>WFKH01010931.1:60928448-60944286 GCA_016163765.1 Magallana hongkongensis
GCGATATTTGCGAGAAAATAAACTCTTAAAAGAAGAATGTTTCTTTCAATTGCAGAAATGGTCAACATCTAAACTGCAACTTTACGTAATTGCGTTAAATAAAAGTATGTTGTTACCAAGTACAAATTTTTTTTCTTAGGCGGGGGTCATCACGATTTCTTTATCTCCATACGATAATGAGGACGCCCACTTTTATACTGACTTCATACATAGTCAGCGCATGTTTGTCTATTGTTCTCCGTTTAACAGTAGTTGTATATTTGCATAATCTAAGTTATGTCAAAGGGAGATTAATAGACAAACATGCGCGCATGGTTTAAATGAGAAAAAACTGCTTCTTCTTACTTTCGCTTTCCCTGTTGTAACCAAGGGTTGATACATGTTGAATATTATAATTCACCACGTGATTTCTCACCTCAGATAACTTTATAAATACAAAATTATCACGTGACGTGTAAGGTAGCATGTTATGTGCTAACTAGGACAATGTTTTCGAACACGTTAAGTTGTCAAGCATTGATTTAAAGTCTTCTGTACTTACATGGGCGTGGTCTTATTGTTGAAACCATAGTAAATAGTATACTTGTACCATAAAGAATAGATAGGGCTATGGTGAAAGAATGATCACATAAATTTTTATACATGGCATTGTTATTCATGCTAGTCTAATTTTAGTACCATTCTGATAATGTCAGCTCCACCTCTCATGCATATTAATATCAATCTTATGTTCGATCAAGGGCAGATAAGCGAAAATTCTCCTTTATTTCGAAAGTTGTAAGGAGAAAAACATAGAATGAGTTTATTGTATCACAGTCTAAAATCTTAATTTATGTTGGAAATTGACTAGACTCTTTAATAAAATAAACAAAAGTGATATTAGGTTAAGTCATCCTTTGAGAAGATAGACTTGACTTTAACATTTGAACTTTATTTTGTTGTGATGTCAATTTGTCAAATGTTATAAAATCTGTAGGATGAAGTTGCTGAATACTCAACAGTAGAAGAGTCGGCCGTTCTTGTTGAGGTCTTGACTCAGCACAGAACTCCACCAAAGGTGAATGAAGCACCCTCTGACAATTATTTTATTCTCGAACCAGATAGAGGATTGTCAAACACTACCGAAGACAAACTTACAATAGAACTGAAAGAATGTGAAACAGGTGAAAATGTCTACAATACATTGCATGAAAATGATAGAAGATCCAAGGAAATGGATGAGAATGCATACAGCCATTTTGTGGATTTTAATGACCGTGTGTTTACAGTGTGATTATGTGAATATTCAGAACAATCAAGCAAATGATTCATAACATTATGTTTCATTGCTATTGCTTGACATTTTAAAGTTTTAAAAGGTTGAAGTAAACATCACTTAGAATGAGGAAGAACAAAAACAAAACAAACCTCTACAAATCTCTATGCTTCCGAGACGGAAGTGTGTATGTTTGTGTCAACTAGACGAGTAAGACGAGTATTCAAGAGAATAGGAAGTTATAAGTGTGTAGTTTAAGACGATACGTTTGATGCATTTCCGATAAGTACCTAAAATGTACCTTTATTCTGTTAGATAACACATTCAGTATATTACATGAGATTAGACACACGCGATGTTTTTGATTATATGATGAGTACTTAGTAAAAAATAACAGCTTTTTGAGACAGAATTGAATGTGACAAACATTAAACAGTGTTCACTTGTGTTCCTAGTGAACTAGCTAAAATCTATTTGAAACAGAACTTTTACTAGTACATGTATATTTGACCAATGGTAACCAAAACATTTTGATCTGCTTTGTTAATCGCTTATAACTCGATAACTGACATTCAAATTTTGGTTTCCATTGAATATACCCTATTGAAGCAATGTTAACATTAAAACTGGAAAAATGAAATTTGTTACCTCAAATCGTGACCATCTTCTTTTAAGTGCTTTGCAATAAAAAATTTAAAAAAATAAATATTCCTTTTGAAAGACAAGTAGACAAATTATGATTTTAGTGCTGTTATGTGATCAAATCGATGATGCAATTATGCACATAATTTTTACTCTATGTCTGTCACGGATCATGAATCATTACTTTCATATATAAGGAAGAAAAGTCACATTACTTATATTATCAAAAACATTCTTTTCCTTTATTTTATCGACAAGTATGATAAATCTAAATATGTAAATTCTTGTTTTTACATTGACTATGGTAACTAAGACATCACTTGTCATGATGTTACTACACCACCTGCTTACTGGTAATCAAAGTACTGAACACATTGATGCACTTTTCACATAATAATAACATTCAATTTGCTTAAATAAAAATATAATTACCCTATTTACGGTGCCCTATTAGCATATGGCAACATAATCAAGTCCCTTGAAACATTTACATGATTTGGAGCGAATAATCATGCTAATTTACAACTTGTATAAATTAACATCCACGATCGTGTTAGAAAATAATTTTGAAATCACACCCTACCTTTCAATGGATACCTTCGGCATTGGGCAACGCAGCATTTCTGTCTTCAAATCTAACAAATCATATGGAGGTTATACAGGATACTCTCCAGGCAATGGTCTATCATTAGTATATATGGATTTTTATAAAACTTCATCTTAAGCTGGTGCAAAAATGTTATCTAGGCACTGGCATAATTATCCAGCACAATGTTTATAGGGTTTTTTTTCCCTTCAAAATCTGTATACATAATGCCCGTATAGTTTACTTAACTTTACTAAACCATTGACAATATTGTCTTGTCTCAAGCTACAAATGAGATTGAGGGCAAATATCTATTTGGAGAACTAAGTCCGAGTCAGTTATCCGTGTTTAATATGGGCAAATTTGATCTGGAGGAATCTCTTACAGTAGACAATTTTTGTTTTGATTCAATTTAGTACAATTAATTAAAAATATGAAGATTGGTTGATGTTTTATCCGTAAATGTTGGGCTGATTTTAAAAAAAAGGTGCTGGTATATATAGATAACCCACACTTTTAACAAAAGACAGCACGCCAACTAAAGTTCAAGATGAAATCACATTAAAAGGAATCAACCTGCAAGTCAATACAAGTTGTTCAGATAAACGTGTTTCAATAATGAGAGTTCATTTTATGGCCAAATAAAACCAAAAATACGTTTTAATCATAATGAAGGTAAAATTATTACACTAGTCTAAGTCTTACATTCTTTTTTTATGATATTTGATATGGCATGAAGTTAATAAACTTAATTCCTGCTCTTAAATTCATCAATAAGATGATAAAAATATATCAGGTTTCTAAACATCGATTAAAATAATTTTTTTTTTGTGTTATATATTTCCTATTGCAATATCTCTTCATGCATAAAAAGTTGTGTTTCATACTTTCTGTATAAAACGTACATGCATACTTTATTATACAAATATTGACTGGGGTTGAGGGCAACATTGATCATATTAGCCCCGAGGGACAAAATATTGCCCGATGCGAAGCGTAGGGCAATATATTAGTCCCCCCCCCCCAAAAAAAAAAAAATAATAATAATTAGTTGTTATATGAAAAAAACCAAACAAACCAAAAATCAAGAAAGGATATGAACATAAGTATTTGTCTATTACATTAATAGTGAGAATATACTACTGAATATAACAACACAACATATCGCTATCAAGACCATTTGTATGAATCTGTATTTGTGTTTATTGTTCAAAATAGGGGTAGCATTAATGAAGCCTTTTGTGTGAAGCAAACTTAGGCTTAATTTGAAATCAACTTTAACGATTTAATGCAACTGCAATTAGTATATATATATATATATATATATATATATATATATATATATATATATATATATATATCAGAAAAATTGTTAATCCACTGATTAAAAGCACTCTGTTGTCATCTCCTGGTCTCATTTGAATGTACTGTATACACAAATAAGCACATTGTATTTGTAACATTTCCGTGTTGGAAGCATTCATTCATACGTTGTATGTTGTTTTAGATAGTCATATAGCGGGATTAAATCGAAGGTAAACGCATTACAATGTTATATAATTGCAAATCAGATTACCCTTGTGTGAATTGTGTAGTTGTCATTGAAATCAACAAAATGTCAGTACTCATTTTCCTCCATTTCCTTTAATCTTCTGTCTTTTTATTGAATAACATTGTAGTTTCTTTGTCGGCGTTGAATCGTCCAGATAGTGTATCATAGGCAGCATTAAATATCGTTTCATTTGATTCGATAATCAAATAATTGTCAGAAGGTGTTCCATTCATCTTTGGTAAAGTTCTGTGCTGAGTCAAGGACTCCACAAAACAGGCTGACTCTCCTAATGTTGAGTAATCTGCCACTCCATCCTAAAGATTTATTCATTAAGAGGTTAACATTGTACCAATGAGAAATGAATTGTTCTACATAAATTCACACCCCTACAGAACGTTTGAATGTTCTCGCGATACCTTATGATCGTTATCAATAAAATGATTCAGTAAATCAAACACTAAAATTTATGTAATTGCAAGATAAACAACATTTTCCGTTTTAGTTTTATATATTTATTATTAAATTGCATGGCTTTTAAAACATTTTTATCTATCTCCTGCTGTAAAAATAAGTGTCGAAGTATAAAAAAAACTCAACATACTCTAATTGTTTCATTTGCAGAAAAGTACACATGATTGGATCTTTCTTGCCAAGCATTTGATCGTCTAAATAAAACGAAATCTTGTATGGAATGATCAATGTAGAGTTAAGTGAATGAAAAGACAGAAAAAAGACTATAGAAATGTTTAAACAGTTTTGACAGCATCAGACATTGAATGTAAATAATATGATTACAAACATGTTTTCCTCAAACGAAACGAAAATATTTAACATTATAGACATATACAATACCAGAATCATAGAGACATATTTTATATAAGAAAAAGTCATTTTTGTAAACTATATCTAAAATAAGTATTTTTCCTATTCCTGTAGAGAAGACGACAACATTAATTACGAAGAGATAGTGAGTTACTCAAACATCTACCTTTTATAAAAAATTATCAGAATAGACCCCAAGATGGCAATTATTCCAACCAGTGCCACTACCAACAAACTTCATTTGAAACCGTAGCAAAAGATTCATGATTATCAATGAAAGTTGGACTATAATATGATTGCTAGACTATGAATGTATGCTCGTCAGAATTATAGATATAAAATATGATAAAATATTTGTTTGTCCAAAATTATTGATATTGCCCATGGAAGATAGAAAGTATTATTTGAACTGTCGATTTGAATAATTACATATTTATTTTAAAATATGAAATAAAAATCATTAAATACGTGTTAAAACTCCAAGTGTTTTATTTCACACTATGAATTACGATAAATTACGATAACAGAAATGTCTATACATATATACATCTATATCCATGTATAGAAATATAACAATGAACCAACTGTCATCAATTACGATACCCGAACCCTCGGATATCTCGAAGTTTTCACTCAGTCCCGCCAAGTTTGAGATACCGAAGTAGTACTGTAGTAGAATGATAATGTTACTGTTGACAATTTTCAAACAGATTGATTACCTTCGTCGTATAATAAAATGCGGGTTCCCTCACAACAGCGAGATCCGTTAAATGTTAATGTTTTTCCATCCACGTAAACGTTGATAAATGGATCAAAAGAAGGAGCTCCAAAATATGTGATACAGTTGTCAAAGACCTGAATATTTTCGTCCTCTATTTTAAACTGTGTACGATTAAACATACTGCATTTTTACAGGTGTTCAGTTGGTTACAAGATATTTCAATTCTCCCCATGGTTTTTCTGAAAATAGTAGTATATACATGTACTTAAAAATATTGCTTATATGTGTTATCAACTGTAATACTAATATTTGTAGCGACACTTTTACGTAGATTTAAAACCTTTGAAAAACTATAAGGAAAATATATGTAATTATTCATAAGTTGACAATTTGTATTACTAAAACACAAAAACTTTGATGCTCTATATCATAACTTTGATGTTTTGTATCCAATTCTTTTTTTCTATTCTGCATTCATATTGATTTGCATATAAATGTTAGTATACACTACATCATTATATAGTTAGAATAAAATTGATCATCAGTAAAGGAATTTTTTTTTTTTAAATGGGTTTTTTTATTATTCAAAAATATTCTGAAACAAAATTGAAAACAGCCTTTCCTCTTTGATAGGCAACCAGAGACCTTGGTCAAAATAGAAATAAAATGCTTGTGCAAAATGAAGCAAATCCTTCACTGGTTGATCCTGCTGATGCTCAGGTCTCATAATGATGACTGCCACATTTATTTTGTTCAGCTTAGAGCAAATTCAGTGATACGGTACAAAGCACAACCTGAACCATATTACTGAATGTTACCGACCTTGTAATGATTCAATCTCAATTAAAGAATCAAAATATTCATTAAGTTTAAACATATATACCTGGCATATCTTTTTGCAATAATTAAACAATTGTCATGCGCATAATTCAAGCGCTATTTGATTTAAGTTAACAGGCTAGCACCGTCCTGATATTTACATTAGCTATATTTTGAAGAAAAATATGCATAAATTATTTGCTGAGTATTGATGACAAGTTATATTTAATTAGGTCTACACCAATTTTTTTGGTCTTAACTATTTTTTAAAAGTATATGTAGAAATTTTTATGTTGAATGACATAAAAATTGGCTTTTACTATCAAACTACGTGATATTTCATCGATTTAGAATATAACTTGATTGCAATCACAAATCTGGCTAATACAAACATTACGGTTTAATTAACATATTCACAAAATATATCAATTAACATTTCTATTGAAACACTGATGAACTATCAAGTACATTTTTTATATATTTTTTTATTCTCATTGCGATTAGCTTTTATTTTGATCACAAATGGTGATATTGCAATTGACTAGTTGACTTTGCCGATAGAAAATTACAAAAATAGATGAAAACTTATAAAATGAATGAACGTGAAATGCTCAAATATCGTTTGATAGAAGAGCCAATGGAGGCATTTTATGATAGTATGTAAAGAGATTTGGTGACTCTACCAAATGCAGGCTCAGGAGCAAATGCATGCATTCGTTTGTACACTCTAGAGACAATGCAGGCACTGAACAACTCTCTCAAGAGCCAATGAAGGCATTGGTATACTCTCTCTAGAGCAAATCCAGGCATTGGCAGACTCTCTTTTATTTTATTTATTAAATTGTATACCATTTAACTGACATCATGAATACTTTTATCAAAGTTTATAAATTTGAAATGAATAGCATGCATAAATTATTATTCAACATTGAAGACAACATTGAGTGCTTTGTTGTTGTTTTTTGTGTTTATTTTCAGACAAACAACCTTTCATGTTTACTAAGTGCTGATAAACTTAAAGGGTTTGTACTGTTTACTTGTGAATAACGTACTATTCTGGTATATGTGCCTGTAACCGGAAGGAAGTACAGGAAGAATTTCAGGGAAATTTGAGAATAGCAGTATCAATTAAATTTTGAAGTCGCCATTGTAATCATTTTTAAAAATGCAATTTTATCATACAGTAAAACTTGTACAATTTGTAAACTTTTAAGCTGACATGAACTCATAAAAGCATTAGGTCGCCATATTAGTTTCGATCGCCCCTCTACTGCCACTGGGGTATATATACCGGTTGAGAAAGTTACGGTCGGTTGCTTTCCGATCGAGGCATTCAGGTTGCACGGACTACTAAATTCATGAACTACACATTGTAGTAAACTAATTGTAATCAAGAATAAAGGAAACAACCATCAATAAAATACAAAATATATTTATTCTTTGAAAGAATTTCCAAGGTATCCGTATTATTTTACACAGATAGTGCTGCCTTACTCCGCATGCATATCGAACACGTGTGTCGTTCATACAGAGTGCATAACGTCTGCATCTTTTTGAAAACCCCGGCGGCACTACATCCAACACAGTAGTAAATGATAGTAAATCCAAGAAAGTAACAACGTAACATCGTTTCCATCGGTTTCTACAAAAACGCTCCGTTTCTAAAATGACATTGCTCGATCTGCCACAGTGTGTGGTTTGCGCATGTGCGATTTTATAACAAACAAAGGAAAACGGCCTACAATTATGAAGGATTTTTGAAGTATCTGTACCTGAATTTCAGTCTGTCTTGTTTCGTCGTTCATTGGATATTCCTTGCCAGTGCAGTGGTTGTCATTTTATTTTTGTTCAAAACGCGTTTTTACACGTCTTTTCGTCCAAGGTAACGTGTTCGGGTGTATGAAATACCTGAATGCGGTGAAGCATGAATAGTGCTCTCGGCCTTATATAGGGGGTGTGTAGCGATGAGCAGAACAATAGAAATCGACAACTAATATGGCGTTAGTCGGAGATAAAAGGGAAATAATGCGTATTTATGAATTCATGTCAGCTTTAAGCATAATTTTGCGATGAGTCGTCAGGTTGGGACCCCGTAAGAAATGATTATTACTTTGAGAAATTTCTTTGTTTCTTTTTATACCAATTTGATCGCCTACAAATTCGGTACCCTAAATAAATAGCCTTCATTACAATAATCTAACAACTAAAGACGGAAACTGAAATGTTTTGGGGATGGTATAAAAAATATGCTGTTGTAATAATTTGGATGACAAATACTTTGGGTTTAAACAGGATTTTGGTCTCACCCAGTAAGAGGTTTTTAATGCTATTTATACAAATAGGAGATAAAAGAAATAGTCATACGGTCATATTATATAAAATTTCTGTCCAAATATTATTATAGAAGAAAATAGCAGTTATAACATTATTCTGCTGAATTTACTCTATAAGAAGCAGAAAATAATTTGAGTTTGATACCTTTTGCTTTAATCGCAGCCCGGATGCTTGACTGTTATTTGTTAACTATCTTGCAAATACATTGATAAAAAATGTTATCGTCACATAACAAATCCGGTTTAGTTAATGTGTATGTATGGTCAACGTAATTCTAAATTTCAAGGAGGCTGACGTATCAGGCGGGGATCCAGGAAAAAATCCAAGAATAATCGCTAGAATTACACGTAGGCCTACATGCTTTGAGAATTGTTTTTAACTATCGCATGGACCAAAATGATGGAAGCTACAGTGTAATTGTAAACTTTCTTTTCATATCAATATGCATTAACTATAAAAACAAACATTCTGAGATTATTGCACAAGCAATACGTGTCCCGGCACACCCCCCCCCCTCCATTTGACACATTATTCGTTTTATTTGCTAAACAGGTGTGGAGAATATTTGTTTCAAGGTTTTTTCTAAAGGACAAACCCGATTGAGTTGTATAAAATTAATTTCGTCATCATGTTTAGGTCCATTAGGGTTTATTTTGGGTCCATTTGGGTAATAGATGCACCAGCGCAGCTCTAATCAGATAATTGAACATGAAACATTTTCAAAAATTAATAACTTTAAAACCAGTGGATAAAAAGTAACGCAAGTCGAACTCGATGAGTGTTGATTGGTGTGTTGGATGAATGGTACAGTAGGATCTGCACGAAAACGTCCCGTCTTCTCTTTTCTCACCTTCATTTTTGGAACACTAACCCGATCATAGGAGTCGCATTTAAAATTAATTACGCATATACCTGTTGATCAAAAGAAAACGTTATGAAGCTACACGGAAATTTTGAAATTAATTAGCCGAACCATAACAAAAAACCCCTGGAAAACGATGTGGGGACAGAATAACTGACAAAACGCAATGAAGACTATCCCCCCCCCCCCCCCCCCGATATTCCTATACTGAAAAATCGGTGCGTCTTTTTACCCCAATGATACCCCAATGAACCCCAATGATACCCAAATGAACCCCATTAATACCCCCAATGATACTCCAATGAACCCCAATGATACCCCTATGAACTTTGGAATACCCCCAATGAATCCCAGTGATACCCCAATGAACTTTGGAATACCCCAATGGTACTAAATATGTGCATAACTAGATGATATTCCGCGCAAGCGTGTAAATAAACACCATTTACACATTTATATGACATTTTTGTTCATTTTTTACCCAAATTTTTCTTAATTGCTTTCTTAATCTATTCTTTAAAATTGAAATAAAACATAGGTAATCACACAAAGCTCACCGAGATGAGGCATCACTTTTATGAGGCATCACCTTAAAGGCCGGGGCCCAGGTATAAATAGCAGCCAATCACAAAATGAAGGGGAAATCAATTTTCTCTGCAGCTTTCAGTTCAGAGAGAATACTTTTAAATTAATTGCATTATTCATGAATAAAAAATTCTAATTTTTGGTGTGGAGGTAGCTACCAAGGCAGTTATCAATTGACATTAAAATTTTTACAAACAAAAAAAAATTATTCAAAGAGTATTTATCTTATAAAGTTCTGAAGCAGCTCAAAATTTTGAATTCTAAACTAGTGGTTGACATCGGAGGCGGAGATAACCAATGTTTTGTTTATACAGGAAGTGGCTGTAGCCATGTGCTCTGTAGATTACTCATCACAGCATGAGAAATGTATCGGCAAAAATCTTTTACCTTGGCATTTATTAAAAATTAATCCTTCACATGAATAACACTGTTGGTGTGATAATTATTGAAATTTATTAAAAATCTAAAATTAAAATAATTATATTGCTTTTAGTTCCACATAAAAATCTTCATGAGTCCGCAATAAAGATGCATAATGTCCCATCCGTGGTAGATAAATTGTCAACAATGTGAGTTAATTCATATACAATCCTTCCATTTTTATTAGTACATCTGGGTTATGTTTGATCTCTCCCAAAAATTCCTGTGTCAAAATTTAAATCAAGCTATCTGTCCTTCCATTGGTGTGAGCTACTTTACTTTGCACACTCCACTAGCCACCACAGTTTTGTATGTGATGCACGAACAACACAAGCAATGCTGACATTCTTCAATCTTCAGTCTCCCGAACCTGACTATTCACAAAGTCATCAAAATGTGGGTCACTGTCCTAAGAACTTTGTAATAAACCTATTCTTGTTTTTCTGAACAGGAACTTTATTAAAATCCCAACTCAGTGACAAAAGCTAACAAAATGTTTCTCCACGACTTTTAGTTACTTTCAAAGCTAAAATATACATATCTCCCAGCTTATTGTGATGTTCTGCCATTTCCCTCCATTTTCACTCTGGTTCCTAGTTCCCACCACAGGATGATTAATATGGGGTAAATAAGGGGTACATGAATATATGTTTGCTTGTAAAGGCAAATGAAAGTTTTATAAACGTTGTATTTGAGTTCTCAACAACCAGCTGTTAATTAGTGTTCATATTTTCTTCTCACATCCTAATGCCGATCTACTGGGGTTTTAATCAGTTGAATGAAAAATATCCCTAGAGAACCTCTGATTATTCTTTGTAAGCTTTATCATTTTGGTGGCCGGGGAACTGCTAAATGTTACTTGGATCAAGTTTCATGCTTCAAATCATTATTGTTTCAGGGATGCCATATGCCGGTATTGAAATTTTATCATCTTCACACATATATGTTACAACATAAGTAAAATTAAAACACTTATCAAAATCCCTCTATATGAAAATTTATACAGCCCCTCTTAATAGATTGGGTTTTTCCCATTGTATAAACAAAGCGGACTGAGCCGCATGCAATGTTTACTCTTATCAGCATCACCGACAGTGATGGAGGTAGCCCCGCCATTTTGCCCTTATAGGCTTAAGGTATCACACCGGTAATCAACCAATCAAAATGAACTTAGTCAATTGTAGTTCCATATATACTTCAGAATTATTTTTTTCCTTGACTGCATTTTTACATTTTCCTTTACTCAGTTTTAAAAATTTTTGTACCACTGAGAAGGATTTCATGTATTTTGTTAGATGATGATCTATTTTCACAGGGACTACTTCTTTCAGGGCACATGCAGCAGCTTCCTTGGGAGTGTGCAGTCTGTTTACATACAAACAGAAAACAGATGGTTTTGAGGGTAGACCTGTTTGAAGCTAGATATTTTGAGAAAATGCCGTATCGTGTGCCCTTTTTATGGTGTTAGTTGATGAGATAGGTAGCAAATAACATTTCCTCCGAATATTTTGTCATGAGAAATACAAACTGATTTTTAAGAATTTTTTTCCCTCTATAGTGTTATATAGTGAAAACAATTACCGGTGTGATACCTTAATTGTCTACCAGGTGGCAGAAAATCTAGGTCGACCCCGATGAGACCATCTTTTATCGTATTATATGAAAATCATAGTTAATGATCTTGGATATTGGATACTGTAGTGGTTTGACAAAATATCCTATATCATATCATATTATATAGTATGATAATCATATTATATGTTTTCATACGGTATTGTATGATACAATGTTTATCAATACACTACTATAAAATACGATATTCCATCTTATGATATTATACAATATTGAGTCATATGATATATCATATGATACAATATAATATTGTAATATATCATGATACAATATAATATTGTATCATATGATATGACATTGTATCAAGATATGATATTGTATCATTAAATATGATACTATATTGTATCGCCTTATATTATTGTATTATATCACATAATACAATATCATAATATGTTATATACAATATGTATCATAGGATACAATATCATATCACATGATACATAACAATATTGTAAATATGATATTATATTGTATGATATCGTATTATAAGTTATGATATAATATCAGGTGATATTGTATTATATGATATTGTATCATATATAATATGACATAATAACATATGATACAATATACTTTTATACAACATTATATCATATAATATCATATGATACAATATCATGTGATACAATAATATATTATATAATACAATATCATGATATACAATATCATCAGTATCATAAGACGCACCATTCATGCAATTTGGTGAAGTTAGGACCAGTAGTAACTTAGAAATGGCACCTGCTCCAGAAACTTTAACCTGCTTAAAAAACCTTAACCTCTTCCAGCATTTGAAATTCATAGCCAAGATTCAGCATCTTTTAAGTCTTTTAAGTCCATAAGTGGTTCCAGATGCATCATCCATGCAAGTTTGGTGAAGATAGGACAAGTAATTACTTAGATACAGGACCTGCTCCAAAAACTTTAACCAGGTCCGGACGCCGGCGCCGGCGGTATCTAGCTACCTTTGACTTCGTCTCGGCATGTAAAGATTTGGGATAGTATTATTGCATATAATGTTTAAAAATTATTTTCTCTACTCCCACACACCTGTAAGGAAAAATCAATTCATAATTTGTAGACCAGGAAGAAAAGTTCGAAAACCCATTTATACAGGCATCTTATTCTTCTACGTTGTCCATATTTTTTGTATTTGACTCCAAAAAGCTGATTATATTATGGCTATTGTTGCTCAGGTAAGCGATGTTGCCCATGGGCCTCTAGTTTTACATGTTTATTTAATGCATATATCCTGTCATTATGTGTAGCAATGTCAAGAAATGAGAGAATGGGGTATGTGAGCTTGATCACGTTTTCTTTCATTTTAAAAATACCAATGCTTTTCAAGTCAAATCTTTAAAATTAACTGTAAAATCTTTAAAATTAACTTCATTAAATTTGTTCAAATCATCTATCGGAGATTATTATTCATGAAAACAAAGAAATGTTATCCATATGACCAATAATCACAGGGTGGTTACTAAACTCATAAGGTTTAATTCCCACAATGAGGTACATGTATTAAAATTCAGAATAATTGCTTATTAGAAAAAAATAGCTAGACTAGGTCCAATGAAGTTAATGTTGGAGTTTCCAAGGTTTAATACTATACAATGCCATTATTAAAGAAATTGACAATTATTGATAAGGGTTATTTTATTTTAAAAGTTTGTTAGTTTCATTGAGACTCATTACGATTAATTCATTTGGGGGTATTATTGATTATGTATGAATGTTTTAGTTCATACAGTACATTTATGTTTCATTAGGGATCAGTAGGGTATGTATTATTGGGGATAAGTTTCGTATAATTATGTTATACTTTGGTAATGTTTGTTTTTTTAAGAAATAATAGGCTTTTAGATAATGCTTAGGTATTATTGGGGTTCATCAATGTATCATTGGGGCTTACTTAGGTATCATTACATCTAAAATACGGTATTATTGGTAAGTTAATGTTAATCAGGGTATGGGTATGTGTTGGGTTAATTGTTCATTAAGTACATGTACATTCTTGTATAAATGGGATTTTTTCTGTATCATTTGAAAAATAAAAATTCATTGGTAAATGAATCATTGCACGGGGCTCATTTAAAGTTTATTACGGTTCGTTGAGGGTATCATCGAGTTTGGTTGAAATATCAATTGGGTTCAATGGGTAATCATTCGGTAAAAATCGTCGCGTAGTTGAAATTGATTCATTTATGTAACATGTTGGTACATAAAATTCATTAAGTGTATCAATTATGCACATATTTAGTATCATTGGGGTATTTCAAGGTTCATTGGGGTATCATTGGGGTATTTCAAGGTTCATTGGGGTATCATTGGGGTTCATTGGGGTAAAAAGACACACCCCTGAAAATTAGATCATTGGTACAACCCATCCGCAAACAATTTTCAGAAAATTTAATGCTTTTATCATTTTTGCTAGCTGATGTATAAGACATAACAAATATCCCCAATACCCTCTCACGGAAATTCATCGCCGCAAACAAGCTCCCTCAAACCGGGTGATGTGTGTGTGTGTGTGTGTGTGTGTGTGTGTGTGTGTGTGTGTGTGTGTGTGTGAGAGAGAGAGAGAGAGGAGAGAGGAGAGAGAGAGAGAGAGAGGGGGGGGAGGTTGTAAATCTTCTATGGTTAAAACTTGTAATTTAAATCATGGTGTCTGAACGTCATTTTAACCTCTATTTTGATAGGTTGATTACATCATTGAATTTCGTTTCATAGCTAAAACCACACTCCATTTTCATTATTTAGACTAAACAGCAGATCTTTCTTCGCGAAGCGATTTTTAATAAATGGGCGAATACACTCCGGGTTAAAATGTATCGGGGGAGAATACATATAGTGCAAGCAAAATCACATAGATTCGCGAAGCACAGTGTTTTCACTGATTTAATTGTTTATACTGTGGGGGGTAATTCATCAAAGTTAATTTAACCATTATGTTATTATATTATATGACAATATGACATTTATTTGTGGTTAAGAGCATGTACGGATGATCTTTATTTAGAACAGTTTGATGTCGCTAGGATACAGGCTTTCAGATCCATGATTTGATCGGTTAATTTAGATATTGAATCTCGAATTTCGAATTTTGAATCTCGTATTTCGAATCTTGAATCTCGTATTTCGAATTTCGTATTTTGAATCTCGAATCTCGAATGAGCCTTCTGGGCTTTCGTATGTTCCCGATAATAGCTATCTTTGGATGATTTATCAGGTATGTAGAGTAGATATACAGTGTATTTGTAATGGAACAGATAACTAAGAAACTATTTTTTTGTGGTTTTTTACAGTGGATGGATTTCTGATCAACTTGCTGTGTTGTTTAGTTGTTACGTTCAAAACGCATTGTTTACATTTATACAATGGTTTATTGTCATTCCGTTAAATTGTTGATCATTTTCATTATGAACTAATCGACACGATCGAATTAGTTCATAGCATTTGTACTGACAATACTAAGCTAGCCTAAAATACACCACACTGACAACAGTTGGTTTTTTTTTTAACAATTATTTGTAAGTAAACGAAGTAAGACTGTATTGAAAACAGCTGATTTGATTTTCTGAAAATCAGTACATTACAGGCTAAAGGATTAT
>WFKH01010931.1:60952266-60989083 GCA_016163765.1 Magallana hongkongensis
CTTTTGAACTTAGTCATTTTGAGGCAAAATATTGCATATAGGGTACTCCATTTCTCTGGATACGGTAGGCAGTGTTTATCAATTCAGGGTTGACATGGATTATGGATACAGTTCACATAAAAGAAAACCCGGTTTGCTGTCACATTGACAGCTTTTCACTTGTCTGAAAATTAGTTGACCCCTTGATGAACATCCGATCAATAACATGTATCTGCTGTGTTGAAAATTCTTCAATGACAGTTTATTTATTTATTTATTTTTACACATTATATTCATCCAATCGATATTAAAAGGTCATGGACATTAATTCTTATTACTAGCTTTTTATATCACTCAGAACATTACTCTCATAACACTGTTTAAAATCTTGTTTAATATCTGGGTTCATATTAAAAAACTAAATAATTAACAAATATCTGAATTGCATGTCACTTCATCTGATTTTCTCTAAATGGGGAATCTATATGGACATGGCATGTTTGTTTAGAATGTGTAACTTTCAAATAATACTGTGGAATCATGGGGCCAATTTTTGTGGATTGCTTAAATTTTACAGGTTCACGGGGACGTAATTTCGTGTATTCTCTGATACCTACATGTACAAAAGGATATATGACGTTATAACTCTAATTTATTAATTCGAGGAGGATGTTAATTTGTGGATGAGAGGTAACCACGAATTCCACGAAAATTGAGCCACCACGAAATATAATGATTCCACAGTAGTTAAAGTGTTAGTCATTTTACCCATCCATGCAAAGTAGACCTTTAACACAATGTTCAAATTGCTGTTGACATGAATGCCTATGCATGTGTGATGTTGGTTTGTATAACTTTCCATTATTTTTTGTTATTTGCAGATGTATTTGAAAAGTGTCAGACTGATTTGAAAAAAAAAGAGGCTTGGAGAAAAGTAAGTACTGTAAATAACATATTACATGTATAAGTACAGTAATTCATCATTGAAATAGTGATAAATCTGATAATACTTATGTTTGTTTTCTATGAGACAGTTCAATTAGAAAAAAATCATCATGTATGAATGGTTTCATGTTTTAAAATGATTAAAAATGTGAAATATAAACCTACAATTTTGAATACTACATGTTTACAAATTGCTCATCAACATATCAACATTACATGGTATGATTTCACTCTAACTGCAACAGCTTTACATTAATCTTGAATACCTACATAAATCATGAAAGAGAGAGAGAGAGAGAGAGAGAGAGAGAGAGAGAGAGAGAGAGAGAGAGAGAGCATTTTTAAGGTCAGGTCAAGTAAAATAAAGTTGTCAAGTAATTTTTCACATATCAGGGGTGAGGGTGTTAATCATTTCAAATCAAATCAAAAAGCTGTTTCAAAGCTGTATTTGAACTTGTGGAAAACCTAAATGTAAATCTAAACAGAGTGAAATGTTTATTAAGATTAAAAAATTCCATTGTTTGTCAAATTGTAGAAAATAATTCTTCCGTTTCAATCTTTCAATCATTTTGATAACATGTTAAAACTCACTGAAAAATCATTTTCATTTCAGCTGGTACCTGCTACATGTATGTTTTGAGATTTACATAGATGATGTTCTTATTGGCGACAATTTAACCACGCACTTATACTGGGAATATAAAAGATGAAAATAATAACCTGGACTTAACGAACAGGAAGACTGTGCTTTTGGAGAGAGAAGAGGAGTTGAACTAAGAAGTCTTACAATAAACACATTGACATCATATCATACATTAAAGAAATTGAAATTGTTGAGTGTGCATCCATATATGTTAAGTTTAATTCTTGTAACAGAAAATTTTATCATAAAAAAATGATTATTAATATTTCAGAAAGTACTTTATATTAAATGAATAAAACAAATGAACCAAGTGTGATTGTTTGTATATTCATAATTTTGTTTAAGAAGTGGAGGAGGAGAGACATATTTACTTAAGTCAGCTATATTAAATTGCTATATGTTGTTTGCATGCATAAAAGATGTAAATGTAATTTAAAATGTAAAATGAAAAGGATGTAATGTGGGTGGGGGGAGGGTCTTCATCTCCTCACATAGGAATTAAGTTCAGAATTAATTAAATTTTATATATAGATGTAAACCAAAAACTGCTTTTTGATCGCCTTCGCGCAGGATTTACACACCCTCTTTTATTCGCGGTAATGAAAAATATGCAATATTGAAATTTATTTTGTGAATAAATATTATGCACACCCAACCCCCCCCCCCCCAAAAAAAATAAAAATAAATGAGTAACCCCTTAATCATTCTGCATGTGCAGATCTATGTTGCCATATACCCCCTACAAAAGCTGTTATTAAGATTGCTCTAAGATTATCTTATAGCTAAGTTATTGCGTAATTTGTTTATACTTATAGATATACCAACAAAATATGACAAAATACAGTCATGTAAATAGAAATCCTATGTTTTTAAATACAAACATACACTCAACAAAACTTCCAAGTGTTAACCCTGATAAATAAAATAATTTGAAAATTGCGAAATAAGAAAATGTGAAATTTTCAGCATTTCGTTATACTAATGTGTGTTTTCATCAATAGCCCAGATAAAATAAGACAACAACAATTGAAATCAATTACTCGTGACGAAACGTCAAAACATTAAATTGGTATTTTTCGGCGCGTGCTTAATATGATTGGCATTTTTTTTAATGATATTAGTCCTTGATGATAGTTAAAAAAGAAAAAAACACTTAACATGGCCAAATTGATAATTGAGAAAACAGCCAGAGCCGTTGGAATATTGGTGTCTGCATTGTTTCTGCGACATATATATTGTATTTGATGTTTATTTTACCATCGATATTGTATTAAATATCAAGCAATCCAAGGAAACATTATTTTGATAATAATTTTGTCTTCCATATAAGTGTAACGACATTTCAATCGGCAACTTAAAACAATTCAAAACATCCCTGCGAATGTGTTCGGAATGTTTTCTTTATCGTTGCTAAGTATGTAATAAATCCTGAGGTGCTCGAATGAAAGTTCAATAGACTTCCCCGGAATTCGGTTAGTTCCTGTGAAATTTCGAGAGGAAGAATAAGTGTTCGGATAATATTCTCAAAATACGCAAGTACTGGTCGTTTTTCATATCATATCCTACTTTGATTTATGTTAAAACGTGAAAATCTATTAAGATATATGTCTTATTTCATCATCTAGCGGTTATTTAAATTCAGAACAGAGTTATCGTTCGTGTTCAACCACTCTACACGTGGTTGAAAATATAAACATTGGGTTGCTTGATAACATCATAGCCATGTTTGATGCTTTTGATGTGCAATACCATGCTTTTTAAAAATAGAACGAGTGTCTGTTTTGTATAAAAACTTAGTATATCGAGCCATTTTCAAGGAACACTCAGCATAAAATAGTTTAGTCTGTTTCACTATTGATGCTATTAGGTCAGGCGCGGATCGAAAATTAATCCGGGGGGGGGGGGGGGGGGGCGCTACTAAGCATGTTAATTTTTTCAACAGCAGAAAAAAAATATTTTGCTATTGTCACATTTATTTCTCTAGAACTCATTTTATCCACCAATTAATGAAGATAAAGTTTAAAATCAATAAACGTCTAGATTTTATAGTACCTATCACAGGCACCTGACGTCATATATTTTTCTCATAATAAAAAAAAACCACTCCGCTTACCTAATAATTGACAAGGTACCCATCCCCGCCATCTTGGATTTTTTTTAAACTGTCACATCGCCGTGAATTTTCGCTTATAACTCAGCGGTAACATTTTTCTGCGATCATCTCCGGCGTCCGATCGGTCATTCAATATCTTAGCTTACTGCTGATTCAACCAAAACGGCCCATAACATCGTTTATTATTAAAAATATCTCCTCATTCTGCATCTACTGCTGCTGATTTGCGACAAAAAGCTAAAGGGTGGACGGAAGTTGACATAAATCGCGTCATAATATGGGTAATCCCTTCCAAATATAGCACTGATACGAATATTCAAAAGGCGTCAATTTTGAATTCGATCAACATACGAGTCAAAATTAAGAAAAGGGATATTATAAACAATCAATTAAAACTTTTGTTACACAAAGTTTATGTAAACATGTTTATAAATGCATATATTTTGAAATATTGAAACAAACACACGTTGCAGGGAAATCTCATTTACATATTGGTGACAACTTCCGTCCACCCTTTAGACATTTATCGCATATCTAAGGCAGTAGATGCAGATCGAGTGATTATTTTTATTAATGACAGGTGTAATGCACCGTTTTGGTTGAATTGGTTGTAAGCTTAGATGTTGAATGACCGATCGGGAGACGGAGAGGATTGCAAAATAATTTTACCGATGAGTTTCAAGCAAAACTTCCAGCTGATGTGCCAGTTTGAAATAAATCCAAGATGGCGGGGATGGGTACCTTGTCATTTATTAGGTAAGCGGAGTATTTTTTTTTATTATGAGAAAAATATATGACGTCAGGTGCCTGTGTGTAAAACGTATATAGCCGTAAGTTATGAAATAATGCAATCGACAAAATACAAAAAAACACCAAGAGAAGACAACTCTGGATTTAGTAAAGTCTAAACCAATGTTTATGACTGTAGCACCGCTTATGCCTCTTTGTAATGTCTTGTATCTTGTTGATCGACAACAAGAGACAAATATCACTTAATTGTCGGAAAAATCAACTAACGCCATATCATATAAAAATAATTCATCGTAACGTAACGTAACCTCAGCCCCCCCCCCCCCCCCCGGCCAAATGTAATTATAATGTAGACTTTGCTTCTGTATTTTAAGACTACTCTTTGAGGCATTAGGAATGGTGTTTGTGAGCAATGACATATTTATATCAAATCATGACTATGCCCGTTTAGTCATAATAATTGTTTTTTTTGTTCTTTGTTAAAGTGACATCTTGAACTGTCTGTCGAGACTTAAATCAAGTAGATTTGCAATTGTGATGGAATCATGTTAAAAGTTGCTCTTGAAACTTACAATTGGGAAAAAGCGAGAACCGATATCATTTTTAGTTTTCAAAAAAGTTGATCAAGTAATCAAGAGGCTTGGGTACATGTATGGTCACCTGAGTATAAAAGATTCGTGAATGTTTTCTTGTTTTCCCGTACCTATTTATTCTGATATTCCTCAACTCATGATCCTCACATTGCCTCTCTGAATGCATTCAAGATATTTTTGAAGTTGCGTCTTTGTGTAGGAGAAACGTCTTTCAGGTTATAGAAAATAAGTGATTCTGAAGCGGCGCAACAATACAAATCTAAATCGTCAGTGATTTAGCCGTAAATGTTTAATTGTGAATCCTTACCATTTCATTGCTAAGTTCTTCCACTGTTATCCTTATATTACACATGCGTCTTTGAATGTTCCCCCGTTTTAATCACGAACATTAACTCACATAAGAAATCCACAAGGGTAAGAAAGAAGAAAAAATTATTGTTTATACAATTTATTAAATGATCAGTACTTCCTTGACCTAGCACCAGAGGGTCTGATCTTTTCATACGGGTAACGAATTCAAGACATTGTAGTAATGTAGGTTCAAAGTAAATCGCATTTTACGGTCTGCTTTGACAACCGGTATACTTATATTTTGAATAAATGAATTCACAAAAAATATTTCACTTATATACCTAGGTCACATTTAAGCCGATGGTCGGGCGAACAAATTTTCAAACAAACTGTCTGCTGATGGTCGGATGATAATCGAGGGTTGTTCGACGGACTATTCAACGGCTGCTTCAACTGAAGAAATTGGCCAACGACGCAGATAAAATTATTACTTGGCCCGAAGAAAAAGAATTGGTCGGCCGACGAAAAAAGAGATCGAAATCGGCCAATTGAACGGCTGATGAACTGCCGACTGTCGCCCGAATAATCCCATTGTTGCCTTAAAAAACGTCAGCCGTCGGTCACTTTGAAATGTGACCGGGATTAAGTAAGAAATATTAGTTTTGCGTTCACCCTAACTGTATTGGTAAATAATAATGATGCAATTACAACGAGTCAAAGCCGAAACAAAAATATATAACATTATATTCTATAATGGATAATTTCAATTGACAGTATTCATTATTAATTAATACATGTCAATTCTCGACAAAAATATTGTTATTTTTTAAATTAACATAATGACAACATTCACAGTATACGAACAGAACAGATTGAAAGTAAATCCTGGTAACTTTACATACGCTGACGTTTGTTCATAAGAACAGAACAGATCTCAGATAGTTCATTTTTTTTTCATTTATTTTAGGTAAAAATGATGGAGAATGACCACACTCAAATTAAACATAACTAATAGAAAACAGACGGTATTGCAACACAGTGCAACTTAAAAATCTATTACACGTATACATTCGTTAATTGAATGACATTTCAATGATACATATCAAAAATAGCAAAGGAAAGCTTTTGAAAGTTATTGCAAGGAGGGTCTCTAATTTATAATTAGATTAATAACAAAAAAAAATTAAACTTGATTGTATACTGGAATTAAGGCATAATTTAAAAAAAATATTGCATCAAGTTTTGTAAAAATTACGTCTTCAGTTATAAATGACTACAAAATAAGTATAAAAAATAAACTCCGACAAAGGAATATGAAGTTTCTCTTGAATTTGTAGCTAAAAAGGATTTGGCAGCATTTTATTGTTTTTAAAGACGGCAGTCAGTTTTGCAAACATACATACTTTAACTATAGCATTTCAACAGTCAAGATTGCTTTAGAAAATAATTTTAATGTCTTCTTCATTTCTATTTGAAAGTTTATTTCTAAAAATACCGCTTTAAGAAAGAAACAAATTAACACATTTTTACATCTTGCATTAAGATTTCATGGTACCATATTTTAAGAGTGTTAATCATATCCTTCTTAATTTTGCTAATGAAATTGAGTTATGTTTCTGTTTTTAAATGTTAGCTTGCAAATAAAAAATGTTATTTTCGATTCTTGTTTAATCGTTAAAAAAATAATAAAAGCAATTAATCAGTTCGCTTACGATTTTAGTGTTGTCGAAAAAAAAACCACGGGTCCAAAATATCCTCTGTGCATTATTTCTGTTCCATAAAGGACATTTCTTTCATTGACACTTAAAATATTACTAAATTGGCAGTACTCTATTGCTTCACACACATGGTGATCTAAAATGGACGGAAACGTGTTCCAAGTTTTCATAAGGAAATTTTTTGTGACCAAAGATACCACTTGACTCTTCTTCCGTAATTGTAGAGACATAAATAACTGTAACTTATGTGTTTCTTGAGTCACCCCCCCCCCCCAAAAAAAAAAAATTAATAAAACACTCCCAAAAAAAAAAAACTCAAAATACAAAAACAAAATGAAACAAAAAGACAAAGATCGATAAAGATAAGATTTTTATAATTATAAGTGTAAAATCTAGAAATGTATACTCAGTCACATCAGAACAAAAACATGTTAATGACTGCATCTAGTTGTTAAAGTCCATAGTAGACAAGGCAAAACTATGGGCAAATCAATATTTAATTAATCATTATCATAATCCCATTTCATTCACTAATTATAAAGGTAGTTTAATACACAATATAACATTATAAAAAACAACGATAAAGCAATTCAATATTAAACATTATACATTTAAAAAACATATTGACACTTTTATCCACCATGACACTTTTTAGCAATTTTACAAATTTCAAAATCTTGTTTATAAACACTTTCGTATTCCTATAATCGATTAATTGAGCACATCCATATCATTGGTTGTTTTAATTGAGTATACATACATTAGGAAACACATAAAGTTTGTTTCTATTTTAGTTATGAGATTTACAAAACATTTCATTTTTGAAATCTTGTAAGCTAAAAAAGACACAGTGGATATTAAAAGATCCTTTGGCATTTCGTATCATGAGACAAGATTTTAATCTGTTGATGTGTAAAAATCGGTAAATTTCGAGACGATCGGCAAGGAAAGCGGGTTGGTAAATGATTTATTTTTTTAATCTAAAAATTATTGATATGGTAGTAAAACTTTATGCATTAGAGTTTTATCAAAATATCTAGGGTTGAAATAATTAGACTCGGTCTCATTAAATGCAATAGTAGGTATTTTAATGTTGCATTATTGAAATACTTATGGCTTTTTGTTCAGTGATGTCTTGTTTTCCCATCGAAATCTTAAAAATATATAGGAAAGAAAAATGACGACAGCAACACATAGTAATACAATAATAGCTTTGGTAATATTAGCATTGGGATTGCTATCATGCCCGATGCTCGTCGTGCACCGATCCTTTGGTATTAAAGTTTCAATCAGTGTTTTTACATCGACGCTTGTAGCTGTGACATTGTTTAAAAAAGTATTATACGTCATTGGAAGCTTGTGCGTTATCGTACCAATTCCTAGAAGATGAATAATAATGATATCCAAATTTATTGAAAAATATCATTCACATACATATACGGACAAAAATTACAAATATACACGATGATCATTTTTATCATAGGAAAAAAGGTTTAAATCAGTAAAAGAATTTAAAGACAGACTTATTTGAATGAAATTATTAAAATATTACCTTCACTGTAGTGGATTGTAAGATTTCCCGAGCAGCATGTTGTAGAATTTCTGTACAACACAACAGAGTCTGAGTTTGTCACGGTCATGTTGTACTCTCTTGTATCCGTACAATTAGACCAGTCTACAGTTGACACATTTACTGCTGTCCCAATTTCAATGTGAGAACATGAATTGCACCAATTTAAGTATGAACAAAGAAGAAACTGGAAAGAAATTTCCATATCTGTGTCTTTACATACATTAAATCAAAGTTAACGATAAATTATATTGAAATCTATTTGTATCCGGTTGGTGAACATAAGTGTTTTCAACCTTTCAGTATACTCTAAGTAAATGGGATTGTAATGAACTAACAAGGAAATATAAGCACATCGATGCTTTACGGAAACAGAATCAAATATGCCCTAATCCATAATTCATTGAAATGTACTGAAGGACTTTTGAATTCCGAGGTTTTATGGAAAATATAACACTCTATATGAAGAAGGATGTTATTCGACATTTCATCATTTTAATTATCAGCGTACCGGTACGTCAACACCTGAAAGAAAAAAAATAAATTCCATATTTCAGCTGTATTACTTACATAGTAATGTCTTCATTAAAATAGCTGTGCACATTGTTTTAGAAATATGATATGCTCATTATTTGAGAATCACAGAATAGGAGTTCACATTGTGTTAATGATATTATGTACATCAGTAGCAGTGGATTAGGTATTATAATGCACTTTCAAAAAATCTTGAATTTTAACTGCATTACTGTTAAATACTTTATATGTAATTACAATGTTACATATCCATGTACAGTTCATACAGAAAATACATATTTTAAAATCTACCCCCACTCTGTATTTTAAAAGAATATTTTAATGACACACGAGACTTTTCTCAATTTTAGATAAATTTTCATGAAAATATATTCCTTATTTTTTTTTAATCTAAACCTAATTATGCCTAAAATCCAGGATACATTACGAGGCTATTTTGTAGAGTTAGAATATTTTGAAGTTTTCTTATTACAGCATGCAATTTGCAATCAAATGCTTATTTAAAAATCATATAATATATTTTTATCTCTAAATAAAAGAGTTTCGAATAAAATTATACATAAAATGAAATATAATTCCGATTATATAAATGAAAGATAATTCCGGAATTACGTAGTAGAAATCTTCACATCGCAGGGATATAAAATAATTTTGAAAATAAGAAAATACCTTAAAACAGTCTAGAACAAAAAAATGTATAAAGGTAACATTTGTTGATATATTTGTGTGGGGTTCAAGAAATTTTTCAAGGAAAATGTGGTGAGCATATTTCTATTACTTTAACCAAATACGTATTTCATCTTACAAAACGCTTTTAATTTGTTTGAGGCATCTGTCGATAATCGTACATTGTTCTCAAAATATTTCTTCTCATTCTTTTCAGCATAACGATCATATTTATAAAGTCAACAAAGAAACAGATGAGTAAAGAGAAAAGAAACTAATTGAGGGATAAAAAACCGGAGTTATAATTTATCTTCTGTGTTTGGCGTTGGTAAAGATTATGCATTTTTCTCTTTCAAAACTATCTAATTAAGTTTGATTAATAAAACATGTTTCACAGACAATATTTAATCGAATTACAGAAGAAATTGAATCATTACATCAACAATACAATATTTTAAATCACAAAAGAATGAAACTTTTTGATAATTGTAATTAACAAATGAAAACTCCGAGATAAGGTGGTCAAGTCCTTCAAAGTTAATTTGAAAATGTTTTCAAGAAGTTTCACTGAACATAAGCAAGGCAGGTGATGGCAGCCACACACGGCAATGCTATATAATATTTACATGTAAAATGCTAAAGAAGGCTAGCGCGTCGATTGATTACTTCTTGAAGAGCTTGTTTATTTATATAACTTGCCAGGAGAAACCGATAATAATGTTATAAAAACCGATAGACATATGCATGCACCGGGGATTAAAATATTTCAATCAAGATCTCTTATCTAGTATTTAAAAGGGATGTAACAGCTGTTTGCAGTATTTGGTTTGTTTCACGCCATGTGTTATCATAAAACATTATCATGATGTAATCATGATGAAGTTTACTTGTTTGGCGACAGCTTATTATTATGACATGATAGTTATATCTAATAGACTTAGTTTGTAATATTATAAATAATTACCACCCCCCCAACACTTTTTTCTTAAGAATATCTTTTATCTCACTTTCACTGACTTTATCTTTCCTTCACAGGTAGTGTACAAGTACGTTTGTAAATGAGTTATATGTTTAATATAGTATATGTAACAAATTGACTTATATTCCCATACTTTAAGAGACAACTATTTACATTGTAAGTTGTGTGCACTTGTATCCTTTTGTACTGTTCTTGTCAATAAAAAAAAATAAATAAAAATTCCAATAAAAGCGAAGGCAGTGTTACAATAGGCTTCCCCCTAAAACATTCACTGAAAGGTAATGAAAAATGTCAATAACATTATAATAATGGCAATGTTAATGTTACAGAAATAATACAAAACATGGGATATACAATTATCGATACAATGATAGCGGTGGGTGTGTTCAGAGGTTTGGTATCGAATCGTTCTGTTGATACATTGTTTGTTGACCTTCTTAGAAACCAAAATAGATTTTCAACCATCATAAGATAGAAACTGAAAATTGTAATTTGCATTTCAAAAAGTACTTTATATCCATTCTATTTGAATCTAATAGTTTATAATATCAAACCAAAATGAGCGAATGAAAACCATGAGCACCAATGCGCTGATTTGGTCAACATACTTTTATTATAATAGCTTGCAATACTTGCTAATCATTCTTATCGACATAGCTAAATTCTTAAGAAGTAACGACTCTTTATATACCATGCACGTAGCATTAGAATGAAAGTTGGTAGTATTAATATCATATTTCATATGGTTGGACATTATAACTCTCTGCTTGAGGGTCATGTTTGTAAATCATATGTGCAAATTAGAGAGTCTTTCTTCTACAATTGATGACGTTTCAACCTAGCTAATGCCTTGAAGAAGAAATAATAAAAGATTAACTCCAAAATAAATGTTAAAATATATTTTGATATTATTTTACTTTTATCAATATTTGCCATTCAAATGATTTTTTCGAAGCAATTAATATCAAACTATTTGGAGGGATGAAATTGGATAGTGGAGGTTTGTGATAGGACATTTGTAGCAATCTGTAAAAATCGTCCACTTTGTGTTAGTGAATACAAAGTGAAACAAAAACAACTTTAAAAATTACTTTTCAAATCTCCGGCGAAGAAATAATTTTAAAAATAAATCGTACGTGTCAATTCTATCATTTATATTTTTTTCCGACGTAAGATTAAGTGAGTATTGGAAAATCTTAACAATTCTAATACATTCTTATTTATAATTGGCACAATAAAAAACTTTAAGAAACATTTTTTCCTCTCGACATAGTAGTGAAAAGTGAGATTTCCTGAGCAGCAGGTCGTTGAATTTCTGTACAACACAACAGAATCCGAGTTTGTCACTGTAATGTTGTAATGTACAACTGGACCAGTCCACAGTTGACAAATTTACTGCTATTCCAATTTCAATTTCAAGGTGAGAACATGAATCTCAC
This sequence comes from Magallana hongkongensis, assembly GCA_016163765.1. Lineage (NCBI taxonomy): Eukaryota > Metazoa > Mollusca > Bivalvia > Ostreida > Ostreidae > Magallana > Magallana hongkongensis. The sequence goes on from WFKH01010931.1 coordinate 60,964,487, forward strand.
CAATTTATGTAACAACAAAGAAAAAACTAAAAAGAAATTTTCATCTTTGTGTTTTTACATACACCAAATCAAAGTTTATATTTTTTTCAATATATTTGTATCCGGTTGGTAAACATTAATGTTTTCAACATATCAGTATACTTTAGGTAAATGGTATTGTGATGAACAAATAAGGAAATATTAGTATATTGATGCTTTACGGAAACAGAATCAAAGTGCCCTGATCCATAATTTAATAAAACGTACTGGAGGACTTTTAGATTTTGAAGTTTCATGGAAAATATATCTCTCTATATGAAGAAGGGTGTCATCCGACATTTTATCATCGTAAGTCAGCGTAAGTCAACACTTAAAAGAAAGAAAATCAACTCCATATTTCAGCAGTATTACTTACATATTGACGTAATCAATTAAAATAGCTGTGCACATTGGTTCAAAAATATGTTATGATCATTATTTGAGAGTTACAGAATACATGTACACATTGTGGTAATGATATTATATACACCAGTAGCCATGGATTGTGTATTTTACTGCGCTTCCAAAAAATCTTCATTTTAAGTGCATTTCCATATATACAATGTATATGTATAGTTTATGCAGCAATTACAGATTTTAAAAACTACTGTGACTGTATTTAAAATGTGTGTTTTTAAAACAAACAAATCAAGTAGTCTTGAAAAAGTATGTATAAAAGTGACATTTGTTGATAAAGATTATACATTTTCTCTTTCAAAGCTAACTAATCAAGTTTGTTAAATAAAACAAGTTGCGGAGAAAATGTTTGATCTATTTAGGTTAGATATAGAATCATTACATTCAAAATACAATACTTTAAGTATAAGACATAGAAGACAAAATAATGAAAGTTTATGATAATTGTAATTCAGGAATGCAAAGTCTGAGAGGAGGTTGGTCAAATCCTCTATAATTTATCAATTCAAAAATTTCTTCACGGAGTTCCAAAGAACATTGACGAGGCAGATGATGGCACCCACACACGCCAATGCAATGATTGCGATTGAAATGCTCGGAAAAAAATGTCTAAAGTCTCTTATATTCTTTCCGTTGCCATATCTGATTGGTTTTACGTCATGTGTTAACCATGATGGGGTTTTTCTTGTTTGGCGATAGCTCTAATATTTTCCTATTCTCTCGATTGACATTAATTGGGAACAGTACATGTAAGTGGACTGAATTCTATGGTCCTTTGTAAATCCAAGTAGTTATTTGTCCTGGTCAATAATCTGCCTCCAACCAACGTAGTCGTTTGAGATTCTTCAGTAAATGTAATAACATCTTCATAACGGCCTGAAACCTGAAGAAAACTTGTAAAAATATATTAGTATTTCAATGTAAAACCTTCAACTACATTAATTGATGCACCAACATTTATATTATTGATACGTGAAGTTTTATTCCATTTGATGAAAAGGTATTTTTGTTTGCCGATTTTAGAAACATCTTTTGTCACCACGAAGCACGGTAACGTCCTAAACATGAAGTCAAAATGACGCATGCACAATGTATAAGAATACTAGATTATTAATATTAATAATAATATGACGTAAGATAAAAAAGCTATGGCAAAAGTCTTCGTATTTTTTATTGTCATACATATATACGTGGAAGTGGAAAATGCACTCTTTCGAAATTCATCTACAGTTAGGCATGTTTTTTTTTCAATATTCATCATTTTTTTATATAAAAAGAATCAACTTTCTCTACCAGTGCCGACTCTGTTTTCCTGTAAAGAATTTAAAAGTAATTTTGGTGGTTGGGTGACAAATTAAAAAAATAATTAAAAAGTAAAGTACATGTGATATTTTAGAAGGTTTTTTGTCAAAATGTGATTGATAAAAAATCAAGCTAGATTGTAATTTCCTCGTCTCAATGCCAGAGAACTGTAGAATTGTAGAATTTAAAGGAAGAACAATTTTTCATGCAATATATTAAACTGTATTGCAATTCAGTGTTATGCATACCTATAGTGTCTAAAGAATAGAGAGCAGATACCCAAGATGACCAGCAATGGTGCAAATCCAAGAACGATAATCATTTTATAACTGATTAAAGAATCAAACGATTTTTGGATCTCTGTAGAATTACTAGAAGGATGAATATTTGCGGTAGTGAAATGCTCTGATACGAGGTCTTTCCTGGCTACCTCAGGACTTTTGTCTTCTTGCCATTAAAAAAACATTAAAAAGCTAGCTCAGTTATGATATAAACCAATGAACACATAATGGAATGTACATTTTCTCTGTTCTTGAAAGTGAAAAACATTGCAAAGTAAGTTTCAATGTCTAAGGATAATTTTGAAGAAGTGAAATAAGATAGTATCACTTTATTTAATGCCTTTGTAATTTATCATTAATTTGCAGCGCAAGTCCAATAAACTTTATATCTCAAAGAGCTTTAAAACAAACTAGATGCGTTCATTGGATAGTAATACTCGGTTGCCTCTAAAATAATCCCCTTTATTCCCAAGAAACAAACGAAAAGTACACAGCTTACATATATGGAACATGTTAATATTAAACATACAATGCTCAGTTAGGATTTAGGATACTTAAACGAATGGGAGACAAAAAAAACTCGTGTCCTCAACCACCCATCCCAACATACAAACTTTCAAATGTAGAGTGGGGGGGGGGGGGGCTTTTAGGGTGTATTTGCATATTAGTATTTCGGCGCATGTGGTTAAACGGAATAACTCTACGATGTTATTTGGATGCACAACAACCATGACAAATAAAATTTGGGATTGTATATTGTGTGACCTTTTTTTCGATTTTTAGAGGGCAGTTAGTATTAGGCATTTTCAACATAAGTCAAATTGTAACCCTTCGCTGCTCGGTGTCGTCTAAGATTGCCTATATAGTATCAAGTTTGTTTTGAACATAATTAATTGAATCAGTCGAAGAATTCGAAACAAGTTTTTGCAACTAATTAATTCTTTTCCCTATCAGTACAACTGAGACCCTCCCTATTATTCCATAAGTAGAGAAATTGTATGTAATAATATTAAATGCTCATAACATTCGATTAAGCGTTGCTTTGTACTTGTTCCTTTAACTCAGGATTTTTAATTTTACAATTTGAGTTGCTTATCGTAATCATAATGTAATTTTGCTTGTTAAACGTTCAATCATAGAAAAGAATATGTTTAAAGAATGAAATGGGTCTTCTTTTTTTTTTACATTATTATCAAAATAACCCCTGCCAACTATAAGAAAGGAACAATGATTCCACAATTTCGTAAAAGCACCCGGTAGATCATTTGTACAATGACAAGGAACAATGATTTAACAATTTCGTAAAAGCCCCCGGTAGATCATTTGTACAATGACTACTTATTTTGAAAATACACAGGAACAGGGCGGTCAAAATATATAATGAAAGATACCGATGACATCAATGTATAACATTTTCTAAATAATCAAATGCTTAATGATTCTACTTTAAATATACATGCACGAGTTGGATCCATTTTTTTCAAATTGTTATCAGCGTAATGATTATTTTATAAATCTATATTCAATAATCGAAAGACACTACGCTCATCTGTGTAACGGAGCTTTAAATACACATTCAAAAAATTATGAATGATTTAATCTTACCGATATTGTAGTGGATTGTAAAATTTCCCGAGCAGCAGGTGGTTGAATTTCTGTACAACACAAAAGAGTCTGAGTTTGTCACGGTCATGTTGTACTGTAGTGTATCTGTACAACCGGACCAATTTGCAGTTAACACACTCACTGCTGTCCCAATTTTGACTTTAGAACTCGTATTGCACCAATTAATGTAAGAGCAGAGATATACCTGAATGCTAAGATCCAAACTCATATCTGAAAGTGAAGTAAAATGGTTATGTTTTAACTGATAACAATTGCTTTTCATCCTTGTTGATTAATTTAAATAATCAAAGTAATGAGGGAAACAAAATTAATTACATCACTTCATTACGATCAACTTGGGATAAAGTCGAATAAATAAATATCAATTTAAATATACTTTTGGAAGTCAAAATCTGAAAGCAATTCGTAGGTTTATATGTACCAGGTGATAATGTTATAATGATTTCATTCTGAAGAATGTTGTTTGTTTATGCCAAAGAGCCTGGCTGATTTTAGTCTTTTTATTCTTTTATATATATTTTTAAATTGTGTCTGTGTATCTATGCGTTTTCCTTGATTTTCCTCTTCTTGTCCATCCGATGAGGATTGGTGCCAGTAACCACTAGGACTGTTATATCTTTTATTTGTGACCAGTAAGGTTGAAATCTTTCCCGACGCACTCTGATTGTATTGGTCTTACTGGTGGAGAGGTTTTTGTTTATTCTCCCCAACGTGTTGTTGAAAAAATTATATTAACAACTGTGATTTTTTATACAGGTGATTGAAACATCCTATTACACTCTTGGATCGATGCATAAACATTTGGAAATTTATTATAATAGTTGAAGTGACATAAGGATCAAGCTCAACAGACATTAAATCACAGTGATTTTAGTTTTATACATACACATAATTTATTATATCTAAATCATCACGAGTTTATGAAGCGTAATCAGCATGCTACAAAGTTTTCCTTGATATCTTTAAATTGTTTGATAAACAGAGCATAATAGTATCAACAAATGACACCACAACAATACCTGCAATAATATATAAAAAATCTATTCTCTGTTTCTATAACTTTGTAAATCAGCGAGATATTCTTTGCGTCTTTTGGAGAAAGGGATCAAAACGTGAAAAATCTCGTATATAAATACTTAGGTTTAACACAGAACAAGCTGTTAAAAACACATCGACACCGTTTAAACACATGGGTTTTCGTAATTACTCAAATCATCAGAAAATAACTTCCCAATTTTAAAATCCTTGTACCAATGGTATAAAAATAATAATGTTATAATTTGCATCACAATCTTCCGGTAATTTTTAATCTATTATGCCTTCACAATAGTTTTCCGATTTATAATGTCTTGTTATTACGGCGTACACATTTTGAATCATTACCAGGAAATTGACAAAATAACTTAAATTAAATTCCACATTTAATTAATAAGTACTTGCAAGTTTGTGAACCAGATTTATAACTGTTATACATTGACCTAAAAAATAATTATTGTTTCAAGTTAAACATAACATAATAATCAGATCGAAAGTAAAACAACAAAGGATTAAATCATACACAAACGTGGAGACATGAAAATAAATTAGAATACAGAATTCTTCAACCACTGTGAAAAAGATCTATGAATAGTTTTCCTTCAAGTTTTTTTTAAATGCTTTAATGTTTAATTTTCACTACATCACTGATTGGAGGTTAATGACAAGTAAACACAATAAAAGCGATGGCAATTTTACGATAGGCTGACCTCAAAAACATTGATTGAAAGATTGTGACAAACATCCATTTTTTTGGCAAAACGAAAAGTTCGTGATGTTATTTTAGCTTTTATCGCAAAATTATTTTTAAGTTTTTTTGAAAGTGAATAGCTCACTATTTATCTATATATTTGATTTTCTATAGTATATATTCTGTAGTTATTTAAAAATGCTTTTCGCTTTTTTTAAGAGTGCCCACTATCCAACGTATGAAAATTGGTTGTTCTCTCTTATTAAATAATGTTTGATATCTGTTTTAATCGTAGAATATTATTATGTAGATTTAACCCTCTTTTCTTACCATCAAGACTTTTTGATTTTCATTGAGAGTTGTCCATACCCCTTGACTTATATTATCTATTTTTTGAACTGCTTCCAGCCAAATATAAAATTACGCATTGAAACATAAAGTATTTCCAAAGCGAAGCTAGACGAAAAAAAACCCCATGAAATTGTAAAATAATTTTAAATTGGTAACCATGGAGTCAAAAAAGAGGCTCTTTTGCTTCATATCTCGATCTTTTATTTTTAAAAATATTCCTTCCAATTAAATATAAATGAATCACACAATATTCTTTGTGTTTATACAAATGTTCTCCAGAATTTGCAAAGAACATAGATGACACAACAAATGACGCCAACACACGACAACACAATGACAGCAATGATTATACTAAAATATGTATTTTTCATGTTCCTCTCAAACTGGTTCATCTGTGTCGTTTTATGGGTTCCGACATCAATTTCTGTTGATTTCTGTACGAACAAAATGCAAAAATATCAAAAATATCCCAGGGTTAACAAAACCAAAATTAAAGTATAAGCATGGTTTTTTTTTAACTTTTGTCTAAGTTGACTGAGTATATTTTTAAAAAGTTAACATTGAACTTCGGTTATTTAACTGTTTTGGTAGTTTGAACCGTCAAGTTAAATTTCATTGTGTAATTATCTTTAAGAAAAGAACGGATAATATATAACTTATGCATTTTTACTTTCAAATAATACATAAATGTAAGAATACAGGTATCTAGCTTACTGACATTGTAGTGGATTGTAAGATTTCCCGAGCAGCATGTTGTAGAATTTCTGTACAACACAACAGAGTCTGAGTTTGACACTGTCATGTTGTACTCTAGTGTCTTTGTACAACTTTCCCAGTTTACTTCCATCACACTTTCTGCTGTCTCTATTGTTACGTTGGAACATGTGCTGCACCAATTCACGTAAGAACATAGAAAAATTTGAATGCTCATTTCCATAACTCTTTAGCGAAAGTAAAAAAACAAACGTAAAAGTTACCAGAATTTGGTGTCAACTATTTTATCATCCCTTATAAATAGAAACCATTGCAGTTGTTTGCGTGTTTATATTATTAGAGACCCGGAAGCAAAGCAATTTAAGGACATTACATATTAAACTGCATTTAGTATAAAACTTTTAGAAATTCATTATATGTCATACTTATTTCTATTTAAACTTCAAAACAAATCAATTTTGTGGGAGTTAATATGGTTTCTAACGGATAAAAACAACTTTATATACTGTTAACACCAAAAGGGTTCAACGAGCAAATGCAGATGTCAAGTATATATTTTTGTACTCATTAGTTAAGTACTTGAATCTTTTATTAATACAAAATTGCGCCGATTTTTATTGCATCAGATACAATTCAAAAAGGAAAATCGAGTCAAAGATAAGTGATCGGCCGCACAGCAAACAGTACAAAGTATATGAAAACAAACCTAATCATTATGTAGTAGTTGTTTATTTTAATAGTTCTCTTTGTAGTTTCAGTTGTGGTTCTTGTTTTGTTGTTCACTTTATTTAATCTATTGTGTCCTGAAGAAGGGATTGGTTGTCCCATTGACTTGTCAATTTTCATTGTTTGTGTAAACATACCAAGATGTTTTGACCCTCCAAAAAGTAAACAACAATAAATATGCAAGAGTTGTCTCACAAATTCGTGGACATATGTATTTTTATTCTAAATAACGAGAATATTTTCAGGAAAGTATTATAATATTTTAAAATAGACTCTGATAATGTATATGTATAAAAAATAAAGGTAATGTACATTCTTACATTGGAGTTATCATTATTTATACATAGCCTATACAGACCGCACTGCCCAGTCTGACGTTAAGTTATAACGACGTTTTTATAACGTCCTAGCCCTTGGTTAACCTTAGAGTTATATCCCGCGACCCCCCGTCAGAAAATTGCGTGTGCCACTTGTAGATCAGTGATCTCAATATATTTCGATGTTTCCTGTTTCCTCCATTTGTTTTTTTTTTCTATCGGTGTTTTACCAAAGTCGACACAGAATTTTAGGATGCCGCGCTGTGTCGTGCGGTCAGCCGACTTTGCTTTATATGGAGTTTTTTAAAATGACATGTTCTTGTCGTAATATCATGTATAAACCCTCTGTTTGTTAAAAAAAAAAAACTTCAAATGACGTATGAAAATGACGATCACAATATTAACTACATTACAATTGAAGATTATGATGTTTTGACTTGTTTTAAAAAACTGTAAATATTTATATCTAACAAGAGGCCCACATGCCTTAACGGTCACCTGAGTACATGTAACAAAGCCCATACGGGGACCTGTCAAGGAATTGATTAAGTAAGCTCACTAAGCTTACTTAAAGTATTCTCATTTTTATTTGTGATCCTGATATTCAACCACTGATATAGTGGTTGTTTTTTTAAATGATGCAACCATTTACTAAGTTTTGGCCAGTTTCTAGAAAACACATACACCGGAATTACAGAAAGAAAAATATATTGGCTAGTTATACCGTAAAATGTTGATTTTTGTAACACCACGTGTTCCGGCGAAAAGAATATTTCAATCTGAGGCACTTACAGTCTGGGTCAGAATGTTAAAAAGATAATAAGCAATTACAGGTAAACATCGGTATTTCGAACTTGAAGGGACTTCAACAAAACTTCGAGATATCCGGGGTTACGAGATATACAAAATGGCTTTCAAATTCCAACATCGTGCATGTTTGAGGTAAAACTAGTTTTGAAAGGTGTGAAAATTGGCTCGGGCACAAATGTGTGAAGTAATGACACCAATTATGTTCAGCTGACCGATAAAATGACTCCACTTTGAGATAAACCAAGTAAAGTTAAGGCTTCGGCCTTATATATGTTGGTCATTTTGTCCCAACTTTGATTTTCCAGACTTTTTTCGTTTTTGTTTTAGAAAAATAATTTAAAACTCGCTTTATAGCTTTATAATGAGAAATTAAAGATTACGTTTGCGTTTGTTAAAGTTGATAGCCCCAACTCACCCTCCCCGGTTCATCAGTAGGAAAAGAAAAACAATTCTAAAAAAATAAAGATACTACAACGGCATAAATCTATCATAGAATCTCTAAAGAGATTTTAAAATTCCATGTACAATGGAAAAAAAATCACAATTTGTTTGATAAAAATATTGGCTTTTCCTCTTAAATAGGTTGTCATTTTCAACACCAAATTTTTTTTTGTTTATTTACAAGTATATTTCTTCCTTTTCTTGTTCTGTGGCATTATTCATCAGCTAAACTTGTTTTGCACTTTGTTAAAGGGTACCTGCAGCCAAACCCATGTGAAACTTATTTCATAGAATTTATTTACCAGAATTTAATGCAAAAAACCGCATCGAAATCGATGCAAAAATAACGGAGTTACGCCGCTTCAAAGTGGCTATTTTTACCTGCTTTGAGAAATCCAATCAAGAGAAAGTAGAATTAGGCGATAACGAGGCTTCAGCGGAAGTGACGTCACGAGGTCAACAGGAGGGAAATTTCCATACAAAGCTATACAAAATAAATTCGATTTTACAGCCAAAATGATTGATATAGGTCTGATGTTTTGACGTATCTAGTTATTTTAAGTATTGTAGATTTATAAATTTGTATCAGTATATATTTTGTTACAGTCAGATTTATTTTTAAAGGATTTTAAAATTTGCTATTCTCGTCACCTTTTTACCGATGATTACGATATCTTAAAACACTTGGATGGGCAGAATATGTTCATTATTCATTTTTTGGTTATATAATATCACTTCACACGTGAATGATCCGAGACAATGACACAGGTAAACAGGTAAACTAACGGAGCTACTGCTCCAGACACGTATATATCTGGGGTATGTATACACATGGTACACGGGTCTGGTGAACAAAGGGGGGTTTCACACCTCTAGACTGGTAAATTGATTTGTGTTTAATTAGTTACTCAATTATTATCATAAAAAAAATTAGACTGTGTAAAATCAGGCGTTCATAAGCTAATGCATGTGTATAGTCTGTCAATCAGACTAACAAAACGTAACCACTAACCTACTAACGTTCAAAATAAATGCCCTGATTGTTACTTAATTACTCACTTTTAAAATGACAAAATTTACAATTCAGCCATTTAAATCTTTTTAAAAATGTAATTAAGTAATTATTTCGGAAGTAATTACGTTAATCATTAATTTAGTCTCAATTTCTTATTTAATAAAGTGCAACTTTCTGTATACTCCAAATAGCTTAATTAAGTTGTTATACTGACGCCGAATCATTATAAGATCTAAATAAACTTAAAAATTATGACAAAGGATGTAAATAAGTCTAAAATGAAATTCCATATCGTATTTTTAAAGAATACGAGACAGCTAGACTTCATTATGCAGCCATTTTGGACTTTCGCCCTGATCCGTTTATAATCCTGTGTTTATTTTTTTTCTCCTGTGTTTATTTTATATGCATGCTGTTTTGATTGTTATTGGTTCGAAATAAGTATTATGAATAATCGGGCGACATAGTGGTAATTTTATGTCTCAGACGAGGAATAGACCCCGCGTTATACCATTTACAAAATATGTATTATCAATAATGTCATGGAAATATCATCCAAAATGACAATATTAACAGATAAATACGAAAATATGTTTCTTATAATAATAGTGCTTTGATTGATTGTCATTTTGCTAGATAGACTGTGAATTTATTTTCGAAGTGTGTTACATATTTGACTAAATTCATGAATCAAACAATCTTCCGAATTCGGCATTTTTGTTTTGTACGATAAAATACGAGTTTAAACTCAAACAACATTTTATTTAGTCATCCTGGGTTGAAAAGGAAATAAAAATACAGAAACAACTGTTCATATATCGATAAAACAATGCAAGAAAACGAACAGTTTTCATACGATTTTCTTGTTTCTCATATAGCGGCGTTGACCCCGTGACGTCACGGTTCATCTCGCGCCAAATCGGCTTGATTCAAAAACCGTTCAGGTGTGAAATCGGGTTTTCCCCAAATATCTCGAAAAGTACTTATGCGATCGCAGTAAAATTTTCAGGATGATGTTTTTTCACATAGATCTCCATAATATCAAAAAATGACCGGCACTGCAGGTATTGAAACATTAGTATTTAAAATAACCAAAAATGTTATAAATTAAATCAAAAGCGTTTAAACACAGGAATTTCCGTAATTAAACAAAGCAAAATAAGGTTTTCCATCGTTAATGGTCTATTTTGTCGGGAAACCTTCCTGTTTGTGTGGGTTTTGGTTTTGTTTTTGTTTTTGTTTTTTTATTTTAAATAATTGTGCCTGCTCCATTTAACATTTTTGTGTTATTCCGACGTACACATATTTGGTTTTTTGCTAGTCTTGTGAAAACAGCCATGTAAACTTCTGCCCTTGGTTTTGTACATTCGAGAGTAAGATCACCCAGGTGTTACATGTTACTTAAAACAAGTGGAACATCACATAACATTCAGAATAACATAAAATACCAAATGCTGAAATCGAACACAAATATTAAACCATTGAAAACATCAGAATACCACATTCTTCAACCGCAAAATGAATAAAACATTTTTTCCGTCGAATTTCTTTTATGCATGTTTTTTTCTTATAACATGTATTTAAAGCTTTAGTTTTTCAAAAAATCACAATAAAACGATAGCAATATTACAATAAGTTGGCAATAAAACATTTATTAAAGATTACTGTATACAGGGTTATTTTCGCCCCGTGTAATTTTCGCCCTACTACACTTGCAAACAGTTTAGCCCCGTCTTGAATTCGCCCAGACACAGTATCTTTAAAAAGATATAATTTGAAACATTAAATTTCGCCCACTCTTAAATTCGCCCGCTGACAATAAGGGCGAAAGGAGCGAAAATAAAACGGGGGCGAATATTTCCCTGTATACAGTATAACAATCGTCAATGACATTATAATAATGGCAATGTCAATGTTACAAAAGGCTTGCTACAAAATATTGATTAGAATAATATGGGATATACAATTATCGATACAATGATAGCGTTGGGTATGTCAAATAGTAAACACTAGTCCAATGGTGTGTCTGAGTGTTTCACGGCCGCTGCGTTCGGAGGTTTAATATAGAATTCTACTGTTGATATACTGTTAGTTGATCTCCTTAGAACAAAAAAAAACTCAGATGTTCAACCATCATAAAATAGAAACTTAAGATTATCCTTCTCATTAAAAATACTTTATATTTATTCTATTTAAATCTAATAGTTTATGATATCAAACCAAAATGAGCGAATGAAAACCATTATCACCATCGCGCTGATTTGGTTAACATATTTTGTACTATAATAGCTTGCAATACTTGCATTCCATTTTTTATCGACATCGCGACTCTTTATATACTATGCACGTACAATTAGAATTAAAGTTGTGTGGTTTTCATATCATGTTTTATATGGCTGGACATCACGACTCTCAGCTTAATGGTCATGCTTGTCAATTAAATGTACAAATGGAGAGTCTTTCTCCATCATTTGATGACGTTTTAACCTAGGTGATGCCTTAAAGAAGAAATAATAAAAGATTAACTCTAAGTTAAATGTTAAAATATTTTTTGATATTATTTAACTTTTAACCAAACTTGCCATTTTTTTCGAAACATTTAATGTCAAACCGTTTCGAGGGATACAAATTGAGCATTGGAGGTTTGCGATAGGACATTTATAGTAATTCGTAAAAATTGTCCACGTTGTGTTAGTGAAAAAAAAGTTAAACAAAGACAAGTTAAAAAATTACTACAAATCTCCGATGAGGAAATAATTTTGTTAATATATCGTACATGTCAATTCTATCATTTATACTTTTTTCTCCACGTTAGATTATGTGAATTTTTGAGGATCTCAACAACTTTATTATATTCTTATTTAAGATTGCCATAATAAAAACTTTAAGAAATATGTTTTCCTACTACCGACCGAGTAGTGCGCTGTGAGATTTTCTGAGCAGCATTTCTGTACAACACAACAGAGTCTGAGTTTTTCTTGGTCATAATGTACGCTATTGTATCTTTTCAACCGGACCAGTCGTCATTTGACACATAACATACAACAAACCAACGTTAATAATGAATTAGATTAAATCTATTTGTATCCGATTGGTGAATTAACACAATTTTTATTTCAACATACATGTATGAGTGTACTCTAAGTAAATTGTTTTGAAATGAACAATAAGGAAATATAAGCAAATCTTGATTTTTAAGTGCATTTCCATTTCCATTTCCAAATTGTATATGTACATACAATTTATATGTACAGTTGATGCAGAAATAACATATTTAAAAACTATTCTGATTCTGTATTTTAAATGTGTGTTTTTGAATTAACAAATCAAATAGTTTAGAAAAAGTATGGATAAAGGTGACATTTGTTGATAAAGCTTATACATTTCTCTTTCAAGGCTAGCTAATCAAGTTTGTTAAATAAAACAGGTTTTGCAGAATTTTTTTAATCTATTCGGATTAAATAGTATCGTTACATTCAAAATACAATACTTTTAATATAAGACATAAGATGACAAAATAATGAAACTTTATGATATTTTTAATTAACAAATGTAATGTCTGAGAAGAGCCAAATCCTCAATTATTTATTTATCTTAAAATGTCTTCAGAAAGTTCCTAAGAACATGAACAAGCCATATGATGGCACTTTCACACACCAATGCAATAATACTAATAAAAATACTAGAAACAATTCTAAACTGTTAACATTCTTCCTGTATTATTCCTATTTGTGTCGTTTTCTGATTAGATCAGTAGCATTATTGCCTGTTGATTCTTGTACTAAATCAAGGTACTGAAATACTGCCAGGAGTTGATTTTATTTTATTATTTACTTTAAAATCAACGTTCTGTAATATCTTAATATGGCAAGTAGTATCTTAGCTGTATTTGAATAATTACGCACATAAATACTGTATAAAATTAACGCCATCAACCTCCACGATGCATTACGTATTTAGTAATCGAAATATTTCTGGAAAATCGTATTCAAGCAATATTGAACTCTGGCGTAGGAATACATACGACCACAAAAATATCTAAATTATTCGTATTATTTAAAAGCTGACTATTTTCAAGGTATCTGTAAATAAGTTTCCTTGAAAAACAATGATTCTGAATACATTACATCGAATTTATCAATTATTTTTTAAGTACTAAGTCTTGTCAGCGGTGAAGGTTTGTGCTTAGGTCCAAACACTGTTTCACTTCTGGTTTGCCAGAGTAACCGCATAGGAGAGTTGATTAAAATCAACTCTCAAAAACTGTGTTTTTCAATTAAAATGCACAAAAAATTAAAATAACATTAAAATATTATTTTCATGAAAAGAAAATGGTATATCGATAGTTTTATTTTGTTTTAATTTTTTTTACCTTTACAGAATATTAAAAAGCATATTTAAAGACGGTGACATATTGGCACAATGTATCTCAGTAACTTTTAATGCACTCTGGGGAATTTGAGCTTTCTATATACATATCGCTGTGAAATAAAAAAAGAGGGAAAAAACTAAATCTGCTATACATACTCACTTTAAGAAATAGGACAAAAAAGAGAATATGATATATACATGTAAAACACTGGAGTAGGCTACACAAACCGAGAGACATGCACCACGAATTGAAAAAGCTTTATTACGTTGCCATATCTGATTCGGTTCACGCCATGTATTTACCATGATGGGGTTTTCCTTGTTTGGCGACAGCTCTCATATTTTCGTATTCTTTCGATTTGTATTGACTGGATGGTGAAGTAGGAGTAGATGTCAGTGGACTGAATTCTACGGTCCTCTGTAAATCCAAGTAGTTATTTGTCGTGGTCAATAATCTGCCTCCAACCAACGTAGTCGTGCGGGATTCTTCAATAACGGTAATAGAATCCTCATAATGACATGGAACCTGAAATAGGACCCTTTTAAAAATATCATTGCGTGGACCCTGAGGTCCACGCAGAAAATATATAAGCGAGGTTAAACCGGATGCTATGGGGAAAATTAAGCTTGCGCATGAGCTAGGCTGGTTCCTGCGCAATATTATGGGTAGCTAAGGGAACCAGGCTAGCACACGTTAATCTGAATCGGGATTCCATGCAATGTGCACAATTGTCGGTGAACAGTACAGAAACAAAATATTCTTATTAAAGAAATGATCGGTATGTGATATGAACGGTCAGTGTCATGGAATACGTTAATACTATGCAAAAGCTACAAGATGCATCAAATAGCATAAATCGCGATGTTTTGTTGTTTTCCGAAATAGCTTATCTATACTTTTTAGAGACGAGGCGGCTTGTGTAATTCATCATTAAAATTTTTACGCATTTAAGTATGATTAAATAATTATGTGACTTTATATTATACATGGTTGAAGAATAGTTTCATTGAATAAAAGTTTACATTTCAAAGGAAATGCATCAAAATATGAAATCAATTTACACGAAACTGCATAGTTAACCAAGTAGTGCGAGCTCGAGGCGTAATGTGACTTTGCCAAATGCTTGATACTATACATGCAACCTTCATTAATATAGTTCATGATTATGTTTAATTCTAAGGTAACAGGTCAGTGCTATCCGTGATTCAATGTACAAGGCACTAAATCCAGGCTTGCTACTTTAATATGCATCATAACACTTTTGCAATTAGAGGTCTCTTTTATAGATGTCTTCATATAAAAGCAGGGGGCTAGAGTCGGTGGAATATGTGCTTATTTTAAGGCTGGAAACACATGCATATGGTCCACGTATTGCAGTCCTTTTTTAAAGGACAACAACTTGTTCATTGTATAAGCTTCAAATACATTAATACATTAATCGATACACCAAGATTTATATTACTGATATGTGCAGTCTCATTTCATTTGATGAGAAAGTATTCTTGATACCCGATTTTAAAAATATCTTTTGTCAACACGAAGCACGGTAACGTCCAAAGCATGACATCAAAATGACTGCATGCACAATTTATCAAAATACCCCATTCATATACCATGCTTAGCCTCGTGTGCCTTTCACTCTGTATTTTAAAACGGCTTCATACCATTTGACATCTTATATGCTCACACTTGTTTGAGAATCAGGAGTTAGTTCTTCGATGTTTTCATTATTTTATAGTGTAACTCTTTGTTCATAGTAGGGAAAACCTTGAACGTCAAATGACCCTACTAGTTCTTTGACAAAATATTGACTGATATTCTATTTTCATAATGGTGTTCAAAACAAATTTTTCACCACCCCAAATATTATAAAACATTTAAACACAAAAATGCAAACAACTGATGACAAACAATTTCATCATCGTGCATTTTTACAGTCTGCTCCCAAGAATCTACTGTTATCACTTTTCGTTGTTCCGTGACGTCCGGCGACGTCATCCTTTTTAGTCAATTTTAATAAGGACTTTCTGTATTTAGTAACTGATTTCTGTTCAACGAAACAATATCTCCCGTCATAATTTAGTATATTGAATATCATGATAATACTCAATTTGAGGTTTCAATATTATTTGTGTTAAGGCCTATCGTATAGAAATATTACGTTCGAGATTATTTTGTGTATTGTTTTCATAGCACAACATTTGGCCGTGCTCCGTTACTTCATTTTTGCAGGTTTAAATTTTAAATAATTCTTTAATAAAAAGGAATATATTCAAATTTTTGAATTCAAATTATTTGAAATCATTGTTAAATTATATCCAAATATAGAGATGATTTGACGTTAGATAAAAAAAAAGCTATTGCAAAAGTTTTCGTATTTTTACTGACCCTCGTATATATGTTTCTAGGTTGAACATGCACTCTTTAGAAATTCATCTTCAGTTAGGCATATTTTTTCATTATTGCATCATTTTTTTTATATGAAAAGAACCTACCTTTTCTACCAGTGCCGATTTTCTTTTCCTGTAAAGAATTTTAAAACAAAATTTGTTGGTGGTAGGATGATAAATTAAAAAAGGTATTAAAAAGTAAAGTACATTTGACAATTTAAAAAGTTGTGTGTCAAAATGTTATTGATAAAAAAGCATAGATTGTAATTTTCTCGTCTCAATGCCAGAGATCAGTAGAATTTACAGCGATAACAATTTCGCATGCAGTATATTAAACAGTAGTGCAATTCAATGTTAGACATACCTATGTCTATAGAGCAGAGCGCAGATAACCAAGATGACCAGCAATGGTGCACATCCAATTACTATAATCATTTTATAACTGGTTAAAGTATTCCTACGATTTTTTGATCTCTGTAGAATTTCTGGAAGGATAAATCTCTGCGGTAGTAAAACGCTCTGTTAGGAGGCCTATGCTGGTTACCTCAGGACTTTTGTCTTCTTGCCATTTAAAAAAAATTAAAAAGCTATCACTGTTACGATATAAATCAATAAACACAATATGGAATGTACATTTTCTCTGTTCTTGAAAGTAAAAGGTATGCAATGTAAGTTAAATGTTAAAGCAAAGAGATCAGATAGGATCACTGTTAATCTCTTTTCAATAATACATATATTGCGGTGCAAGTCTGGTAAATTATACATTTCGAAGAGTTATTTAACAAACTAGATGCTGTCGGTTGACAGCAATTCACTCAGTTTATTTCTTTACACCTGAAAAACATACAAAATTCCATAACGTACATATTCAGAATATTCAAGAACATGTAAATATTAAACATACAATACTCAATTAAGTATGAACCCAGTGTTCTCAACGAAGTGGATACTAAACAGTAGGGCACACACAAAATATTCATCTCCAATCCCAACATACAAATTTTCAAATATGAAATATATGACGGCTTGTTGTGAATTATTGCATATTAGTATTTCAAGAAACATGATTAAGCAGAATAACATTACAATGTTTTTTGAAAGCAAAACAACCATGACAAAAATAGCTGGAATTGTATATTTCGTTTTCCGGTCATTAACGTAGAGAGGGCAAGCTAGTATTGAGCTTTTTCAAATGAAGTCATATAGTAACCATTCGGGGTTTGCCGTCGTCTTGGACCTTCTACATAGTAATAGTTTTGTTTCATCATAGTTAATTGAATAATTAACCAAAAGGATTGAAAACAAGTTCTTGCAAGAGTAAGACTAAGACCCTCACTATTATCCCATAAGTATAGAGAAATTGTATTGAAAGAATTAAACTTATTTGATAATATTCAATTAAACAGCACCTCGCACTTGTTTTTTTAACTCAGAGCTTTTAATTTTACAATTTTGTGTTGCTTATCGTAATCATACGAAACAATTTGCTTGATAAAGCTATAAAGAGTAGACTGTGTTTTAAAATATGAATATTTTTTTCACTTTATAATCAATATACCTTCTTCTAACCATAAAGAGAAGCAGAGAGTCCACAATTTCGCAAGAAAACCCCGGTGGATTATTTGTACACAATGTATACTAGTACTTATGTTGAAGATACACAAGAACGTGTGGGGGTGAATGACATGTGGTGATAACAAACAGTGTTCAAATTCAAAAGTCCAAAGGGAAAATACAAAACAGGAGCAGAGCAAACACGGACCTCTAAAAAAATTAGAGGTAGGATCAGGTGCCATGGAGGAGTGAGCATCCTCTGCTGACCGGTCACACCCGCCATGTGCTCTTTGTCGTAATCGGGAAAAACGGAAAGATCCGTAGACAATTAGATGATTAATTATGGTCTAACAATAAATATGAAAAACTTCAGTCAGCATGCGATTCAGTGGAAGATTGTATTTGCTGACAAGGTCGTTGTATCGACCATAGAACTTACGAAAAGAGACTTCAATCGAGACTGTTGAGTCCTGTTTTATTAACTTGTTTGTCAGTACCTTGCCTCGCCTTAGAAAGTGTTCATACGTAGAGCATGCCCTTGCGTATCGAACTGACTGAGAGACAAAAACTCCATATGTAGGTGAAGGTATATTGCTACACAAGTAAGGAAAGTTGACCAAAAAAAGAGAAAAATTGAAGTCATCGCGTTTATCATAAAGTTTTGTTGTTATGTTACCATCAATGTCCCTTTTCACTAAAATATCCAAATATGAAACAGATGACGCAGACTCTGTGGTATCTTTTATTTCAAGTTCATTGGGATATATCAAGTCGACGTAAGTATGGAAGTAACAATTGTTAATTGATAATACGTCGTCGAAATACCTGAATGTTGAGTTGAAGGCCACAGCGAGTAATTAATTTTTTAACGTACAAGTTTTTGAATAAATTCTGCTTCATATGAATACAAAAATAGGTCGCTAACAATGGAGCGCGACTGGTACCCATGGGAAGTCCAACAGATTGTTGGAAGACCTGATTTATAAAAACTACGTAGATGTTGACTATCAGAAACTCAAGCATTTTTTTAATATTCACTTCAGAGTACTTGTGTGCACAATCCGAATGGTTTTTATCAAAATAATTTTGCAAATGACCGATGACAAGGTTAGTAAATTTACGTGATCAATTTTTATTGGAAAAAAAGCAGCTATCAATGATGTCAAGAAGCCTGGACTTTAATTTATCGTGGGAGATGGTTATATAAAGTGTAGAAAAAGTCGTAAGTTTTAATGCTATTGATTTTGGTAAAATTTTGGGATTTTAAATTTTCTAAAAGTTCCTTGGAATTCTTAGGTATCCACATCTGATTTACACCGCTTCTTGAATATACTGTTGCACAGTACTCTTGAATTTTCTCCTTCACTGCTGTTAATATTTTGGTAAGGAGTAAAGAAAGAGGCTTTTATTGGAGCCCGCTATATATCTTTGTTTGTGAGGATTTTTATGAAGTTTAGGTATCCAAGGTAGGTAAGGTAATTCAAATTGATTTTGATTTTTGGGAATATTAAAAATATTCAAAACTGACATATGATGGAAAGAAAGCTATGATTATTTAGTTGGATTGCCACTTGCGGAATTAAATCCAAGTTCTTCTAATATACAATTTATATAATGGACCTTACAAACAAATATAATGTTGTTTCCTGCTTTGTTAGCAGGGACCAGTACACACTGATCGTGAAATCAATCTAGTTCTTTTTTCACTTCTAAGTTATCAAATATAGAAGGATAGATGGTTTTCATATTGCGCTTTAATCGTTTAATGCGAGATTTTATCATACATCGACCACTTTTAGTCCATTCTGACAACGTGTAAGAAACATTTTATGGATATATATGACATCTATTGTTTTCAAAATATCGACTTCCTATTTTTTAATCATCGAAACTGTAGCTTACTCGCACAAATAAACAAGCCTTTAATGAACACGTACTATTCTAAATAATGCTTAATGACTCCACCTTATATATATGCAAGAGTTTTGGGGTTTGTTTTTTTTTTTTACATATTCTTATCAAAGCTTATTTTATTAATCTATTATACACAATAAAAAAAATTGAAAATAAAACGACTTCTTAAGTACCAGGTGTTATAGTACTTTCATTCTAGGAAAAATTTTGTTTGTTCATGCCAATGATCCTAGAAGTCTTTTTAAACTATTACTATTATTTTTGAAAAACTATATCTGTGTATTCATAATTTTCCGTTGATTTTCCTCGCCTTGTCCACCCAATGAGGATAATGGTCAATAGCCATAACTGTCATACCCTCCCATTTCTGAGCAATAAGGTTGAATTCTTCCCCGACGAACTTGTTTATTATATAGAAAGAAACTACACTATCTATATGTCAGAAATTTGAATTAACATTAAAAAATAATGAAATTATTTAATCTTACCTCCATTGTAGTGGATTGTAAGATTTCCCGTGCAGCAGGTTGTAGAATTTCTGTACAACACAACAGAGTCCGAGTTTGTCACGGTCATGTTGTACTGTCTCGTATCTGTACAACCGGACCAGTCTACTGTCTTCACGCTTACTGCTGTCTCAATGATGACTGCACCACACTGACTGCACCAATTCAAGTAAGAGCAAAGAAATACCTGAATATTCATAACTGAAAGTGAAGAAAAATGATTATGCTTTATTTGATACCACTTGTTTTTCATCCCTGTTGATAATTTTTTAAAAAGTCGCAGTGACATGTGAAACTAAATTCCTTACATCATTCATTATGACTGAAACAGGATAAAGCCAATTTAGAATATTAAGATCAATTCTATGTAAGAATCAATGATTTATAAAAGGGTCTGGCCACGCATAGTCACCAATTTTCCTTATATTTCATACATAGACACACCTAGGTGTAAAACGCAAAAAAACACTAAAAGTTGGTTGCTGGGGGTAACCGTTGTCATGGTAACCGAGGCTAAAGATGGAAAAATAGCAAAACTTACCTACATTGAAGCCATATAAGAAGGTTTTGCCCACTAATGTAAACTATCAAAGACATAAAACAGCCTTTGTCCTGTTTTCAATTCTGTAATTATATCGAAAAATTGATGGAGAAACCAATAATTTTAAAATGTTACCATGGAAACCGTTACAAATATTTGAAATCAGTTTTTTGCGTTTTTATAACAATCCGAAATGGGAAACCATTAAATGTTTACATCCTAATCAATGTCCATGCAATATCTATTTTGTTATGAAAATTGACATCCGTTGCTATGACAACAAGGCCAAAAAATAGGAAAAACTGAGAAATTAAAGATGATTTTGATATGCTTATATTCCTGATTTTAGAAATTTTTGGCAATTGTGTTAGTTTGAACTTGTAAAAATATATCTATTTTTTAATTATATACCACCAAAAGCTTTGTTATGCAACAGAGAAATGTTGTTGCTATGGAAAATTAAGTTGCGTAAAAAATCACACAGAAATTCTTACTTTTTGAAAAGTCCATAGCAACGGCATTTATTATTAATAAATGTGAGATTTTTTTTGAATGTCATTAAAGTTTAGGACATACTTGATTTTTTCTCACCAATTGATTTTATATATTTATTCATTTTAAGTGAATAATATCCATTCAAATATGCCTTAAAATATTATAATTTACCTTATTTTTAAGCTTGTTACCATAGCAACTGTTCTAAATTTTCATATATAAATTCTTAATTGCACAATCATAATAACATTTATCAAAAAATCCAAGATTTGCTCTTTTTATTCAAATTAAATGAAAAAAACAGATTTTTAAATTTCTGTTTAGTAACCATGGAAACGCTCTAAAAATATGCGTTTCTCCATGAATGTTTTTCTTTCTTCTGAAAAATGACAACTATTTTAAATAATATCTTCTTCTCTGGAAACACCAAGTTGTGCACATTACTCACAATATGTTCTCAAATAAGCATTAAAATGCCTTTTTGACATCTTTACCCTCTGTTACCATGGCAACGGGACCACATAGCAACAAATAAATGGTGTAAGGCTTTTTAACTCATCAAAGTATATCAAATTGTAAAGTATGAGGAAAATCCTTGACTATGCGTGGCCACCGAATTTTGATTCTTACATAGAATCGGTCTTAATTTGTACATGTTTTCAGAAATCAAAAGCTGAAAACAACTCGTACGTTTACATTCGGAATGCCCATTTTATCTCCAATAAACTATATATAATACTTTCATTTTGAGAAAAATATTTTGTCTTTTCATTCAACGGAGCCTAAATTGTTTAAGTCTTTTTATTCTATTATCATTATTTTTCAAAAATTTTATGTACGTGTATCCGTATTTTTTCCCTAAAATTTCCTCTTCTTGTCCGTCCAGTGAGGTTAATTGTCAGTAACCATTATTTTCATACCCTCCTCGACAGACTCTGATTGTATTTGTCTTAATGGAGAAGAGGATGTTGTTTATTCTTCTGCTTAAGTTTCTCCAACGTATTGTTTTTAGCAAACCTTACAGTTGAGAAGATAAATGCGAGTTGTTCGAGCGACAAGATGTGTTTTTGGCTGTGACGCGTAATAGGGTTAGTAAAGCTATACGTGTCACTGTTGGGCTTGTCGAAATGGCATCTGGCATCGGCCACTATTGAGCAATGGTTGTCTTATCTCTCTCTAACTCCAATGTCATTTAAGTTCCTTGTGCGTTGAAATGCAACTATTGTTAAATCCTAAAATAATTTGCTATCCTTTCGTTAGAGGTTTCTTTCTAAGGTTTCTGTTAAGGTTATTGAGAACAGGGTGATAGATACGTGCAAAACATGTAGAACCTACTTATTTTTACCTCTCTGTATCGCTAAAGGTTTCCCTTTTTTCCAAGCTATCTAATAAAAGGTTCTTGAGATCGGGGTAATAGTATACAGTTATTTAATGCCTGAGCAGTCAATAGACCAGAATATTTTTTATCGAGGTGGAGGGAACAGCTCAGTGTGTTCTATTGCCCGAGACCAACGGCAATAGAACACACTGAGCTGTTCCCTGCACCAAGGGAAAAGTTTTCTGGTCTATTGACTGCTCAAGAATTAAATAATTGTTTTATTACCTAATTCCATTTTTACTATAGTGTTAACAATTGTATATCAGTACATAAGGTTTTCATACCATTATGCATTCACATCATTGTAAATCAATACCTAGATGCGCAATGTCACATATAAATTAGAAACCTCAGTTTAATGGATCGGCTTCAATAGTTAAGAAAAACATCCAAAATAGACGAAAAAATCTGTAATAAAACAACAAAATCCATTTGATTAGGTAATAAGTACTTATACTTTCTTTCTAATGAATTGTAGATTTGACTGTATTGTCTTTGTATTTAGCCTCTATCACACAAATAGATTTTTAACATAAATATGCTCTGTTATTCAACATTTTCATTAGAACAGCAATTTCTATCTAATTTTTGTATTTAATCCATTAGGAACACCTCCATAAGTATAATGAAGTAGCTAAAAGGCTTAAGATAAAAAAGAAAATTAGTTGATTTTGTATATATATACTGAACTTTACATTGTCGTCCTCCAAAGTGAATGTGTCCAAAATATTAATAATTTTAACTTGAGATGTCTATTGTTTAGCTAGCTATGTGCATGAACATGCATTTTAATAACTTTATTGGATCTTTATTTTTATGTCAATTGTATACGCACAGGAAATCTTAATTTTCCAATCCAAAACAAACTCACCATTTTTCACCATTTAACAATACGGTATTCCAGTGATCCTATAAAATCTAAACAATAAAATTTAGTTTTATAGTTTAATCAACTTTCATACATTTGTCTCTATCAAATTTGTTTTATAGGAATGTGAAAAGTAATTGGAACAATGGATTTCTTTCCTCTCGCCGTTGTTGCGTAACGGGTGTATACAAAATATAAATAAATAGTTAAGCTTTATACATTGGAGAGGGTATTATTCATTTAATTCTACTTGGGCAGGGTTTATTCCCTCTTCTTTAATTTTCAAGGACACAATTTGAACTATAATTGAATATTAGGCACAATGTGATGTTGATGATATCATTTTTCAATATTGAATACAAGCTATTTATATTCAAAAAATCATGCATTTTGATTGTCCATGATTATTCATTTATTTCATTGTGTGTTTAAAGTTTCAGCGTATTAAAATCACACAGCACAGAATCATTTAGAGAAAAGAGTTAAAAATTGTATCAACAACTGTGATTTTTATACAGGTGATTGAAACATCTGTTCCACTGTTGGATCGATGCATAAACATTTATAAATTTATTATCATAATTGAAGTGACATAATGATCAACCTCAACAGACATCAATTCACAGTAGTTTCAATTATGAAGATACTCACATTTTATCTAAACCATTACGAGTTTCGTAATAAGCATTCCGTGACGTTTTCCTGATTTCTTTACTTTGTTTGATTAACATGGCATATCAATATCAACAAATTACACCACAAAAACCCCTTCAATAAAATATAAGAAATATATGCTCTGTTTTATAACTTTGTTAATCAGAGAGATATACTTTGC
>WFKH01010931.1:60997526-61007565 GCA_016163765.1 Magallana hongkongensis
CTCTCTCTCTCTCTCTCTCTCTCTCTCTCTCTCTCTCTCTCTCTCTTAAAACCTATATTCATACGAATACGAAAACCCCATTGCTTGCGCGGTGCAACGTTATGTAAACAGTGGTTTTATTCTGTAATATATCTGAAATGTTTTCGCTACACCTGTCACAATTTTCTTATCTTTATGTTTTTTATATATAGTTATTAAATATGTTTGGATTTATTATTCAAAATGCATGTCTTACATTTATATTATTTGTACTACAAGACCATTATGTAATATTTGATCTCTGAATTTCGGGTGTATATTGAGTTTAAGAATAGTAAGTGCAATGTACATTGATATGTATTTCAAGAAGTTCATGAACGGTATCAATTAAACAATATTGTATAAAAGTTTATAAATTTTGTCCATTTGTAGAAAT
Organism: Magallana hongkongensis; assembly: GCA_016163765.1. Taxonomy (NCBI): domain Eukaryota; kingdom Metazoa; phylum Mollusca; class Bivalvia; order Ostreida; family Ostreidae; genus Magallana; species Magallana hongkongensis. The sequence goes on from WFKH01010931.1 coordinate 60,997,942, forward strand.
AAATATAATACAGATATACATGTACATTACATTAGTTTCACTCTCTATATGGTAGTGAGCAGCAAGGAGCGAGAAATATAAAAATATCTATCTATCTATTTATCTATCTATCTATCTATCTATCTATCTATCTATCTATCTATCTATCTATCTACTGCATATTCCTATTTAAACATGAGGAAGTTATAACCGCGAGAAGCACGCTTTTATTTTTCAGTCAGCAGTAAACTAAATGAAAATATGATAAAAACTTCGGGTTCGCATTTTATAATTCCCGCGATTTGAAGCAAAACGATTGAATCGTGGAATTAGGTTGATGGATGGATGGATTTATGGATGGACGAATGGAAAATAGATGGATGGATGAGTGGATGGGTATATAGAATTAATTTTGTTTCCATTTCGACAGAGAATGATTTACAAGGGTTGGTCTAAATGATGATGAAACCACGTTCTGTTTTTGCGATTTTAAAGAGAAAGTGTCGACTTTCATTATGCAGAACACAAATTTATATTATTTATTCTCAAAAATATTTAATCCTTTTTAAACAAACACAAGTTTGAGCTCTAGAATTTTTATTTTTAATCGATTCTAGCTACATGAATTACAATTATACATTTAAAATACAGTATTTAAAGATATATGTCTTACGACTTACAAATAAAAATAGTAGACTAGTTCCAATTCAACAAATTTGAAGTCAATAAACAGGCTTTTGAAATTTTCCCATAGTATTAATATATCATTTTTCCTCAATCGTATCAGTCAACATTAACGAATAGGAACATTCTGTGAATATTTCCATAACTGTTATCCTTGACTTTAGAAAGACAAGAACCAAAAGATGACTGCACAAATAAATGAGAACAGAATGACAGCTATGGTCATGTTGTGAGAAGAATTCGTATTGTTCTTAAATTTGTTCATTTGCGTGTTGTTATTGGCCCCAGGTTCATTTCCTGTTGAGTACCGCTCTAAAATAAGAACTAGAAATTTAATGTGTAAATAAAATAAAACCTAACATTTTTTTTATGAAATAAAGATTATTGATAATTATTTTAAATTCAAATTTTGTAATTTTTTTTTAAATGTTAGATTTATACTTGAGATCATGACGTCATAGTCATACTGTTCCGCGATACTTAAATTATCTAATATTTTTAAGCCTTGTTTAGGCTTTTCAGTAACATTACGTTGTACAATTTTCAAAATGAGAACGGAAAATATTTTAACATATTCATTTTTTTCAGAGAATGAATAAACAATTGTGTTTTAGGAGTTGCTTACCAATGTTGTAGTGGATTGTAAGGTTTCCCGAGCAGCAGGACGTTGAATTTCTGTACAACACAGCAGAGTCTGAGTTTGTCACGGTCATGTTGTACTGTCTTGTATCTGTACAACCGGACCAGTCTACTGTTGACACATTTACTGCTGTCTCAATTTTGACGTGAGAACATGAAGTGCACCAATTCACGTAAGAGCAAAGAAGAAATTGAATGTTCAATGCCATTAGTTGTATACGAGTTGAAAAAAGCCAAAATTACAACCACCAGCTATCAATTCGTTTTCATAATATCTAATTGAATTAAGACATAGCAGTTTAATAAAAATATCAACAAACCAGGAAGGAATGCAATAACAGGACATGATAACTACATTTTCCCTAACTCAACATAGAATTAAATGTTCATTCCAAGCAATTAAACACGCCTGTTATATTGTCTCAACATTTTACAGACGACCTATTGTGGAGTATTTTCGTCTTTGAATAAAAGAACTTATCCACACCAAGTGACAGTTCGTCATGGCGATAGAATTGCATCGGGAGATATTGTCTATATTGACAAACTTCGTTGTGTAGTGGATAAAATACTGAATTTCAAGTTCAAAGTTCAAACACGACAGTGCACTTTTATGATGAAGGACGTTCCCAAAAATACGTTTTAATTTGTCAGTACAATTACTAGAATACCATACCTTTTAAAACATTACTTGATTGTGCATATGAGAAAATTTTTCCAAAGAAGTGGATGAAAATAAAACAAGTACTAGATTGAAACAGACTACGGAAATATAGTTGAGTTCTATAAATTCAGAGGGTTTGGTTTTCGTCATCTTCTATGGGCTTGAATAACTTGATTACCTTATATCAATTGAAAAGCTTCCTTTTACACATATCGTTATATTTGCTTGTTTACCCATTCTTTGATGTTCTTAATCGTTTTTGGTGATCAAGAAATGCTACTGTTTAAATAAAGATAAAACCTCAGTGACGTAGAAGCTTATGGAGCGCAAACTGAAGAATTCTTAAGTTAAAAGAAAAGTTCTTGCGTTGTTTTGTGTAGAGTCGTTTAAAAGGTTACGGAATTTATGTTCTATAATCAACAAAGATCATTGTAATATAAATTTGTAAATGCATAGCAATCAAAGTGGATCTAGGAAATACTGAAAGACCAAATGAAATCGTTGAACGATTTGTTTAGTGTACGTAAACAATCACTGAGAAAGGTAAATGATTCAACATCTTTATCCATACCCTAAGGACAAACTTGCCATCACACACAAATTGAAAATCGGTGGGAAACACTTTAACTTCAGATTTCCAATCCCTTTCTGTCGCACCCTTTTTACGAACCATCGTTGTATTTCACAACAATTGTCCAGTTTAATAATGAAGAAACAATCTAACCAAACTTTCTTCTTCAAATTCTAATGCATAGCTGGTTGATTAACTCTGAAAAGTGTTTTTTTTTTTATTATCAATCCATTTATAAGTTAATTGCCGTTGGCAAGACAATGTCTCTTGTAAACTATAAAACTATATGAACTTTAGAACCTCCATATCTTCTTCTCTGGTGACATTTTTAAATTTCAAGGGTGCATAGAGTTCTACATTTTCATATCATTGACGCAGATGATCGGGGAAATGTACGACCATATATTTTTATAGGAGATAATGAACGCCTTCATGTGTATGGCGTGCAAAAAGAGTGTTTAACTTTTGTTTCCTTTAAACGTTATTTAAAAAAGAAGATACTAGATAATTTAAAAAAGAAGAGATACTAGAAAATTTAACCTATTAGGGCCAGTATATCTTGTTGTTGAAATGTATCTATTAGAGTATGTTCTGTCTAACTGGTGCTCGAAAGTAAGATAATACAAGTATGATTTAAGGAAACAATCAAAGAAATCCACTTTGTTTGTTTTCTATATTATGAATAGGATGAAATAAATTAGTTATTGCTAGTTTTAAAAAGCAAAGTTGGGATTTCAAATGATAAATTTAATAATGAATAACTTTGGCTTTCTTGGAAAAGGATATGCACAGAATTTTACTCAAAATGACATGACCTTTCAAAAGTTTATATCATGTTTTTTACCGTATTCTTTCATTTAATGTTTAATTCTTTTAAACAATTTAAAAAAAAAAAAACAGTAAAACAAACTCATGAAAAATTAAGAAAAAAGATTATTTATTATACCACCAATACTTCGTCAAGTAATTGTTAAAATTATTCAGTACATATATAGGCCAGGCTTAAATTAAATTTAGGGAAAATGTTCATCTTAAGTCACGACACAGGCATTATTTTGGTGCGCATGCCATTTTTCTTATAATAGAACATTTAATTGCATATGTAATTAACAATGGCAGTGGTTATCTTTACAAAGATTTTTTTATATCTTAATCCACATTGATCAATAGCAACGATGTTTAGTATATTTCAATATAATCGGCTAATGTCGGACCAGGTTTGTCAGCTCCCTAAATCTGTTCTGGACGACACAGTGCAAAAAGACACGCTGATGGAAGAACAAGCCATTTACTCTTTTTTGTCCTTATACTTTTTTGGCTTCGTATGCAAATGTCTTTTTGGCAAGAATACCTCATCACTTTTTTATGTTATATTATTTAAATATAAACATTATCAACATAATGTCATACCCTTGACGATTGAAACTATCCTCCAAGTCCTCTGACAACACCGCTTTCCGCCTTGTTTGTGACCAAATGGAATCTCAATTCGAGTGAAATAAAATTCATTTTGATAGACTTTAGAGCAATTGGAGGCATCAATTATAATATCATCATGGCGTGCTACGTGTAACACACCACACTTTTTACAAGAGTTTACGCTTGTAAAGTGCTTTATTAGCCATTTCTAACGCAAGTTTGTTACAAATTAAAAAAAAAAACGAACATTAACATATATTGTTTATTGGGAAATTTGCATTCTTATAGGTTCAATTTCTTCCCATTTTCGATAATTATACTGACATAAAATATATAGAGATGCACTTAATTCATATCCTTTGCATTGAAGACATGTACGGGGATCGTTTTGAACCTTGTCACATCTGTTTTAATTAGCTTAATTGGTATAATCATTTACACTTTTCACAAAAGCATAGCTTGTCGCTCTCGACCAATTAACATACGAGTATGTTGACTCAGTGGTACATAGATGGTATATAACTGAAAAGAGTGAAATCGGAGTTTATAGGCTGTGTGCAGAATAAGTTAATTAGATTCAAATTATGGATTTTTTTAATTTTTTTTTTTTTTGGTGTGTATTGAGATAGGAACAAGTAAATAAGGTCAAGATCTAGTAAATGAAAGATGCCTACAGCTTCATAACATTAAGGATATAAATTCTTTAAATGATGTTTCATAATAATAGCCTTGTATGATAGGGTGTACTGGGGCTTACTTTTTTGGTCCACACAATAAAAAATCATGTTAAAGTGTCAATTTCTATGTAATATGAACAAAAATAAGTAACAAATTTCGGAGTTTTGTCCATTTTTGACTAATGAAATACAAATATATATCTAAAACGCCTACAGTCTCTTCAAAAACGGCCTAAAACAAGCTCTTGACCTCCCCTTTAAAATGACATCAAATTGAATATAGGTATCGGGATTTCTTTTCCCATGATTTAATATAGAATGTCACGAAACTGTTTCATTTTCCACATAATTTCTTTAAAGCCCTAAAGTTACGGAAAAAAGATTCATCAAATCAATTATGACGTCATAATGGTTAAAGCACGAAAAAGATACTCTGGAATCATTTCCTAGATCTTGACCTTAATTGTAAACTTTCAAACAAAACCCTACACTCTAAATCCAAGCTCTTTTAACTAAGAGACTCTCATCCACCAATTCTAGTTTAATTCTTTCAACAAAATAGATTGAACTTTTGAAAATATTATCCACCATAAAGCTACGACAATAATGCATATTATGTAACAACGTAAGCTTTGACATTAATTTTATGATGCCACACGCCTTTCAAGTCCATTTAATTTTCCAAAGGGTGAATACCAAATTGCTTCCGATCAAGAAGAGAGTACAATACATGAAACAGTCTTTCAAAATAGGAAGTTTGTTAACATGTCGGGTTAACATGGCTGTGAATTTCAAATCAGTGTAAGTGACACAAGGTGATGTCAAAATGAGGAGTACGTCTCAGACTTAGGTAAAGGGCAAGAAAGATGATAACACAGACACTTAACAATATGATAACAGCAACCAAAGTGTTAGAATAAGAGTTATTTGTATTTTTCTGGTTATTCTCCCATCGGTCAGTTTGCTTGGTGTTCTGGGCTCTGGTATCTACTCCCGTGGCAGTCACAATGGTTGAAGAACTTGTGTTTGTCCTTAATAAGGTGTGTGGTGTAGTACCATTCCCTAAAAAAAGTACGTGATGCACTGTATCATTACACTATTGTGTACCCTCATTTATTACTGGGGTTTTTTTTTTTTTGGTGTTATTTAATAAAAATCAATAAAATTAAGGAAAAAATACTAATTTCAATTGAATGGATTTTAATTTTGATTATAACTTATAATTTCGATTCAATGGCATCAACAACCTAATTGTTCGAATGTTTTAAGGTTAAAACTTTTGGTGACATATCATGTGAAGGTATCTTGCGAAAAAGTCGAAAACGGCTTGACAACAAGAACAGGTTACAGACTTACCATAAATCATGAGGTTTAATTAATTCAAATGACATGCTCTAATATGAGTTTGGTAAATAATGTGTTGCCCTTTCTTTTTAAGTAATCCAATGTTTCCATGAGGCGTTAGTAGTAATAACTAATATTCGTATCCGTTAATGTTCTGATTTTAAAGAAATTGTTATTTCTATGATGGTTTAAATTGGATGGTTTTGTCATAAAAAGATTGTAATAGCGCCGGCGCGAAGCAAGCTGTACCGGCAAGGCTTGTGCGAAGAGAAAATTCGAACCAGCTGCACATAGATCCTATGGAATTTATTGGCGTCAGTTAATCGGACCAACAGTTTCCTGTTTTAATCGGACATGCAGCTCCCTATAAATATGGTTTCTCATTTCACGTTCTCGCGATAACCAGCAAGACAGAAATAATAAATGACTAGGTAAATACACTGCTGACAATATTCACGGATATACAACATCAAACCTAGACATCTTACCCCCGTACACTCTTAATCAAAATACAATCGAGTGACGTCACGATTGTTTGAACATTGATCCGATTCCAAGTAAATTGCAATATGGCTTCCATCTCAAGTTCTCTCGAGAAAGAAAATAAATTTCTAAGACCCAGAAAAAATATATAACATTATGATACTCTTGCTTTTAAAGTAAAGACAACAATATACTACTCTTGCGGTAGGTAATTCTCAGGAGAGTTTTTAAAAAGCTAGACGATACTAAACCGACGTAAACTCTGACGTATTTTATTAACTTCGAATATTTCTAACATTGAAAGGAGACCGATTCTGCTGGTGTAAATAGGCGAAAGTCAGTAACTTTCTAAGATAATTGGTTTGTATGGAAGATTATTTGATACTGTAATAGCCAAAAAATCGGACCATGCAGCTTTGAATAAGGGGAAATAACTCTAATATCTGTAATGACGGTAAATCGAATAACCAAATTAATCTGCCGGAATTACCATAATCCTCTCAAAATTTTGCAAAAGCTAAAAAATGAAGATATTCAGAGTAAGATGGGTATTTGTAGCCTGCATTTTATTTGATAGAATTAGATTTTGAGGATTCCGTTGATTTTCGTATATTCTGGTTATTTGTGACATATGATTATCAGGGGAGATTTTACAAATCAATCTTACCGGACGGTACCATGAAATCTAAAATCTTGACTTTAGAGTAACTTTTTAAAAAGGGAGAACTCTACATTTAAAACATTTATCATTAACGACAAATGATGTTGCATCCGAGATGCAACTAAGGAATAACCTAGTTCTCCTCATAAATTAATTTAAAAAAATGTGGTTCTGCCTATTAACTAGAGCGTAAAAACTATGAATAATGATTTTTGAAAAAGAAGGTGGCTCGACACACCAATATATTATTTGATGGATCGATAAAGAATTTTTTTTATAAAATATGATTCCACAAGAAAGAGACCAATATCGGCATTAAATTATTTTATATGAATTTTTGTATTTTTGAACAGAAACCGGAAAACTCGTTTTGGCTGCAGACATGATATTTCAGAGCTAAAAATTTGGTCTCAATTGATGCACCATACAATTATCTACAAAAACATGTCAAATACAGTCAAATAAACTTTATAATTTTTTGACAAAAAAAATATGTTTTTGAAAATTTAATAACTGCATAAAATTTTTAAACTTATGGGTAAAATCTACTTATTAATTATTATTCACATTAAGCAATAACCATGCAATCATATTTTAACTGGAAATTGAAACAAAATTGTGAAATTCAAGTAAAATTGGAAAATCTTAAATTCGAACCGATCCCGATTGTAATTTAATTGATCCCGAACAAAACCATATAAAGTCGCAGTATATCACAATTTTGCAAAAGTTCTAGGTTGTTTAGCTGTAAAATGGTTTGTACATTTATTGATCTTATATTGCATATCTATTTTTCAGAGTAAACTGCATGTTTATAAATTAAAAATTTGACCAGACTATCTTTGGCATGTACTTATAGATAATTGCATCAAATGAGACCAAATTTTAAGCTGTAAAATATCCTGTTCGCAGCCAAAAAAATATTTCCAATCTCTCTGAAACAATACCCAAAAAAATCATATTAAATAAAATAAATGATATCGGACTCTTTTTTTTTTAAATGAGTCGTTATCGATCCATCAAATAAAATTTTAGTGGAACCTTAAATTTATCATGATGATACATATATGTACCTAGGTGAATTTAATATCATATATTGCGCTTGCCCCCAACGGTCGCACCTTAAAACATTATATTTAAAGTGAGAAAAGGATATCCTCTATTTTTTTTTTTTTTTTTTTTTTTTTTTTTGGTTCATTAAAACATGAAAACAAAAATAAAACTAACTTCAGAACAATACTCAAAGGTGTTTTGGAAAAAAGGTAGGAAACCCTCTTTTATATCTGCAATATGCATTAAATCATGTACAGGCTTATACAACACAATTAAAAGTACCAATATTGTAGTGGACTGTAAGATTTCCCAAGCAGCAGGTGGTTGAATTTCTGTACAACACAACAGAGTCCGAGTTTGTCACGGTCATGTTGTACTGTCTTGTATTTGTACAACCGGACCAGTCTACAGTTGACACATTTACTGCTGTCTCAATGATGACTTCTGAACATGAACTACACCAATTCACATAAGTACAAACAAGTATTTGAATGCTTATTTCCATTATATCTAGATGTTTGTAGTAGGAAAATAAACTGAAAAACAAATGCCAAAGCAGTAACTATTGTTTACCAATTTTCCAATACTGCTAGATGATATTAAAACATTGAAATATAAATTATATGTACCCGGAAGATAGGCAGAATCAGGATATAATCAATAAATGTATATAGACACTTAATCTTTTGAAACTGTCCTAGATGAAAGTCATATATCATTTTCACCTCTAACGTCCTTATCAACATGGCAGATGTTGTCGCTTTCATTAATTCATGTTCCAATTTAAGCACTTTCACAAGCGTTTCAAACTTACTAGCAATTTTCCTCCTTAAAATCGAGAGAGTTGTTGTTTGTGTTTGTTTTGAAGTTCAATTCCTCATCATTCGTGAAAAATCATTTTCGGATGAGAATGTGAAATTAGATCCAGAATATTGCGATGTGAAAAAGAATGTGGAGAGGCACAAAACAGGATTTAAATTGACAAATTGGTGCTAAATATAATTTGGCGCTTTTTGAAACAAGTTAGGCGGGATGAAAGTACAATATAACAAACAAAGATCAATTATATATACATATTAGATGTTACACGCGCGCACGGATATGTATATTTTTTTAAAACTTGTAAATCAGTGTATTGAAAATCAATTTGAATAAATAAAGAAATTTGTTTCCGACTGAGAGACGAGTAAAATCGGGGGGCTGCCAATTCCAAAGCAAGTGAATTTCGGGACTTGCAAGTGATAATCAAAATGTGCATGATTGTTGGCAAGAAACTCAAAGTTATGTAAAAATCAAACATTTTTGTTTAATAAAAATTGTCTAAATTACTTAATGATAGATTTTCTGTAATAAAATAGAATTGCCAATAAAAACAATTGGATTTTGAAGGGCCATTTGCATTGCTCATGTTGTCTGTGTTTACTTTTTTTTTACTTTTTACGAGGTTTTC
>WFKH01010931.1:61017033-61050751 GCA_016163765.1 Magallana hongkongensis
GAGAGAGAGAGAGAGAGAGAATATTTCTAAGTTTAAAAAAATCGTACAAAATACATAACATAGACTTGCTTCCCCCTAAAATCTTTCTTTACTTTTGAAGAGAATTGATCAGTCTGTAAAATGTAATTTGTGTTTAATTTGATCAAATGTGTAAACGATAAATATTATTTTTCTTTTGTACCTTGTTATCTGACTTTTTTTTCCCGGTTCATAATTTTTTGAGTTTGTTTTAATTTGTTTATTTTTGCATGCTAAATACATACGTTGTATCCATGCCACCGGACCCATTTTGTAGGTGTGTAATTTCCCATTTTCCAATTTAATGATTTGACAATATGCAATATCTACATAGATTTTTTAACTGTGTATTTTTTCTCTTTATTCTTTTTTTTAGTTCACAATTTCTTCCTTTATTTTATTTACTGTATGCAAAATTAGCTTAAAATTGGATCGATATGACAGTAAACTATAGATCTTGTTTGTATATATATGTAATCTCTCTATCTAAGCCCCCCCCCCCCCACTAAAAAATAAAAAACTAATAATCTGAGGCAGGTATCGCAGTTTATACTGAAATACCGAGAACACAAATTACAGATTGTTTGATCCACCTCTAAATTTTTCGCGGGAAATATAGCGCGAGATCACTGTGACGTCATACGTTAAAATCTACATTCATTTGTTTATGTATCTCGACTCAATACGAAGGAATGGAAGTATGTAAAAATCTCTTGGGTCTCACCAAAGCTTGTGCGATACTCAAAACGTGTCTTCAAACCTCAAGGAACCGTAAATTACGAGTTAAATGTCAGCCATTTTTGGCATAGCACTACGGGAGAAAGCACTAGAGAGCATTATGGGATGTTGCCAAAAAAATTCTTGATGAATCTGTAGGTTTAGCTCGTTCTTTTTCCCGCGCGCACTGGTTCTTAGAGCTCGCTTCGCTCGCTATCAAGGCAGGAACCCTGTTTACCTAACAAAGATTTGTTAGTAGCACTAAGTTAGGCAATAAAAACAATAAGAATGAAAAAAAAATATAATTTAAACAGTTTCAGCTCAAATCGTGACAAGGCCTCGAATAAAATAATTGTACAGACTCCATTAATAATAGGTATTTTTACTTACATCACCATTACAATTCCATAAAAATATCTATGCAATAAAGGTTAACAAAAACTTATAACTAGTACTACTAGTACTTTTTATTTTTATTAATTTACAAGGTTTTGCAAAGAACTCATTAGTTGAACGGCTTTACTACTATTATAATTATTGCCCATGAGCTGTACATTGCAAAGAGCTATTCACACGCCGGGGAAATCTTACAACTGAGATACTGCAAAAGATCAATACAAAGAGAACAACAGTTGGTGTGGTGGTATACACCCGTTGTTATGACAAAAAGTGATGACCAGAGGTCTACTTTTAACCTTAAGCTTTGATCCGTATTCAATATTATATTACCTATTCTATTTTATTTTATTTTATTCTATTCTATTCTATAACACCTTTAAAATGTTTACTGTTGTATTGGGTGTAGAAAACAAGTATTTTATGAATTCACAGATGTAAAAAAAAATCAATTCATATTGAGCATATGTTACATTTTCAACATTTTGAGCTCTGGGAGCATATGTCAAACATATTTTCAATAAAAAAGGAACGCATATTTTTAAAACAAATACTGTGTTTAGTCTTATTCTCCTATCTTTTACCTTTAAATCATATATCACCCTATACAACCCCTAACGCGGGGGAGTCGACAAAGAGTATGGGGGAGTCGATTCTAACGTATGGGGGAGTCGATTTTCTCCGCTTCGGAGACGGGAGGAATTTAGGTCATGCCTTTTGTAGGTATTTATAACAAGTATTTCCAAAAAATATATACCACACGGACGACAGCAATAGTCAAACTTTCTATTGGTCATTGGTCCGAGAGTTCTATGCGTCTAGTAGTCTCAAACATTTCGAAACTATTTGGCAGATTTCAAATTCACGGCAATCGGGTAGTCAAAATAGGCATGATTTGTAAAATGTACGACTTGCTTTGGGTTACAGACAGTTGAAACAGTCGAACAAATGATCAACCTTGTAATCGAATAATCAAATCTTAAAAAATCTTAGGAAAAATAAATAATCAAGGCATTTTCTGTTCAGATGTAACGGTAACGTAGGGGGAGTCGTTTTTCGGAAAACAGAACGTACGGGGGAGTAGAAAATAGTGTACGTCATGTATTTTTTATTTTACGTTGAACTTTTATCATTTTGCAAACCTTATTTGATATCAACTGTCATTAGATAAAGTATAGTTAAGTATAGATAAAGTAAAGTATAGTATATATAAATGGTTTTATAAACAGTTGCTAGAAATGCAAAATATGTGTTCAAATAAAACGATATATATTCGTAACTTGATTTTTTCTCTTTTCTTATGTTTTGTGTATCTCAAACCATATCAAAGGCACATGAGGTTCAAAACAACATTAACAAAACTCCAAGATCAAACATTAAGAATGAATCATTTATCCGTTGTGGGTTTTTTTTTAATTCGATTGTTTTCATTCAAATAAGCACACTAGTAATACAGAGGATATATTTTAACATGCTGTATTTGTTTTTGCCATCTGTATATCATATACGTATTTGCTATCGAAGGGTGAATGGTGGGTGCTCTTGTCAATATAATTATCTAGTGAGGCCGCGGCGTCGATGACTTGTTAAATTTGTTTTGTGGTGTTTGCAATATGGTTGTATTCCTGTAGACTGTATGTAAACAGAATGCCTGCTGGGTTTTTTTCTTTTTGGGGCTGATTGAAGCATCTGTAATTAAATCATAAATTTATATTTGACTCTTGAATTACATATCAATATTTGTTCACCTATTGTACGCACCAACTGTGTTTATTCAAACAAGAAAATGCTTTTTTTTGGTGCTGCAAACGGGTATGATGATAGCTAGCATTCACGAAAAGTCATAACCCGAGTTGTCAGTTTACGTTTGTATATATCCTGATATGCTTGCTACTATCATAGCCCTATGAATCACCAAAAGAAAGCATTTTTACTGTTTATTTTCTAATAGTGTGTATATAATACTAGGCTCAGTACTGCCACGCTCCTATCAGCTAGTTGGAGCGTTGGTTTTTAAACTAAAGGGTCCCGAGTTCGAGCCTAGATCTGGTCATTCCTCCTTTTCTATTACAATATATTTAAATTCACTATGTATGATTTCCTCTATTTCTTACGGAAATTGATTGTATAATTAATAGCTATGTAGAAACTGAAAGGACTGAAATCTATACGCCTCGTTTATCGACTGCACAAAACCTTCATCAAACTAGGAAAAATCACGGACTTCACGAAATAATCATGATGATGTCAGACTCAAATTCTAATTGAATACGATTTGGCTGTTGCTTTTATATAAAAGTACTGATGTACATTGACAATAATTTAGTTAATTTTACTTTTTACGATTACTCTTGAAGAACACACTACACATATATTGTATGAATGTATTATAGTGTGAGTGTTTATATGTATACTTGTTTAAAATGTCGCTTCAATATTTAATAGGAAGACAATTTGTAAACTTAGTTTAATGATACCAGGGCTCCCCAACCCTGGCATTAAACTTAGAATGATATTGATGGGGCAATAAAAAAAAATTTGGAAGGGGGAAAAAAGAATCCAAAAAATGCTAAACAGAAAGCTGCCTTAAAAAACTACATAACTAGTAAGACAGCCTTTTTCTAATGCCTAGAGCAGTGTAATCAGGATCTTTAAAGTTATCGGGGCTCGGGTGTCGTGTGTTGGGTTTTGTCGGGCTGCCCCTTCTAATAATTTAGTGACTATAAATGACTTGGTAATGTCCGCGAGACAATGAATTTTGTACATATATGACAATGCAGAGGCTTTCCCTTCTGCAGACATAGAAGCTATGAAATGAATGATATGTTCGAGAGGAGCTGGCCATGAAAGAGGTAACCCATACAAGTACCTGAAATGATTGAAACTATCAGAAGCTGTTTTATATGTTTGCCATCTACTCTCTACCATAGAAACCCTTAAAAGTCTATTGGTTTCCTCCGTCAAAACTGCCAGATCTTTGGGGGTAGTTGTGTCGGTGTTGGGTCTGCATGTGGAGCTAAAGCCCGAAAACGTGGCCACTGTGGCTCAGGCGCCCACGCTGTGCTGCAGACTTTGGTCCGTTGGTAACTGACCCTGAGGGCGAGACTGTCTACTGGCGCTTTGGCGATCCTAAGACGGCTGTGGAATGACTTGTGGTGCAGAAGGTAGTTGATTCAGGCTGACGTTGAGCGTCTCCCCTCCGCTGTTTGATGCAGGGGCATCACTGGTCTCGCTCGCAGCCAATGTAGCCTTGATTATCCTTCGGCTCGGCGTTCTTCGCTTCGCCGGGTTCTCCCGTACGCTTTGGTTCACTTTCTTAAGCTCTTTAGGAGGCATTAGACCTGATGGCGACGGATTTTTACGCTCTGAAATTTTTCAAGATGCCCGTCTGCCTTGTAATCTGATAAATCAGTATCTATTAGAGGCTTAGTCGTATGAAAAAATGTGTATATGCCAATATCGGGTCTGATCGGGTTTGAATTAATCAATGATGCAGAGTTGTCGCGCATGCATTGGAATTAAAAGCATTTATCATGATATGGTGATAAATGCAATTATACTTGGCGTGTGCGATATTTGGCAGAAAACAGTTTTTCAACAAGTTGGCGTGGATTTAAACTAGCGTATTCCCGATTGTTCTTATTCCTATACATATATGCCATTTATGTATGACATTTAGTGATGTATTTTATTTAGCGGAAGCCGCCCTACGCCAAAAACGCTAAATAGAATACACAGCCAAATGTAATACGTTTAGTAGATCTAGTGTCATGGTTGGCACATTAAAGAAACTTCTCTGCTTATTGGTCATTTCGGTTAATTGTATATGCAAATTGAAGAGATCCTTACCATTGTCTGATAACGTTTCAATCTAGGCGAGACGTTAAAGAATAAGTTGTTGAAGAATAACATCACATTAAAGATGCGAATGATTTATTTGATTTTTTAAAGTTTTAATTGAATTTTCAATTTATAAATATTTTTCACAACAATTATATTAAAACCATTAAAAGGAATGTGGTGGTGGCACTGGGTGATGGAGAATTCTGATAGATCATATGTAGTAATCAGTAAAAATCATCCACGTTGAGGTAGTGATTAAAAGCAAATAATTGTAATGTTCACCAGCAATTCTTTATTACTATTCTGTAGTCGATTCCAGTCACAAATGCATTTAAAAAACAAGACTTTGAAGATGGACATTGGAAGATAAAAGCATGAAAGTGAATGACAATTCTAAATTTAATTTTTCAAATTCTAATGCATAGCTGGTAAGTTAACTCTGGAAGTTTTCTTTACCAATCCATTTATGAGTTAAAAGCTGTTGCCAAGACAATGTCTGTTGTAAACTTTAGAATTATTTGAACTACAGGACCTTCATGTCTTCTTCTCTGGTGGCATCTTTAAATTTCAAGGGTCGTAGAGTTCTTCATTTTCATAACGTTGACGCAGATAATCGGGGGAATACGACGATATATTTTTATAGAGCACAATGAACGATTTCATGTGTGCAAAAAGAGTGTATTACTTTTGTTTCCTAGAAACATTATAAAAAAAGAAGAGACCCTAGATAATTAGACTTATTATGACCAATATACTTTGTTGAAATGTATCTATTAGAGATATGTTCAGTGTAACTGGTGAAAGTAAGATTTTACAAGTATATTTAAAGGAAACAACTTTAAAAATCCAATTTGTTTGTTTCCGTTATTATGAATAGGATGGAGAAAATTGTTTATTGCTAAATTTTCACGTTTTTACAAAAAGAAAAGTAAAGTTTAGATTTCAAATGATAAATGTAATAATGAATAACTGTGCTTTCTTGAGAAACGGTATGCACAGAATTTAACGCAAAATGACATTATATTTTAGTAGGTCATTCCTTTTTTTCTTACCATATTTTCTCATTTTATTGTGTTATATTTGTTTGAACAATTTTAAGAAACAGTAAAGAAAAAAAACTCTTGAAAACTTAAGAAAAGGGATTATTTATTATACCACCGATACTTCGTAAGGTGATTTTTTAAAAAAATATGTAATACACTTATAGGTCAGGTTTACGTTAGATGCTCGTGAAATTGTGCTTCTTTAGTCACGATATAAGCATTATTCTGGACGCATGTTAGACTTAACATTCTTCCTTATAATAGAATATTTCATTGCTTATCTAAACAATAATGGCAGTGGTTATCTTTACAAAGAATTTCTTTACATCTAAATCCACATTGATCAATAACAATTATGTTTAGCATAATTCTATATAATCAGCTAATGTCGAACCAGGTTTATCCTTGTTTGATCTAATGCAAGTTGTGGGTCGAAGGTCATTAGTATCCAAGTATCCTTCAAAAGTGTTCACATATAAATCCTCGTCTTGCGTCATAGAAATATTAACGTATGTAGCATCATCTGACGATATACTATTTGTTTGGATGGCATTGTTCTCAATCAAATGTACTCTTCGGAATGTAGAATTCGGATATTTAACCATCTTACTGTTGCTTTCTTTTAGGCAAGTTGTAGGTCGAAGGTCATTAGTATCTAAGTATCCTTCAGTAGTGTTCTCATATAAATCCTCGCCTTGCGTCATAGATGAAATATTTACGTATGTAGCATCATCTGACGATATACTATTTGTTTGGGTGGCATTGGTCTTAATGAAATCTACTCGTCGAAATGTAGAAATTCTTCTCTGATATTCAACCATCTTTCTGTTGCCTTCTTTTAGGTTTTTGAGACTACAAAGTTTATCGAAATCAGATCTTAGTGAACACCCAAATGACATTTGTTTCAGGCATTTTTGTTAAGAAAAAGAACTTGAATTTTCTTTAAATCAAAATAGATTAGTTTTTTAAAAAAAAATTGAAATGTTATAACTTTTTACATTGACTTTGTCTTCTGTTCTTTTCTTCGTCTCACAGAAAAGACCACAATAGTAACAATGGTGGTGAAAAATAGAAGTCCGCTGATGCCACCCAGTCCAAAGAGCAAATAATCTGGAAGGTGTTTGGTGCCCGCCACCATCTGTTGGGATATCTGGGATACGTCTTCTGTTGTAGACAAGTCAGTCGTACTCACAAATGATTCATTCTTGATTTCTTCCCGACGTAACTCTAAATTAATCATTAAGGAAATAGATATAGAATTTTATTTTTGGCTTTGTATAAAAATCCTATTTTAACATTTTGATCTATTATTTAAATATCAGCATTATCAACATAATGTCATACCTGAGACGTTTGAAACAATCCTCAAAGTTCCCTCACAACACCGCTTTCCGCCTTGTTTGTTGCCAAATGGACTCTTAATTTGAGTGAGAAAAAAATAATTCTGATAGAATTTAGTGCAATTGGAGGCATCAATTATAATATCATCATGGTGTGCTACGTGTAACACACCACACTTTTCACACGAGTTTACGCTTTTACAGTTGATAACTTCGCTTTGTTTACTCATTTCTAACGCAAGTTTGTTACAAAATAAAACAAACCCATTTATACAATGTATATATCAGGAAATTTGCATTTTTATGGGTTCATTTTCTTCCCATGTTCAATACTTATATGGACATAAAATATAACGAGATGCACTAAATTCATATATCCCTTGCATTTAAAGTTACATCAATATTTGAAGTGGGGTTGATGGATACATATTCTTATGTGATAGCAAGGATTCGTGTGTGTATGCGTGAATGCGTTGGGTGATTATTGATTGTTTTAGTATGAATTATGATATATCCCCCTTCTTTGGAATTAGAGAGATGTTTGATTTTAGACATATATTGTTAATATATCAATATCAAAGATGCAAATCAATTTTGTTCTTCGTCTTACAAATGTATATTACGACATAAAGAGGATTAAAATTCAGCAACGCACCTTTACATATGAAACTTAATTTATGATAAATATTGATACCCAAGGCAATATCATAAAATGATTTTGTAATATTAATGATAGCGAAAAATAGAATTTCTTCCCGGAGTGTATTTTAAATAGTGAGGTTTCTTCTCCACAAAACGTGTCATATCATTAAAATTGTCAAACTGTTTTAAAAGTATTTCCTTATATTTCTTCCCAGCTCTACGTGTTGACTATGTTAAATACGTGATTTTAGATTGTGTGGGTGTTAATCCTGTTAATCAGTTTCATAATTGATATGATTTTATATTTTCTAAATAAATATAAACAACCTTAGTGGATTCTTTAAAAATATATCATTTTCGGCCGCCAGGAGGTGGTCGGTTATACATGTATGGTATGAAAGAAAAAAGTAGCTGTGCGTTTCTGCGGAGCTACTGTTCCCGTCTAGTTCAACCAAACGCTTTGTCTAGCAACGCAGCTGTGCTCGAAGAGAGAACGTGTGGTTGAAAGAGACGTATCAGAAAAAATGTTATTGAAAAAATGATAATAGTAATAAAAGTATATATAAGTGAAATAAATGATATTGTGTTTTTTTGTATTTTAATCGTTTTCAAAGAAAAGATTAATGTACAATATGATTTTGCTTAGTATATGTTTGTCAGTTGATAACTAATATAATAAGAAACTCGTTTTTTTCAAAGAAGAAGGAACAGATTCAGTCATTATTTGTCGTCTTGCTTTAAAGTGATGTTTTTGATGTGAAGATTTCCACTACGTAATTCAGGAGTAATATATGATACTTTTCTATTTGGATAGAAAGATTTCAGGGAAAATACAAACTAACATTTATTTATAAGTCTTCAATTGTATTTGACATGCTATGATAAGGAAAATCCAAAACATTCTACAAAGTATTCTACAAATATTTATATTTACTTATAAATGGACCCCACTGAAAATAAGCTTTTGAGCTTTCATGGGTTATTCTGGTATGATAAACAGTTTGTGTAGTATTATTTTTGTAACGATATTTATTGTGTCTTTTAAATACCATGTGTGCTTGTATGTTTATAAGCATGATAACATGATACAAAATGAAACGATCTATCTGTACTATCTCAAAAATTAGACTGGTAATGTTCTCTGAATTTATTGGCTTAAATAGGTTTAAATACAAATAAACAGGAAAGAAATTTTAATGGTAATTTATCTAAAATTGAGAAACGTCTTTTGGCCCCTTAAATGAATTACGCCATCGACTTATATTTCATCGGTTATTCTTATAAACACTATATATACATATTCTATGTTCGATATAAACTTTAAAAAAATTCAAATGACCTTTGCCCCGATATGAATTTAAAAATTGATGACTCGCTCTTTCTTTTCAAGCTTCCAATGTTTTCATGAAATGTTACTACTATTTAACTATAATGCCCGTTTACGTAAAGTTTTGATTTTGTAGAAATTGTTATATCTATGAGGGGTAATCGGATGGTTTTGTCACTGGTCACATATTCAAGGTGTGGAAAGGATATCCCCAAAACTTGTTTTTATTTATGTTTGCTTCATTAAACCATGCTAGATAAAACAAAATACATTCAAAACAATGCTCAAAGATGTTTAACAAAAAAGGTAAAAACCCCTAATTTCCTGTAATACGCATTTATATATATATATAAATATATATACAAAACTATTAAAATTACCGATATCGAAGTGGATTGTAAGATTTCCCGAGCAGCATGTCGTTGAATTTTTGTTCAACACAGAGTCTGATTTTGTCACGGTCATGTTGAACTGTCTTTTATCTGTACCACCGGACCAATCTGCATTTGAAACATTCACTGCTGTCCCAAGTGTGACGTTTGAACATGAATTGCAGCCATTTAAGTAAGAGCAAAGAAATATTTGAATGCTAAGTTCCATTATATGTAGATGCTATTAAAACAATTGAACTAAAAAACACACAACAAAGTAGTGATTATAATATCACAATCTTTCAAAACCCTGCGTGATGATTATAAAGCATTGGAATATTTCTATGTTCCCGGAAGATAGGCAGAATCAGGATATGATCAATAAATGTATTATCCACTCGTGATATTTTGAAACTGCCCTTGATAAAAGTCATATATCATTTTCACATTTTCTCTCTAGTTGCAGGTATTGGCTTAAGACCTCTTATCTAAGATGGCCGATACCGGCCCCCACTCTACACTAACGTTTTGTGTGTAACGTGTAAAACGTTTTCACTGAAACTCAGTGACACATTACACCTAAAAGTGAAAGTGTACAAAGTGTACAGTGTCATTGCAAAATCTCATGTACACTCTACACCAACGTTATGTGTGTAAAGTATCAGAAATAGTTTCATGTACACTCTACATCTAAAGGTAGTATCGAGTAACAATATGGACATTTTTCCCTTTTTCTTTCCCCACATTGGTACTCCTTTTCTATTTTAATTGGTTCGTAAATCTTCTCATCTAAGTTTCAAGACACGCAAGTGTTTCTTGGATTTGCAAAAGCGTATGCGGCAAACTTGAGGATTCTAGGAAAAACTCTGAAAGGGGAACATGTAAGTTATTAATTTTTAAATGTTGTGATAAAATTAATAAAAATATAATTCCAAATTTATGCGGAATTGAATAGAAATGATAAAATTGTATAATTTATGTTTGTTTGTAGATCTTCGTTCATTCCAATACGTAATTCTGGGGATGATGATGAAACATTTTTTTGTTTCCTCTCCCAAAGGACCGTTCTTTGACAATTAGTGACTTGCGTAAGTACTGCATGTGGTGTAATAATAATTGTATTCCATTTTGTTCCTTTTATCATTAATCACAGAATCTCTATTATCAAAAAACATTACAACTCACTTTATTTTTAAATAAAATACAAATGTTATTTACTAATGTAATGATAAGTCTTAACATACATATTAACAAAGACTATTAATGAACATACTTATCTTCTAGGATCAAAAACGACATTGCCGAAATAGGTTAACTAGATTTTGATCATTTAATTTTGTAGAATATAAACATATATACTATATATTTTATATAATTATCTAAAATTCATTGCTAATGTTTCCTTGATAATTCGGATATGTGGTGCTTCCCATATATTTTTTTAATGACAATGGTTAAGTCTATACATATACATATGTCTACCCCTCTATATTATGACATGTGGTGATAACGAACCGTGTTCAAAATTAAAAGTCCAAAGGAAAAAAAACATAACAGGAGCAGAGCAAACACGGACCTCTAAAAAATTAGGGGTAGGATCAGGTGCCATGGAGGAGTGAGAATCCTCTGCTGACCGGTCACACCCGCCTTGTGCTCTTTGTGCTTTTGATTTGTAGAAATTGTTATATCTATGAGGGGTAATAGGATGGTTTTGTCACTGGTCACATATTCAAAGTGTGGAAAGGATATCCCATATATTTTTTTAATGACAATGGTTAAGTCTATACATATACATATGTCTACCCCTCTATATTATGACATGTGGTGATAACGAACCGTGTTCAAAATTAAAAGTCCAAAAGAAAAAAAACATAACAGGAGCAGAGCAAACACGGACCTCTAAAAAATTAGGGGTAGGATCAGGTGCCATGGAGGAGTGAGAATCCTCTGCTGACCGGTCACACCCGCCGTGTGCTCTTTGTCGCAGTCGGGAAAACGGATAGGTGAGTAATTATGGTCTAACAAAAAGTATCAAAAACGTCAGTCAGCATGCGACCCAGTGGAAGATTGTATTAGCTAGAAAAAGATGAAAATGTAAAAAGTTTACGACAACAACGCCAACGCCAACGACGACGACAAACAACAGGCAAATTTTGATTAGAAACGCTCATTTGAGCGTTCGGTAGCCACAAATAGTAGTCAGCTTGAAGAAAACTTTATATAGCGAATTCGCCAAACTTACGAATTCGTTATACGGTCATAACGAATTACGGATATAAAGAAGTAAATCCACTGGTTCCTAGGACTTCGCTATAACTGAGTTTTACTGTATTATGTATTTCACCTGACAAAACATCTTTGTATCTGTTATTGATGTTGTAATCTGAATTGTTATTTGGTCCTTTTATGTAATATTTCAATTATGTAATTTTCCAAATATTTCAACAACTAAGGCTCACGATTTTGCATATTGATATACATGTATATACGTATGTATTGTTGTAAAATACGATCTGCAATTCTGGGATAAGTTTTACAGCGGAACGTAGTACCAAATTCTATTAATTTATCAGCTACAAAATGTTTCACTTTGTACGAAAGGAAACAACGGATATTTGGAATAAGTGTTTTTGTATAGATTCTGTCCCTTTAATTACTTTCCTTGAGACTGTAAAAAATTAACGACTTTTTAAAAGTTCTCTGGTAAAACGTAGCCCAGATGTGATTATTCAAACACAACTGGCTTAAATAAACGTGTACCGGGATTCATTTCTTTAAAAACAATAAACATACGATATTTAAATAAAAAGCAAATGGTACAAAATAGACAGTGCATGGATTAAAAAATTCATAAACAGTAACGTTTATGTTACATCAAGTAAAAAATTATCAAGTAGAAAATAACAATGATTGATTAAACATATTTTGATTTTTATATATCGTTCATCTCTTAATGATGCGTGATGCAGGTCATTGCTAACCGTCTTCTGTTTTCAATCCAAATATTCAGTATGATTATCTTTGTAGAGAGTTTGGACATGTTCATGCAAGTTGATGTACGTGTAAACCAAGATATTTAACATAAATGTACATAAGTAGCTAATGTCAAAACATGTTCGTCAACTTCTCCAATCTGCTCTGGACTTTGATGTGATGCCAGCCAAGGTAATCGAAGGATTGGAACAGCCATTGTCGGTCCGCCACAAGTTGCAGGGCAAGGGTCATTATCATCCAGATATCCTTCACAAGTGTTATTACATGTAGATTTATCAGACCCATTAGGTTGACTTGATGATAATGTTCTCACACATGAAGCTTCAATGGGGCCTGCTTGCCTAAGGTCATTAGCATCAAGGTATCCTTCCCAGGTATTCATATAGGTGGCTTCATCTGAGGATACAGACTGAAGATCAATGGATTCTGAGCATTTCTCACAGGTGTTCACATAGGTAACTTCATTCGACTTTATAGATTTGATTGTTAAAGATTTGTTCATGTCAACCACTCGCTGGACTGTCGTACCATTTCCCCCAATATTGCTTTCCGTTTGGGTTTCGATAAAACCAAGATTGTTACAACCGACTTCTTGAGAAAGGCGCAAACTATCTCTGTTTAAAATAAAGACACTTGTTAGCAAAAAACCATTTGTGGCATTATCATTGGAAATATATATTTCAGTGAAATAAGTGGTTGTTTTTCTTGTGTATAAAATCACAGTTTTAAGCCCCTTTCAGTTTAAGCCCTACTTTGTTTGCAGTTCCTTTCTGCGCCTTACAGAAAAGAAAACCATAATAGTAATAATGGTGGTGAGAAATAGAAATCCGCTGATGCCACCCAGTCCAAAGAGGAGATAATCGGGAAGGTGATTGGTGCCCGCCACTATCTGTTGGGATACCGAGTATATTTGTTCTGTTGTAGTAACATTGGTCGCATCTACATATAGTTCCTTCCTGATTTCTTTCCGACTTAACACTAAATTTAAAAAAATGATATTTTGATATTCTGTTCGATTACTATTTTGCTTCAAAAATATCAACATAATGACATACCTGAACCGTTAGATACGATCCTCAAGCCTCCCTCGCAACACCGCTTTCCGCCTTGTTTGTAGCCAAATGGACTCTTAATTTGAGTGAGAAAAAAATCATTCTGGTAGAATTTAGAGCAATTGGAGGCATCAATTATAATATCATCATGGTGTGCTACGTGTAACACACCACACTTTTCACACGAGTTTACGCTTGAACAGTCGATGACTGCATTTAGTTTGATCATTTTGCAATGCTTATTATTTGAACTATTAACATCAATGATATTTATGTAAAAGATCAGGAAGTGATCAAAATTTATATATTTGTGAACTTCCGATTCTCAATACACATTTATGCACTATCAAATGATGCATCAAATTCATATCACTTTTATTTAGAGTAATATCCATTTTTGAACAGGGTTTGAAGATCGCATATCCTCTCCTTGAAAAAGGGATTACTTTTCAAGATTACCGAAAACGAACAAAGTATTTCATTATGGAATTCTATTAACGTGCATATATAAAATGAGACCAAAATTCCGACAATTTTTATTCGATCTTTTTACTGGAGCCGTATTTCACATCATCCTTTTAAATTTCTAACTATATACAGTGAAGCTACAATTTTTCAGGATTTTTACTTCAACAATTTATACCAATATATAAAAATAAAGGAGTGACCCAAGTACAAAGTAGAGAGTAAATGTTAATTACATAGGCTTGCATTATAATGTTTGGCATCTGGGGCGTCATCTTCCTCTATTTGATATAATCACGTCACTCTAATACATGTTCCGATGTGAGTACTTTATCACATGTGTGAAACTTACAAACCACACGGTTTTGTTCAGTCATGATAATTGTTTTTGTTAATTTTTATATTGTATTACATGTGTCCATTTCAGACAAGGGTATGCGTCACTAATTATAAGATGATTTGATAACTGCATGGATAAGTATGAAGAGGTCCAGAATAACGAGTCGGTGAGGGACAACAACAATGATAAGTGCGTGTTGGTGTTAATAATGATTTCGAAAACAAACACCATTTAACTCTTTAAATACAACACGAAATCTGATATCGTTGCAGGATGTTAGAATTGCTCTACAACCAGGCAAGATGAAATATGGAATACAGCATTTCAATAATAATTTCTTCACACGGGAATCGATACAATGTAGGAAATTTTAATATAATAAAAAATTCACCCTCAATCAAAACAAAATGAAAATACTTTTATTAATTCAGTATAACAACGTTGGGAAATCATTCTAGGTGGCATACTATTACGTCAAAGTATGTACTATCGTTTTTACATAACTAAATTGTGAAAAAATTCCACAACATTTTTAGTGTTTGCATAGGTATTTTCTATGACTTAAGTAAGCAAAAACAAAAATAATGACAACACTAACACATGACAATACAATAACAGCGATTTTCATTTTAGAATGATATTTACTTGTGTTCATACATGTAGTTTTGTTTATTTGTGTTATTTTCTTTGTTCTATACACGACTCCTTTTCAGTCACGAGGTTTGAGGAATAATTGTTTGTTGTTGGTATGGTGTGTATTGTCCTTCCTTTTTCTGAAAAAGTGGTTCATGCAAATTGAAAAAAAAAATTAATTGCATATTTAAAGAACTGCATAGATAGAGAAAAAAATTAAATTTAATCAGAATAATTTTTTTAAAACTAATTTTATTGTAAAAAAGCGACACTTTAATATCGCTGATTATTTAGAGAAAACTCCTGAAAACTGTAAACTTTAAAAAACAATAACTTGACGTATAAAAAATTTCAAACAATTCAGTTTGTCGTTGATTAAGAACTAATATTACATTTCAAAATCAAAGATCGCTTGATTTAGAAATAGACGGCGAATTTTAGCGCAAATTCTCAATTTAACCATGTGCGATTTTAACAATTACGAAATTTTAATTAATAAATCGATACAATATATTTTTCACTTCAATTTGAGAACAATCCTTCTGAATACAATGGGGGGGGGGGGGTAACATAAAGCAAATACAGCATTATACCAAACTTTCTATTATTTAGATCATTAGTTTCAAAATAAGTTTCAAAATGCAATGATTGATAATTAATCATCTGCAGTAAGCTTATGTTTTTATAATTTGAGGTAAATAAATATCCGTTTCAATAACTGATTAAAGAGAAATGATAAATGTTAATAAGGGTCAGGAGATGCTTTTATTTTAAATATTACGTCAGATTTTCGAAGACATGGAAATGGGTAAAAATAGGATGTTGCTATGTTTAATAAGCGGCTACAAACGTTGTGTTTATCGAGGTTAATATCTCAGTAAAAATATTTTTTAAGGACACGGGGGATCTAAACTCTATTATCTGGCTATATAACTGATAAAAAGATCGAAACATCATTCATAGACTTGCTTACCGATACTGTAGTGGATTGTAAGATTTCCAGAGCAGCAGGACGTTGAATTTCTGTACAACACGACAGAGTCTGAGTTTGTCACGGTCATGTTGTACTGTTTAGTATCTGTACAACCGGACCATTCCACAGTTGACACATTTACCGCCGTCTCTATTTTGACGTGAGAACATGAACTGCACCAATTCAAGAAAGAGCAAACAAACATTTGAATGCTCAATTCCATAGTTGTGGTTTGTGAGATTGAAGAATAACCATCAAAGTGAAAACAACAGGATTTTTTTTTTAATCCGACCAATTGTAATGAAGCATTACTGTATTATGCACCAGGAAACAATGTTAACAGGCGGTGATATTAAGGTATAGCTAGATGTCTGAAAAGCTTAAACTGTTAATGAAAGATTATTTTTCATTACCATAGGGCTTGTAAAGCTTTATTTCATATAAAATAGAAAGTACAGAGTTCAATTTCTCATAGATATTATCAATGAAAGAACAAGTTATTTAATTTTCCATTTTTTCACTGTCACTATATAAATTGTTATCATATTCAGATCTCTTAAAGAAGAAACGGATGTTGTTTTTAATTTTAAGGATTATAAAATCAGTAAAAACGCTAGAATATGGTTTACTACTGAACCATAATAACGTCTTTTAATTTTATATGTGCGTTGAATTTTAGGAATGAATAAACTACAAAATATGTTTTGAATATTTATATTTGTAAAAAGAATATTTTGTTCAACATCGCTAATTTTTTTTTTTTTTTGGGGGGGGGTGTTATATTTATTAAATTGAACTATCTGAATATAATTATTTGGAAACAAAAATTATGATTTTTTCTTAATAACTGTCTTTTGTGGATAACGACTGCAATATGGATACAGAACCAGACTTGCACACTTGATATAGTTTATCACTTCACCTTAGAATAAACGGAAGACCTGCTCAAAATAAGTCTTCTGTCGCAGCTACGTTTTCAACGTGACGTAATAAAAAATTAATATGGATATGATACAATATAAATCATATATAGATAAAATTTATGGCCCCTTTATTTGAAGAGAAAGTAGCTTTTGATGAATGAATTAATGCACGAACAATAAATATTGTTTGTGAAATACGATTGTTATTTAATAATATGGATATTGATGTCATCATATACCTAGTTGTGTATCAAGCCTATTACTTATAGTATTAACTAGGTGAGAAAATGTTTAGGCACTTATTTCTGTGATTAAATTACCCCATAGTATAACATTAACACAAAATATCCAACTCCGAATTCCGTGGAGCACCCCTTTCCGTGAACTCCAATCTTTTTAGTACCATTTTCTTCAACTATATTTTACCAACGAAAATCATATATGAAATGCTAGCCTTTATTTTCAGCGATCTGCATAATTAATGTCCAAACATTGCTCGCTGACTGGAAAAGTCGATTCAAACTACAAAAATTATGCACAGGCTCGGGTAGATTGCAGAAATTAAAATCAAACTGTTTAAAAAGAATTTACTATGTGTTATCATGAATGATATATTTCTAATTGTAGGTTTCTATAGAAGTCTATAATAAAGTTGAAATAAATAATGTTACAGTATTCTTTTATTGGCATTGGACTAACTCGATTGACGTTTGATTAAGATCAAATTGTGTCTGAAGTCCGGTATTTATCCATTGAGTTAATTGGAAATAGACTACAATCGCAATACTTATGACGACTGAACCTTAGACTTGATCGGAAATGAATCTTAATAAAGTTAATATGAGTGAAATCATGTCAGTCTTCTGATGTTTATAGGTTTTTCTCTTTGTCTCACCAAAATTTAAATCTATATGCTAGAACAAATCCTGGGAATGTCAAATACGAAATAGAAGTTGTTTGTAAAAATATCAAGTTCCAGGTTTTTTGGCTTGCATTACTATAACATCTTTTACGTCATCTTATAGAGATCGATATCAACACGACAGTTAGGTTTTTGTCGCTTTCATTAATTGTTCCGATTTGAGCATTTTATAAAACGTTTGAAAATTTACAAGCACTTCTCCTTGTTAAAATCAGGAAAATCGTTGTGTTTATTTTGATTTCCATTACCTCATTATTTGTGGAATAACTATTTTGAGGATATGAAACTAATAACTAAATATCTGTAATTAAAAAACTGCCAAAAAATTGTTGGATTTTTAGACGTCATATGCATTGCTTATGTTGTTTCTCTACTTCTTACTCAACGTACATAGTTGTTATCTCAATTTTTCATATCTTTAAGTTGAGAACCTGGTAAGTTTCAAGAACTATTGTTCAAACCTTCTGTACATTCTTTAAATTGAAATATGCAAGGAAATATGTTCCAAACAAATACCATCATATTGAAACATGCAAGGAAACATGTTCCAAACAAATACCATCATATTGAAATATGCAAGGAAATATGTTCATAACAACGTCATAAATATCATAAAATCATCAGTGTCGAACACTGCTTTTGTATATACTTATTTAAATGCTTTGTAACTTTGTAATGCTGCTCTTCAATTCCCTCCCTTACGATCATTGTATTTTGCAGTCCTTGCAGATGATAGGTGCCATGGTATATAATTTTAATGGTTTAATAAATAATCTTTGAGACTTTCAAATACAAAGAAAAAAAGAATAACAGCAGTAACACATGACAATACAATGATAGCCATTGTGATTTTAGAATACGAGTTGCAAGTGTTTGTCACGTTCCTCTCAGAATTGTTCCTTTTCGTCGTACTCTGGGATCTGGTTACGGCGCCTGTTGCCCATAAGAAACTATTGATGGTCGCTCTTATGGCATGTGTATTTCCCTTTCCTGAAAATAGTTTACATATTGTAAAAAGAACAGTTTACAATTATAATTATTAAGAAACATTAAAAAGGGGTTACTTATATTTTTCAGGATATTTACTTTTTATCTGTGTAGTTTGTTGAGCCTCAGGAACAGCTAAAGTGAAGATAATGAAGTCACAATGCCATACAGTAAAACCTTTAAACTAAAAAATTAACTGTTGTTGTTGTTCTTCTTCTTTTTCTTGCTTTTTTGAAATTGTACATGTGATTTTTCATCTCTTTAAGTGTAAGCTACACAATAGTTTAAAAGGTTATCAAACTTTTCAGTGTGTTTCAGACTTCTGACTATTTGATTATATAAAGTAAGCCACATCTTCAGCTTCAAAATTGAATCACACTTAAGAGAGAGATTGATATTTCCAACTTTAAAGCAAAAAGGAGGTGGTGTGGGTCTGAGTGCAGTGTCTAAGCCATTGTTTTATTTCCTGTGGCAATCGTCCTTAACAAAATATACTTAAGGTGCTGTCAAATGATGCGTGTTTCCATCCATTTTTATCTGATTTTTTCATCCGATTCGCTTTTGACTAAAATCGTTCCGTGTGACCATATAAGTCGAAAGTCGAAAGCAAAGTCTGAAAGTCAATTGAAAATCTGAAGTACGTCTGATTTTCAATCGACTCTCTCGTAAGAATCGTGACGTCACAATGCCTTTTCCCCATACAATAATAATATTTAATAGGTTTTATTAATTGAAAATCGATTGTAAAATCGTATCGTATGACCACCACAACAATCGACTCCAATCGATGTACATGAGCAAGTCGATGGAAAATCGGATGCAAAATCGCATCGTGTGACCGCACCATTAGAATTTCTTATAGCGCGTTTTCCCATGATTTCACCTTCACCCTTGTTTGAAAGGTTAGTAAGTACCTTTTCCTAAAAAAAGAAACCAACATCAAAAGCAGGTAACAATAGAATTTTCTTAACCAAACTTCGGCATGATTTCATAATGCTATTTACGTGAAACCACTGCATTTTGTAGGTCTTGTACTAAAATGTTTGTACAAATAGGAAATAAATCTTGAATACAGAATTCATATATAAACGTGTAAAATATATTTTCCTTACCGGTATTGTAGTGGATTGTAAGATTACCCAAGCAGCAGGTTGTTAAATTTCTGTACAACACAACAGAGTCTGAGTTTGTCACGGTCATGTTGTACTGTATTGTATCTGTACAATAGTCCCAGTCTACAGTTGACACACTCTCTGCTGTCCCTATGATGACGTTAGAACACGAACTGCACCAATTCAAGTAAGAGCAAATAAACATTTGAATACTCGTATCCATTACATGTAAATAAGAGTGAAAGACAATCGCAAACGTTACAACTGGCTGGTCATATTTTTTATCAAGCTTGGTGAACTTAGGCATTGCAGTATATATCAATGTTACAATGCATCCGGAAGCATGCCAAATCGGGACCATGATCAATAAATATACTTGGACACTCCTAGTAAATTTAACAAATAAACATTATTTCCGTTCTATGTGACATTGTTTAGTTCAATTAAGAGCTCGATTTTTTCAATTTGAATTTTGAATAGTTTAAATACATAGAAACGTGTATCTTATGCTCAATAAAAAAAATGACTTTCTTTATTAAGTTTCAAGCTATATATAAATCTTACAATTCTTTGTTCTGTAAGCAATGCTTGTGCCATGTTCATGTTTAAAAATAGGTCGCTGAATAGAAAATACCAAACTTAAAGCAAATTTTATGTGATAAGTACTAAATTACTACAAACTGTTAATGTTGTTTATAATTATAGCTTTCAAATAGAAAAAATAAGTCTGGTTTAAACGAAGGTATTAGAAATATACAGTTACTCATGTAAACAAAAACGACTCGAGTCTTTTAAAAATACATAACAAAAAAATGTACACTCTTACTTGCTTGTAACTTGACAATTTACATTTGGATTTTGCATGGTTATCAGTTGGAAAATCTTTTTAAAGAAAATCTTGTTAATCGGAAAAAGGCATGCATACGATAAACATTTATTCTGATGGAATACCTTATAATTAAATCATGCGTTATCAAAATTCAAGAATTGACTAACTCTTTTGATAATTCTGAATCAAAGCCCTGCTCTGATAAAAATAACCCTGAAACTGTATGTTTTTGGATATGAGTTTTCAGGAGTAAGGCCAAAAGTTTTCAAAACTCATCCTTAGAGAACTTTCAAGTTCTTATTCGATATTATTTCTTATTTCTTTCAAGAAAATTTCAAATTTACTGCATGTACATAGATTGCACTACAATACATATCCATGAGCGTTTGCGTTCACGACTCTTGAAAAGTTGAAATTCCTGATATCAAATTCCTGTGTTTTAACGACAATAACCCATCATTCATGTTATGAATCTGTTAAGATATTCTTTGTTAAACAACAACAGCTTCTACAACACCACCAATCTCTAATTCCAATTAATGGTTTTATTTTTGTTTAAAGGGTTCTTTTCTCAGATAAATTGTCATTCCATAATAGTTTCACACGACGGGGAAAATCCATACAACTTGATACTGCATAAGAACTAAGATAGCCACGGTATGTGTAGTGGTATTTCTTACACCTGTTGTAATGACGAAAAGTTATGCCCAGAGGTCTAGTTTTAACCTTCAAATTTGATCCGTGTTTAATATTATTTTACCTACTCTATTCTGTTATATAACACCTAATGGGGGTTGAAAACAACTGTATTATATATTTACAAAGGTAAAGATTTCAATTTTATTTGAAGATATGTTACATTTTTAACATTTTGCACTGTCAGAGCACATGTCAAATATATTTTCTGAACCTATATTTTTTAAACAAACAATAGAGTCTTATGCTCTAAGTTTATACCTTTAAAACACGTATTGAACATTATTTAACCGTTTAACACATTTTAGAGTAAATCGTATAAACGTGTGTTCGTTTTGAAATCATTTTTATTTTCTTTAACAAAATTGACGCTTGTTTTTTTATGTTTCAAAACGTATAATCAACAGGTGTGGCTGTTTTTTTATGTTGGTACTTTATCTGGATTTCAAAAAATTGGTCCTATTATATTGTAAATATATCAATGTAGGTATATAAAAAGTATATCTGAAATTTCCTCTTAAACTTACCGAAACCGAAAATACCACATGACATAGAATTATCTAATAGAAAAGAACAAGTGTATAATCATTATGTAAAATGATTTTATTATGTGACTCTTTATTACTGGTTCTTTGGCTGGCTGCTATCCAACATTCTAGAAATACTTTGCACCTGCACATGACATATTACGTATAAATACAACATGTGGATTTATCTATTCTGGTGAAAAAATAAAAGTGGAATTGGTTTTCAGCATTCATGTAGCCCAAGGTACCAAGGTACTATTCTGGTGAAAAAAATAAAAGTGGAATTGGTTTTCAGCATTCATGTAGCCCAAGGTACTCGCCTGTTTTCCATATTTTGATAATACTTCAAGCAAACGTAACGATAGAGAGGTTAACCTCTCTTGAGGAAGTTCCATCACTAGAATATATAGTAAGGCAATTATTACTTATTTCGGACTCGCTGAGGATGGTACATTTTGATGGCTAAATCCTCGTGTTGCCTTTTGAAATTGCTAAATAAGTCTCAGAATAAAAAAAATTACAACATGTACAAGTCTCATTTTCCTTTTCAAACTTAAAAAGAACTATATAGGAAAGATTGTTGCAGGATAACTAATATCACATTTTATTTGCTGGAAAAAAAAACCTTGCCGAATAATTTACAAAAAAAGATTCCAAGGGTAATAATACATGTACATTGTGTATTTCTAAACATTGAAACAATTATTTTGTCAACACACATATTGCTGTTTCGATTTAGAAGTTTGATTACAAAACGCACCAAATGTTGTGTGGGCATGGTCATACCGGTAATATTGAACAATATAATATATATTTTTAGATGAAGTTTTTTTTAATTCATACGTATTTTTAGCAATAGTAAAGATATAAAATAATTACAAATTTCAAAAGTTTACAACGCAGGATAACATAACTCGAAGAAACGAAGTTTCAATTCTTGTGAATCAACAAAACTACAAAGAATAGAAAAGAACAAATCAGTCATGAATAGAGTTGTGAGTGTGCTCGACCCGCTGTTTTTCCACGTTATGACAAATGTATCAAGAAGAAAACTGAATTATACTAAGCTGAAATGTTCTGCGAATACAAATTCTCATGTAACGCCGGGTTTATTTTTGTTTACAAACATTAATTTTGTAAGTTATTTTTCCCTCCTATCAATTTATACAATTAATTCATTTTTTCATTGAACCTGGTTAATCAACTTTTTTTTCGAACTCCACGTTGGAGTTTTCGTTAATTCCACATAAAAAGAGGAAGTAAAAATGTTTGCTATCTATTTCGATAAAATCGTTGACATTATTATATGCAGCAAACTAATTTCGAAAATCGTACTGAACAGAACATTACAGGAAACATTTAAGTACAATTCAAGGAAACAAAACGTTCAAATCCACTTCAATTTCAAGAGCATATTTTTTACGTTGGAATTTGTACAGCCAAATTGACATCGTTAACAAAATTACCTTCCAACTCTCTCAGACAATACATAAACCAAAATAACATGTATATATTTAACATTTTAAGTTGAGTTTTAGTCTATCCTCCATTTATGTTCTTAATTGGGGTCTGATTTAAATATAATAGTTCTGTTTAGTTTATTGTAAGCTTCAAACAAAATTTTAACTTTGATAGGAATTCGTTTTTCCTATTGGTCGAACCTATGATTATACTTGATTTTGTAATTTATTTTGTAATCTATGCTAATATTGATATCATAAATATAAATATAAATATTTCACATATGAAAATGTGCAAAACTAAAATGATAGGACAATCAAAAAGGCGATGCATACAAAAGATGTAAATCATAACTTGTTAAAATTTAGGATTGGTTTATCAAAACACTGCTAATATAAATACTTCACATATGAAAATGTGTAAAACTAAAATGATAGGACAATCAAAAAGGCGATGCATACAAAAGACGCAAATATCAATATCAATACACAATAATTTTAACAAATAGTAAAAATGGCACGTTGGAAGGAAAATGAAATAATTAAAACATGCTAACACCTGTGACTGAACATAATATGTTAATGGTATCTATCATTTAACTATTCATAGTGCAGCATGTTAATATAGTCAATTGTTTTCTGTTTTCAATCCAAATACCTACATGTATGATCAACCTTACAGAAAATTTTTGCAATTTAAATAGAGATTGATGTATACCAAGATGTTTAACGTAGTTCTATATAAGCCACTAATGCCGAAGCATGTTCATCGTCTTCCCCAATCTGGTCAGAATATTGAATTGATGTCATCCATGGTAAAAGAAGAACAGGACATTCATCCAAAGCCGGTCCACTACACTTTGCAGGTCGAGAGACATTCACATTAAGGTAATCTTCACAGGTGTCTAAAATGGTGGTTTCATCTGACTCTACAGGCTGATTTGACAAAACAGATCTCGCACAAGAAGCTCCAACTGAGGTAGTAATTCGAAGGTCATTAGCATCAAGGTATCCTTCACAGGTGTTCATGTAGGTGGCTTCGTCTGAGGATGTAGACCGAAGATCATTGGATGAATCTAAACATCCCTCACACGTGTTCATATAGAGAGTCTCATTGGATGCTAAAGATTGGTTTGATGAAATTTTGTTCACGTAATCCACTTGTTGAAATGAAAAATCATTTTGAGGGGGTAGATTTTTAGTCGATGATTCAAGTTTTACAATATATCTTTCATTTTGGGTCTCAAAATTGTCTACATTATTACAATCGACTTCCTGGGAAACGCAGAAAGAGTGCCTATTTAAAACAAAAAGCAAATCCATATCAATAATCCTTATATAATAAGTCGTTGTTCTTGTTAATAAAAACATGACAGCATGCATATTTCAATTGAAATCTTACTTCGACTTTGTTTTCTGTTCATTTCTTCGTTTCACAGAAAAGAAAACCACAATAGTAACAATGGTGGTGAGAAATAGAAATCCGCCGATGCCACCTAGTCCTAAGAGGAGATAATATGGAAGGTGTATGGTGCCCGCCACCATCTGTTGGGATATCTGGGATACTTGTTCTGTTGTAGACAAATCAGATGTGCTCACTTGTGGTTCCTTATTGAGGGCATCTTGATTTAAATTTGAATTACCTATAAAGTAAAAAAATAAGTTATTCAGTTTAGAGAAATCCCAAGTATGACTACTGACAGCATACATCAATATTTTCAATAGCTTAAAAAGATTGTTCAAGGATGTTTTCATGACCAGAGTGTCGATATTAGTGTATAGTATAGTAGATTTTTAAAATTATGTTATTTTCATTGTTAATTATCGTTAAGGAAAAAGAATACCAAACTTGAATACACATTATGAAATCCATTTGACTCACTATTATTGTAGTAGACTGCAATATTTCCTGAGCAGCAGGACGTTGAGTTTGTGTACAACACAACAGAGTCTGAGTTTGTCACGGTCATGTTGTACTCTCTTGTATCCGTACAATTAGACCAGTCTACAGTTGACATATTCACTGCTGTCTCAATTTTGACGTTAGAGCATGAACTGCACCAATTCACATAAGAACATAGGAGCATTTGAATGCTCAATTCCATAGCTTGTTTTCTTTAAAAGTTTCATTAATTGGCTGTTAATCTTCGTTTAATCATGCTTGGTGATAATGCAGCAATGCATTTACATGGAAATATGATGATATACCAGGAAGTAAGGCAAATCAGGCCATTATCCAAAATTATAGTTTGAACTGTCCTAAGAGGAAGAAAATATGTTTAATTTTATTTTATAATGAAAGTGCTTATTGGTTTCAATATAAAAATGTAAAACACAGGATCTCTCATTCATTATCAAAAAAAAGACGTGTTATATACATGTGTATGTTCACATTACATTTCATCCTACATGTATATATAAGGTTACTTTAATATTAGGAATACTTCATGACTTTTTAGGTGGCTTCAAGAGTACTCAGAAGCTTTAAATGATTAATCATACATTTATGATAAAATGATAGCTAGCCTATAATAATGAATTGAAATTTTAAGATAGCATGAAACATTTTTCAGAAGATATACCAGTAATTGATATGCATAATTACTGGTTATGTATAGACTAAGTTCTGTCAACCTTTTCTAGTTCAAATAATGCCACTAGCTCTTGTACAAATTACATGGTCCAGACATCTCAAATGGAGATACATTTGTATTCACTGGTAAATGCAGCAGTAGATTATTACAAGTATGTCCCAGGTTACTATTTCTGTCAATTTATGACAATTTTTACCAAAAATGCACATACTTATCAAAGAAAAGCATACTGGTATTAAAATTGATATAAGGGGAAAAATGCAATTTATTTCAATGACATATCATCTCTTTTTTTCTCGCAGAAATTGACAAGAACAAAAACAGATGTTTTATCGAGATTAATGGTGAGAAAATCTGACATTTTTTACCAGGACACCTCTCACAATTTTTCAACACTTTCATGTCATTTGCAATTCAACTTAGACTTAAACTTTTTATTTCTTGCCACATTTACATACTAATAAATAAAAATTATTTAACCCTGAGGTTTTTACAGATCTTGAATAATCAATCAACATATCATGTGAGGATATCTTGGGACAGAGTATAGAGAGTTAATCCATCCTTAAAGGCTTATAGTTATTATATATACACCTATATGCATTGGAACCAAACCCATCTTCAACGTAATTCAATTCAAATAAAAAGGGCTGTAATGCAAACACTGCCGACATTTTCTATAGATCTAGCAAACCAAGCCTAACTTTAACAGTTTAAAAAATATTTAAGTAATATCAAATTACTCAGTAATGTTACTTTTCAGAAAAAAAGAATGGCTGCTTTACCTTGATAGATCCGTCTATTAAACCAACTGCTAAGTGTTGCCCATCAGGACTAAATGATAAAATCCTGAATGGTTTGTTAATCGCTGATTTTAAAAGCAATCACAATCACAGGGTCGGTGCATCGATAAAACAAAGATTAGCAGAAATGCATAATTCTTCCCTAAAGATATGCCAACAATATCATTCATGAAATCAAAAGACTTTTACTTAATATTAAAAAGTGTAAAAGATTTTCATCAGAAAATTTCATAAAAAAAAATAATCTGTTCACGAACTAATGCTTTATTTCTGGAAACTTACAAAAAAGCATTTTATCCTTTCCATGCCAATTTTTCTTAACAAATACAAAAATGAATTTTTCGGTCAACAAAAAAAACCTCCAAATTTTGCCATACATTGCCATGAAGATTTTCCATATAGGTCTATTAAAAATAGAACCAAAATATAAAAAAAAAAATAATACAATGTAAAATAATAGAATAATGAGAAATATGATTAAAATAAGATTTAAATATATGTACATCTGTAACATATTGTTTGAATTGGCTCTTTGATTGCAGAATATTGGGCGTGTCCCCCGGTGGCAATGCATTTAAAAAAAAATTATGCACTTTGAAAACATTCAAATTGTGTTCAATTTAGGACCAAATCAACAAAATTTTCAAAAAGCGTTAAATTATGACCAAGTCAACGAACTTTGAAAATATTTTCCAAAGTGCGTTATGAGTGAACATTAACATTTGTTATCATGGAGAAACTATACGCAATTTGAAAATAATATATACCAGTTAAAAAAAATTCTGCACTTCAGAAATGTATAACCTGAAAGTTCAATAAACCTGAAAGGCATGGGATTTTACTCTTTCGAAAAACTCTTTTGAAAAACTTTTCCACAGCTGTGTGACACTAGTTCCTGATTACTGTAGTGGGGTTTGGGAATATAAAAATTTCAAAGTTTAGGATCGCGCTAGACGCCATTTCCTCGGAACTCAAAGGCTAGCACCATTACTAGCTATAAGAGGAGAATGTACTTTTACTATACACAGCTTAACTAGACAACAAGTAATTTTAACTTGCTTGTGAAGAGCAAAATAAGATCAATTTAGTCTTCTCTCTAATTTAAATTCTCAACACTTGTACCAATTTGAGGACATTTGGTTTCATGTACAAGTTAAAGTATAAATATCAATGATATGTAAGGTATTTTACTATGAAACAAGCATTCCGCGCCAGTAGGGGACTAATAAAACTCATCATCATCATTCACATACACCTGATATCTACCTTCAGTTGGTATTTGTCAGTTATGACTGGTAATGAAGTGGGGATAGACAATTTTCAGGAGGTTATTTTTCTGCAATATGCTTGTGCTAGTGTCATATACTCACATGCCCCCCCCCCCCCCCCCCAAAGAAAACAATATTTTGGGTAAAATATACCCTCCACAACTCATTGGTATGGGTTGTAGAATAATAAAACATACCAGTAATCTTTTTATTAATCAATAGTTTAATTCTAATCATTAATTCATAATGTAAGTACAAAATAATGTATGCTTCTGACATTGATACGGTAACAATACTTTCATTGTTTATATGTTATATAAATTATAGAAAAATGATCCATATCACTGAAAGATTAACAAATACTTTAATATCTCCTGAAGGTCCAGGCTTGAAATGATGACCATTCCTTTGTCTATGACCCAAACTCTAACTGGATTTCTTTTCACTTTTTACCAGGTAAATGCTGCTGCTACTTCCAATTGCCACCAAAGGATTGTGACCATTGCCGTCATTGTCAATGCAGTAGACTCCCTGTGGAAGCTCACATAAGTGACCGGTGGTCTATAAAAAGAAAAGTGACAGAAAAGGTAAGCAAGCTTATATACACATACTCCCATATTGCATGGGAGAGAGAAAAGGGGAAGTATCTCAAATATGGCATCAATGCTAAAGGTCAAAATGCTTGAAATTATTATAACCATGATGAATTATTTTCCTGTTCTTTATAAACTTCGAGTATTTCACATAATATTTTGGGTGAAAAATAGAATAACAACCCCTTATCACTTAACATTCATCTCTTAAATTCCTGAAAATACTGTGTTTCTCGTGTGTTTTATATACATGTACTCTGTTCATGATGTTCTAGTTTAATAGGTAATTTTCTATTTGATTCTAAGACAATTAGAACAAGTCAGAATTTGTCAGATGATAGATATAGTTCTAGTGATACTAATGAACATGATTTTGCTTTGTTTCAGAATGAACTCCAGTCCAATGAAAACATCAGTGAAAACACTGAGGATCAGAATGAACTCCAGTCCAGTGAAAACACTGAGGAAGCAGAGGGCAACAGCGATTCAGAGAATACTATACTTAGTCGACCGAATCAGTCATTTTCACCGGTTATACCGCGAAGGTCTACAAGAATTCGAAAACCACCCTATCATTTCGGTGAGTGGGTGTCGTAATTGGTTTTTTATGCCGCAATATGTTTTATGCCGAGAACCGTTTTTTATGCCGAATAACTGCTTTTATGCTGATTAATTTTATGACGCAGTTTCAACAATTGGTTTTAAATTATTTTCAAATATATATATATATATATATATATATATATATATATATATATATATAAGTTTTTATGCCAGTACAGTCGCACCTGTTTTAAGCGGCCACTTGTGGGACAATGACAAACTGGCCGTTTAAGACAGGTGGCCTCTTATTCCAGGTTTCAAATTAATGAAGAAAAAACACCGAGTATATTGCAAAGATTTATTAATAGCATCTGTAATGGCGGCGTACACGGAGATGGTGAATGCACAGCTCGGATTGCTGAATAAACAGTTTATATTAATTTTAAATGGCCGTTTAAATTTAATTTATCTCTCAAGGGATTAAGAGCAGAACATTTTCTGCTAAATATGCCCAAACAATAATTTTCAATTGATTAAATGCGGTAAACAATCAGAAGTAGCGTTTCCGTACAAAGCCCGGCTATGTACTGAACTACGATAGCCAATGTTTAACCTCATAAAAAAGTGTCAAAATTCCATTGGGGTGTAGAATATGCACTTCTCTAATTATCCCAAAGAAATTTTCTAGAAAAAAAGTGCGTATAATCGGCGAATTGCTGTACATGTTAAGCTGTTAAGTGCAAGACTGGCCATTTAATAACTTTGTGATGAAGTATATAAGTACATGTAGATATATAAACAACAAAAACAGGTGTTATAATCAATTATCTCATTAAATCTCAGCAGACTACAAATTACAGACTCAATTATTTGTCATTAACTCATTATTAGCTGCCAAAGTTTGGCTTCTTTCGATACGGGGTCACATGTCAGAGTCAGAAGTCATGTGACAAAACAGACAAAATGGCCGTTGAAAACAGGCATGTTGAAACCACGGGACCTAAAAACACTGGCCGCTGGCCGCGTTAGACAGGTGGCCACTTAAATCAGTTAAAATATAGTGAAAAACTAAACGGGCGGGATTGAAACTGGCCGCTCATGGCGAGTGGCCGCTGATTAAAGGTGGCCGTAACAGCAGGTGCGACTGTATTTCCCATACCCTTATCCGGGGGGTCATATCTCATTACTGCATTGTATAGTCCAATGGTTTTGATCAGTTGGTATTTCAGGATTTCAGTTCACTTTGTCAGTTGCAAAACTAGTACTTTGTATTGAGCTGACCAATGAGATTTCAAGTTCTATGATGAATTATTATTGTTTACATGCATTTCATTGGTTGATGTGTCAAGTCCTACATTCTGATAATGTTGGGAGTTGAAGTGGTTATTTTTCATAGTGGATTTCATTATCTGGTAGATATGAGTTTGTTTGGGTAATGTGTTTTGATTTTATTTGAATTTTGATTTGTGTATTTTGGATGTATATTTATAATAGCATACTCTTCTGGAAATGTCAGGAGCCATTCCAGCCAAGAGGGGGAGTATGTAACCAGGGTTATATAATTAAATATGTATTTGCGCTATAGCATTTGTTTTGAGAGTGTTCGTGTGCGTGTGAGTATATATTTTTAGCCCAGTGACGACCGACTTCATCTATAAATAACTATATCACATGATCTCTAAAACCTGTTCTTTTACCTGTTCCTGCCAATAAACTGCACTATATGTTATATGTTAAATACCTGGACACTTCCCACTTCGTTGTCCAGATAGACGCATCATTTGCAAATACTGATGAATACTGTCTGTCTTGGGTGAAGCTGTCCCGGTTTTTGTAATGCTTATATAAATGAAGTGAACCCTTGATGTCTGAGTTTTATTCTACCGACACCGGCTACATACACATACTCCCATATTGCATGGGAGAGAGAAAAGGGGAAGTATCTCAAATATGGCATCAATGCTAAAGGTCAAAATGCTTGAAATTATTATAACCATGATGAATTATTTTCCTGTTCTTTATAAACTTCGAGTATTTCACATAATATTTTGGGTGAAAAATAGAATAACAACCCCTTATCACTCAACATTCATCTCTTAAATTCCTGAAAATACTGTGTTTCTCGTGTGTTTTACATACATGTACTCTGTTCATGATATTCTAGTTTAATAGGTAATAAATAACGCGATATTCTAGTTCAGCTGGTAATAAATACAAGTATATGTTGCTTTTTATAAAAGAGTTGATGTGCTGTGTGTATTTACATTGAGTGTTCCCCTGTCAATGACTCTAGCCATATTCATGTCAGATCCTCCACAGATAATGTTCTCCTTGCCCAGCCACTGACAGCAGTACAACTGAAAATCAAAATATGCTTTGTAATATACATGTATCAATGCATAAATGATAAAAAATATAGTTTGAAGCAATGGGCTATGACATCACCAATCTGTTGTTATTGCATGACATATAGTTTTAGTACTGTTGTTATTGCATGACATATAGTTTTAGTACTGTTGTTATCTGTATTATTATATCTGAATTGAGGCTAGTTCAATGGCAAGGAATTGTTTATAGTGATAGTGCAGTAAATTCATATAATGGTTTCTTACCAAACTGTCATTCATGGGTTCTGGGGGAACATCTTTTATTTTCTCTGCACTAGCAAAGTCCCAAATCTATGAAGTACATACAATTGTATACAGCAGAAAAAGAAGCTCCTTTAGAATGTGAAACATAGTTAATCACAGGTTACAAAGCTCACCGAGACGAGACATCACCTTTATGAGGCATCACCATTATGAGACCACCTTTATCATATGATATCAAAATCATAGTTAATGATCTTGGATATTCATGGAAACTGTTTTGACACAATATCATATATCATATGTTAAAAAAATTGTATGAAAATCATATGCTCATTTCATACGGTATTATAAGATACAATGTTTATCAATACAATAATATATAATACCATATTGCATCCTATGATACATACAATATAGTATCATATAATACAATATAATACTGTAATAAATAATTATGCAATAAAATATTGTAACATATAATATGACATTGTATCTTGCTATACATTATTGTATATGATCACATAATACAATATCATTATGCAATATATGATACAATATAGTATTACATGTTACAATATCATATCACATAAAACATCACAATATTGTAACATATGATATTATATTGTATAATATAGTATGATATTGTATTGTATGATATTGTATCATATTTGATACATAATATAATATTGTATCATATGATTTGATACAACATTGCATCATATCATATGATAAAATATCATGTGATATAGTAATATATTATATAATACAATATCATATTATACAATATCGTATCATATAATACAATATTATATATTACAATATCATATAATACAATTCATGTGATATAATAATATATATTATTATGTTATACACAAGACTATACATAACAATTACATGACACAATATCATATCATAATGTACAAAAAATTGATACAATATCATATCGTATCATATAAACAATATGATATAATATTGTATCATATAAAACATTAGTGTATCATATCATATGCATGTAATACTATATCATAGGAATC
Organism: Magallana hongkongensis; assembly: GCA_016163765.1. Classification (NCBI taxonomy): domain Eukaryota; kingdom Metazoa; phylum Mollusca; class Bivalvia; order Ostreida; family Ostreidae; genus Magallana; species Magallana hongkongensis. The sequence goes on from WFKH01010931.1 coordinate 61,050,070, forward strand.
ATGTTATATCATTTAACAACAAACACATCTATCAAGCAGGTTTAAGTGAGGTAGGAGATTTTTTTAGCATCCTTGATAATGGAGATCAGGCTCTGCATCTGAAGCTACCTCTGCGATTCATTTATATTATAGTTAAATCAACTGTGCAAGTTTGAAATAGTACTAATATCTATAAAACATTTGACCTGTTCCAAAAAACTAAACCTCATCCAGCATCCGAAACCTATAGCTCAGATTCAGCATTCAAGCCTGTCAGCTGCATCAGTATCATAAGATACATCATCCATGCAAGTTTGGTGAAGTTAGGACTAATAATAACTAAGATAAAATCATCAGAGGGCACCTGCTCCAAAAACTTTAACCAGCTCAAAAACCTTAACCTCCTCCAGCATCCGAAACCTATGGCTCAGATTCAGCATCAATGCCTGTCAGGTACATCAGTATCATAAGACGCACCATCCATGCAAGTTTGGTGAAGTTAGGACCAGTAATAACTAAGATATATTTTTTAGCATCCTTGATAATGGAGATCAGGCTCTGCATCTGAAGCTACCTCTGCGATTCATTTATATTAAAGTTAAATCAACTATGCAAGTTTGAAATAGTACTATTATCTATTAAACATGTGACCTGTTCCAAAAAACTAAACCTCATTCAGCATCCGAAACCAATGGCTCAGATT
>WFKH01010931.1:61055841-61081603 GCA_016163765.1 Magallana hongkongensis
CCAATAGCAATGAAAATAAGAGGGGGGTCCAAAATATCGCAGCCATAATATTTTGAACCCCCTTTCCAATGGGAATTGGAAATAGGAGAGGGGGGTCAAAATATCGCAGCCATAATCTTTTGAACCCCCTTTCCAATGGGAATTGGAAATAGGAGGGGGGTCAAAATATCGCAGCCATAATATTTTGAACCCCCTCTCCAATGGGAATTGGAAATTGGAGGGGGGTTCAAAATATCGCAGCCATAATATATTGAACCCCTCTCCAATAGCATTGAAAATTAGAGGGGGGTTCAAAATATCGCAGCCATAATATTTTGAACCCCCTCTCCAATAGCAATAAAATTTAGAGGGGGGGTTCAAAATATCGCAGCCATAATATATTGAACCCGGGGTTCAATATTTTATAGGGGGGTTCAATATTTCGCGGTATCAAAATATTATATGACACCGGTATATAATTACCATACGACTATTGACATAATAAGTTTGTAATCATATGCGATAATTAGCTTAAGCCAAAAGAATTCAAATAGTTAGATCGGTAGTTGAAAAATACAGAAGTTATAATTGTAAAAGAAGCGAAGTTAATTCATACAGTTCAATTTATTTACTTGTCTAAACATGATTTTAAATGGAAGAGTTCCAACGCACACCCATATATACCTTATAGAACAAAATGTAACAATGTATGTCACCTATGTAAATCTTTAGCACTTAATTTTAAATTGATAATTATAATGTTTGTATAAACTGCATTTAAGCTTTTTGAAATATTTCCTTTTGTTTCTAAAAATCATTTCAGACAGTTGTCATTTTTAAACAAGAGGCCCATGGGCCACATCGCTCACCTGAGCAACTCTAGCCATAATAAAATCAGCTTATTAATAATATAAACCTACCGGTACATCAAACTTTGAACCTTTTATGTGGCCCATGAATTATCCAGGTCCACAGTCTAAACAACTCAGAATCAACAAATGTCAATATGATTGCATATTATTAATACTATATACTATGAATTTTGAGAAAGATCAAATTTATTTCCTATGTAATAATTCGACCCCCCCTATTATAGTATTATCCTTTTTTATTTGATTTTTAAAGATTTTTCTCTCTATATATTACACTACCTGAGGATGCTTCAACTCAAGTAACAGCTTTTCTGCTTAATTGATTTTCAAAAAGAAGATATTTCTCTTTACATTCCTATGTAAAAATTCATCCATGGTGGCCCCCCTACCCTCGGGGGATTATGGCTTGAACAAACTAGAATCTACACTACCTGAAAATGCTTCCACACAAGTTACAGCTTTTCTGGCCAATTGGTTCTTGAGAAGAAGATTTTTAAAAATATTTCTTTATATATTCCTATGTAAGATTTTTAAAGATTATTCTCTATAATATTTCTATTTTAAAATTTGACCCCCCAATTGTGGCCCCACCCTTCTTTTTATATTCCTATGTAAGATTTTTAAAGATTATTCTCTATAATATTTCTATTTTAAAATTTGACCCCCCAATTGTGGCCCCACCCTACCCCCAGGGATCATGAATTGAACAAACTCGAATCTACACTACCTGAGGATGCTTCTACACAGGTTACAGCTTTTCTGGCCAATTGGTTTTTGAGAAGAAGATTTTAAAAGATTTTTCTCTATATATTCCTATGTAAAAATTTGACCCCCAATTCTGGCCCCACTGTACCCCCGGGGATCATGATTTGTACAAACTTCAATCTACACTACTTAAGAATGCTTCCATGCAAATTACAGCTTTTCTGGCCAATTGGTTTTTGAGAAGAAGATTTTTAAAAATACCACCAAATTTTTAATAATTCTTAATTATCTCCCTTTGAAAGAGGGCGTGGCCCTTCATTTAAACAAACTTGAATCCCCTTCACCTAAGGATGCTTTGTGCCAAGTTTGGTTGAAATTCAGGTCCAGTGGTTCTGGTCAGGAGAAGAAGTCGAAAATGTAAAAAGTTTACAGACGGACGGACAGACAGACAGACGCCAGACAAAAAGTGATCAGAAAAGCTCACTTGAGCTTTCAGCTCAGGTGAGCTAAAAAATGTATGAGTTTGCTATGACAGTCAACTCTTTACGTCGAATCCTATTGTGACGTCAGCAAACCTGCAAGCTGCGTGAAGTATCTAATCACTCAAAAAATTTTCCTACCAGAATGTACATGTGATTACTTTTGAGAAATAGTCTCTAAAAACAGATGGAGGTCAAGGAAAGATTTTGCCAATATACTCAATCTCAAATAAAGGTATATGTATGCGGTGAAAATTATGCAAAATTTGGACATGAATTTTACTCTGAAACTTCTCCAAAATCTACCAGACAGCTAGTCCAAAATATCTGACGTTTACCTGGCTTTTATAACGATTTTGATATTTAACTTGCCAGGAAAACGTCAGAACCGGCACCATTACGAAAACTGGAACTTGACTGCCTCCAACTGGAGGCGATATTCTCGGCTCGATTTTAAATATATATATATTTAAACTCAATAATACAGCTTAAAATATAATTTTACTGCACATTTTGATAATCACATTGATAAACAATAGTGTTGTTGACCTATTTTCTCGCAAGATTTCAAAAATGCACGAAATCAAAACAAATCTCAACAGTTCGATAGAATGTGTTCAACAGCCTGTTTATTGGATGTAAGGACCCATAAAAGCGATATTAGTGAGCAGTAAAATCATCATTTTATTAATTAGTTTTGAGTGAAACATTTGATTCAGCTTGTAAATATTTTAAAAATCAAGCCGGGATGCCGCCTCCAGTTTGAGGCGGTGAATTTCCAGTTTTCGTACTGGCGCCGGTTCTGATGTTTTCCTGGCAAGTAAAATATCAAAACCGTTATAAAAGCCAGGAAAACGTCAGATATTTCGGACTACCAGACAGCATAAACATGTTGCATGCGGCCTATGACAGAAGTATAATAACCTTGAATAAGATGATATTGAGTTTTGAGATTCCACAAATGTGACATAAACCAAATCATTTCCATGTTTTGGGTATATTGGTACCTTTAGTAAATTAGTCAACTTGGACGTAACAGAGGAAAATATTTAAATTTTGTTAGCTGAAATATTCTTAACCCTAAATATGGACAAGGACATAAAACTACCAGTGACATACTGTGATCGAAAGCTGTCAGACATCTTACCTGATTGACTGTCTTTGACGGTCATCCCAAAACTGTGAATAAACGAGTCAGAATTATATCACTCACAATTGATAATGAAGATACTACATGCATGATTCTTTGAATTCTTAACAACTCGGAACTTAATGTCTCTTTATTTGCAATATATTCCAAACTTCATCAAATATACCCACATACATAAGTTGAACTGAGTAACAAGTTTAAAGTTCCCATACAACCAAGTTTTTTTTTACCCTGTTCAGCTCCTTGGCAATTTCTTTCAATATTTTTACCTGTGTATACTTTTTTTGATAGATAATGAACAGACTGATGTACTGTGAACATGTACATGTACTAGTATGTTATAATCACAACACAGGTATGATATCTTATAGGATAACTATTAACTGATCATTATTTGGGTATATCAAAGCTCACAGAGACATTCCTCTACTCACATGGACTGTGTTGTCCCAGCCTCCTGAGATAAAGATGTGAGGAAAGTTTGGATGATACTGGGCAGCAAACACTCGGAAATGATGCCCGTCCATTTTATCTCTGGAATCACTACCAAAATAATTGAGAATTGCATGTGCTTAAATTTTGTGAGAAAATAAATCACACCTCAAGCATTCTGTTTTATAAAGCTTTATAACATAACAGAAATAAGATGTCAGTGTACATGTTTGTCACTTCATCTCAACACTGATGATTTTTAAAAAAAATTTTTCTTTGCATTAAATTACAAATATAGTACATGTATTGTTTTGGTCAAGTTGTTCTAAATACCGGTATGAGTTACTGAGAGTAAACTTTTGAATGACATTTCCATGAGGGGAGTAATAGATATGCAGTGTACACTCGGAAATCTAACTCCTTTTTGATATTACATGTAATATAAAATGTGTTGGCTGTGAGTATACGTATTTTCAAGTTGATAAAATAATTCTGTACTACATGTACAATGTTCTGCCAGTAAATTTGATGTGATACATGTGTGTGACATATTCTATAAGAAATATTAAATCATGAACTAAGTAACTCCAGTTAGATACAGTTTGACCTTTATCTACATATCCTATCCATGCTGAACATCATCCAATTCGAATTTTTCTATAGAGCCTATGACCATTGTAAAGTACATGTGAGCTGTGATTCTTCACGTACCTGGGCTCGAGCGTGTTAATCCTTTTCTTCGTCTCCTCATCATAGATGTGTATTTGAGGTGAGTCCCCAGTGGTCAGGAACCTAGTGCCGTCCGGATTAATGGCAATATTCAGTGTCTGTCTCACTTCATTAATGGTATGAAGGCACTTCCCTGATGTGTAATGCCAAAATTTGACCAAACCTGAGGCATCTGAAATTTGAAACACAATCTATATTTCATTTCTGCAAAAGATTTTTTATTGTGAGTAAAATTGATTTAAAACACTTTCACACAGAGAGCAAATAAATGAAAACATAGAGTAATCAATCTATCTATCGATATAAAGAGTATGTTGATCCATATTTAGCAATGAATAGCAATTTACTAATTTTTAATTGATCTTGACTAATTTGAATATGTCAAAGGACAAAAAAGAAAGATAACTAAATTAAATTATAGACTAACTTCGCAGTGTAGTGTATTTGGCCTCAGACTACTGACCCTGCAGTCTTTAGTTCAAATATGTCACATTCTTTTGTTTACTTAATTGTATATTTCAAATATTTTTGAAATTTATTTCTTTTCCAATGCTAGCTATTTTTTAGTCATTATCATATTGTACAAATACATATATATACATGCTAGAATACCATACCTTTTAGAATATAACCTGGAAATCGGTGCTTATTTGAGATACTTTTTCCTAATGTGTGGAGGACAGCAGCTAGTGGGCCATTAATGTTAATTTCAATTATAATCATGAAAAGGAACTGCTCTTTTTTTTTAAATTGTCGATCTTTTGCAAAGAAATAATATCAAATAAGATATTAGGTATTCCCTGGTTTAATGCTCATGTTGTGTACATGTATCATATTAATAAAGTGATGTTTCTTATACTGAGTAATCAGTTTTTATAGATAGAGAAGTTGCTTCCCTTGACTCTTAAATTTTCAGATTGAATTTGGGTACCTGAACCAAATTTTTTTTCTTTTTAATAAATACATGTATTGAATTTTGCATTTAGAATTTTTCGGGTATTTTGGTGAGGGAGATGCTCGAGTTTTTTAAAGTTACAATTATAATTTAGCACAGATTTATACTCATCTGATTTAAAATTGTAATATTTATCTATATAGAACTATGTGATATTAGATATATATATGCTATATACTGATGAATCTTTAAGGAAAACAAACATTATCTTTTACATATCTACAAGAACACCACAATACATAGCATAAATTGTGGTAAGTATACTCGTAAACTAGGTTATGTGTCTTGTATCATTTAAGGAATGAATCTAATTTTTACCTAATATGTTAAATTATATCACATAATTTGGGGTAGTATATATGTTTTATAAACCGCAAAGCAGTTTCCTACAACTAAAATTTGTAAATAAGGGCCATTATATAAAAAATAACATTAATCTGTCCAGCAGTTAAATGTAACATCAAGCAGATTGATATATATTGCATGTGTGTTGTATTGTAACGTAGGAAAGTTTTGTTATACAATACGGATGCATTTGTTTAGCCAATCAAATGAGGTGTTACAACCAGAATTTAATTATACCATGTATAAAAGATAAAGAATTGAGCAGCTTACATGAGGCAATAATGATATGAGAATACTCTGGTTTTTCATCTGATGAGTAGAGACGGAAGCGGATTTGAGTGACAGGCAGATGTTTTTTCTGAGTATCGGTGTCTTGTAGACTGTAAAGGCACTGGTAGGTGGAGGGACTGTAGATCTACAAAATCAACGTCAACAGACATGAGGTAACATAGTAATTCAAATCTTTATTCTGAATGGCACATTTTTGTGATGATAATAAACATGTTTACAAAAAAGACCATCACCAATGTGCATTTTTATGATGATCATAAACATGTTTACTAAAGAAGGCCATCAACAATGTTTATTATCTAAGTCCTCAAAATAATCTCAATACATGTTTACTGAAAAAAGACCTTGGATGTGGAAAAATTTCACAAATGTGGACCAAACTTTAAATTAATTTAAAAAGTAAACAAGGTAATACCAGTCATTGTTATACATGTATTGAAATTCAAGCTTTCATGATATTTTCTCCAAATTATTGAGAAAAGAATTTTTCATTCAGCATATCTACAATTGCAAACATGTTTAAATGTCTTCAATAACTTATCAATTAAATAAAAAACTGATGACATTTAATGTTATTGACAACACAGTCAAATGACAGCCTTTTATGTTAATAAATTGATTTACTGATATTTCATTTTGTGCCTTATCAAGTTTTAATTCATGTCACACTAACATAGCAATTTGATCTGTGTGAGAATGTACATTTGAGCATTTGCTATTGCACAAAATGTTAAATGTCTACCTACTGCAAATTTTAAGAGGGTTATTGCGTTGCAACTTATCAAAGAAATCTCTCAAACCTTAATTGCCCAAATGATTTTTTTTTTAAAAGGCTTTAAGTTTGTAGCATTTAGGTTCAGTTCAGTAGAATATTTAAAGAGATCTATAGAGGTCAGCTGTAGATTGCACCTGTTAAATCAATTTTGAAAAAAAAAACCTGCTAGTGACATTAGTACAATGGCTGGATTATATCTGCAGCTAGTATAAATCCTTTTCTTTGAGATAGACATGCACATCAATTAACATATGTCTTTGACTTTTATCAGGTAATAGTTTGCTCTGGAGTACTTGTTAAATATTATATATTGAATTTCATGATATAACTATATAGCTGAGAATAAAAAGTCACAGATGTATCTGGTACAATTGACAGTGGTTTGTTATAATAAAAGTCTCATAATGAGTCTACATAAAAAGATGCCAGCAGTCCAACACAAACTGCAAATAATAAAGTGTCTGATTGAATAACATGACAACAAAGAATAAAACTTGCTGATATCCTTGCAAACTTTATTGAAGATTTTTTAAAAGTTTGGGGGTTTTTTAACTTCAGTCCAGTTTTGTGATAGATCCAATATAGGCCATTTTTAGCTTTTCCCTATCAGAACTATATATGTTAAGTAATTCCAGCAAATATGTCATTTGCACCCAAGTGTGAATGCCAACATCTCTTGAATGTCCATGCATTAACAGCAGTGCACTTAAGTTAAGTTATTAATATTGTTATGTCAATTAACATAAATTAATCTGGTTAATCCTTAAAAAAAAGAACTTGTTTAGAGCTAGAAAATGCTAGCTCATGATGAAAAGTATATATAACATAGATGTACAAGTCATAAAATCTTCTCAGATTACAGTGTGTTATGCTATATATGCCTTCATTTACCCCAAAAGAAAGTTTGCAAATTACTCAAATTTATCGTATTAGTAAAATAGTCAAATTGTTTATATCCTAAATGCAAGTGCAGCAACGTGAGGTATGCTCATTAGATCACAGAAATAATTTTAATATTTCCTCATTTATAAAAAATCCCTCATATACATGAATGAATAAATTTTTTTTTATTTTTTTTTGAATGACCGGTACCTGAGTTTAGATATTTAATATGAAGAAAACAATTAAAGAAAGGACTTTTGTCAAAGTTAAGATGACTGATGAAATATATATAGGGATAATAAATTTTCTTCAAACCACACAGTTTTAAACTTATTTTAGTGTGTGACATATAATGAGCTATCAAAAACAGTCTTTATCAGAAAATCCAATATTCAAGTGGAGTATTTGAAGATCACTATGAAGGTAAAGCCCCAGGTTTTGCAATAAGTTATTACCTCAACAGTCAACATGAACATGTTTAACTTACAAATGGCACCCTTAACACTTATCAAAGCTTCTGAAGGAGGTAACCCTTTTTTTAAATCTCTAATGCCTTCAGGAAGATGACAAAGTACATATTAATAAATCAAATCATACATAAATGTTTTCCTTAAAAACATAAAAGAGTCTCTTCATGAAAACATTCAAAAATTGAAAATATAAATTAAAAATAACTCTCAATAAGTTGTGAAATTCAAGGGCTCATCTACCATTGTCAAGGCTATACTATACTTTATGCTATTTAAAATACTCAGGGCTCTATTACAATTAACTTAATGAGAAAAAAAAAACTTGTATTAATTAAGTTTAGCTTTGTACACAAGTCAGCAGTATATCCAAATAAGTGTCCACCTTAACATGATGGGCAATTTAAAGATCTCGACATGGGAACCCATCCAGGTTTTAAAAAATTGGATATCTAATTCTGTCTGAATTCTGGGACACATAAAGCAACATAAAGATCACGGACTAGGTAACATGTACATGTACATGTATGTATACCATTAATCCTTTAAATTAGGATAAACTTACAGCTGGCTACACTTGACAAGATTAGAATACTAGTATTCAATCAAGAATACCCTCTGTATAATTCTCATCAACAAAATGTCCAACAAAACAAGTTAATTCAACCAGTCTAACTTCAATGTTGACAGGTATGTCTGCTGCACAGGTGCCTGACGTGAAAATATTTATTTCTATAAATGATAAGATAATTACCTGTACTATAATAATAACTATAATATAATTTAGTACTGGTACTTGCACACATGGAAAATAAAATCATTGAGTGCCTTGTATTTGTATATTTTTAACAAATGAGATGCAAAGTTAATATGTGATGTATACACATTGTACACATCAAATATTAACTTTGCATTTCATTTGTTAAAAATATATAACTACAAGGCACTGAATAATTTTATTCTCAAGTACCGGTACTAAAATTAAGATTTTTAATCTTTAAAAATTAGATCTCTTGATACTTTCTTAAATGTAGAGAAAAAATCCCCCATTGTTTTGTGAAGCACAAACAATTTAAATATATGGGTACATTAGTTTCAATAATTTCCCATTCCGAAAATTTGAATTGCCTATCTTGATATACAGTGCATGATGTACAGTATTCTTTTCATTTGAAGACCTGTCATGAAACTAAATGAGTGAGCTCACAGCCATGAATAATTAAGGTAGATGCTTTTAAAATAACTTTGTTTTATGCCATGCAAGTTTTTTTAACTATCTTATTTAATGTCTAAGGTACCAATAATGCAGAGTCAAACTCCATGAAATATTCATAGCTGCTTTTCCCTTTAATGGTTACATTTCATAATTCTGAACCATTTACTCTGTTACCAACTCAGGTCTTACAATATTGGCTTCCCCTCAACCTGACAATCAATACACATGCAGCCAGAAAATTCACAGGAATACATCCATCACTGGTTCACATTACACTTCATCAAAGATGTATATATTAGGTTACTTTAATATCAGGAATACCTCATGATTTTTTTAGGTGGCTTCAAGAGTACTCAGAAGCTTTAAATGATTAATCATACATTTATGATAAAATGATAGCTAGCCTATAGGCCCTAATAATGAATTGAAATTTTAAGGTAGCATGAAAAATTTTTCAGAAGATATACCAGTAATTGATATGCATTACTGGTTATGTATAGACTAAGTTCTGTCAACATTTCTAGTTCAAATAATGCCACTTGCTCTTGTACAAATTACAGGGTCCAGATATTTCAAGATTAATGGTGAGAAAATCTGACATTTTTTACCAGGACACCTCTCACAATTTTTCAACACTTTCATGTCATTTGCAATTCAACTTAGACTTAAACTTTTTACTTCTTGCCACATTTACATACTAATGAATAAAAATCATTTAACCCTGATGATTTTATAGATCTTGAATAATCAAGCAACATATCATGTGACGATATCTTGGGGCAGAGTATAGAGAGTTAATCCATCCTTAAAGGCTTATGGTAATTATATATACATCTATGTATTTGAACCAAACCCATCTTCAACTTAATTCAATTCAAATAAAAAGGGCTGTAATGCAAACACTGCAGACATTTTCTATAGATCTAGCAAACCAAGCAAACTTTAACAGTTTAAAAAATATTTAAGTAATATCAAATTACTCATGTTAATTACTTTTTAGAAAAAAGAATGGCTGCTTTACCTTGATAGATCCGTCTATTAAACCAACTGCTAAGTGTTGCCCATCAGGACTAAATCTGCAGCACATTACATCTGTATTACAGTCTCTGTTAAAAAAAAAAAGTTCCAGGATTTTAATTTTATTAGCCTAATTACAATAAATTAGTATAGACAGTATGTACAGAAACAAGACTCGATTTTTGTAGATTTAAATACGGAAATTGCAACGTAACAACGTATATAAACAATAGTCAATTATATTACGACGTAAATAAATTACAACTTTTGTTACGCTTACAGAGTTCCAATCAGTTTAAGATTTCCTTCCAAATACGGCCCTGAGCGAGCGTTTTCACTAAAACCAGCGGATTCTGTGGCATTTGAGACCACGCTTGTCCGTCTGTTGTTGATGATGAACATGATGACGACAAGTTAAAAGTCAACACATCAGTTATTAAGTCGTCTGCTCCTTCTTCTGTACTTTTCTCGATTTCCACCTCGGGAAGTATTGGTTGGCTATGTAAACTATGCAGTACCGCACTTACGGAGAGAGTACGGTAAAGTTAAATAAATAAATCCTGATAAAAACGGATTCAGAAATTGTTAAATAATTACCTAAACTTTCGAGAATTCTGATATCGGTAGATAAAGCTTGTGTCAGTGTTTTATGTTTACCATTCATATGCAGTCTAAACGTCTGAGGTCAATGGCACAGCTTTTAAAATGTTAGAATTTTAATGGCTGCTCTTTAGGTAAAGGAGATTTAAAAATGGCAACTCCAGCAAAGAGGCCACGTGAGGAAAATATTGATCAAAACAATGCCAATGCAGACCTCAAAACTCATTGTACAAACAGGGCAAATGCGTTTCTCAAATGGTTTTCTTCGAATGATGACAACTTATTTAGTAAAAAGGTGTGTAATTAATTAAATCACTTGTTGTCATGCCGATTTTTCTTAAATTGTCTGTAACGTTAACATTCGAATCATTCAATATGGATAAGGTTATATATTTTTAAAACTTCAGGTAACTATAGGACCAGATGGTTCTTGTGCTCAGAATGGCATGGTCGCTATTGCTGATGTTCAAGAGGGAGAAAGTCTTTTTCGAATTTCAAGAAAAATTCTTCTACACCCAAAGTCCTCCAGCATTTCAGCATTGTTTGAGAAGGGTACAAAGACTTTCTTTTTCATTAAAATAAAATCTGATAATCTATATAAATGAAACAAAATCTTTTAAAAAAAACTTTATAATAATTCTAGTTACCCATTAATATGGGTATTGTTAATGGTTCCTCAAAATTTGAAAGTCAAATATCGGGTTACAAGCAAAATACAGAGTTTGAAATTCTTTGTTTTGTAAACAAAGCACAAGTCTTAAATTGTTATTGTTTACATATGTGTTGTATTGGCATAAGTTTCAATGAAATGGTGCTTTCTTTTGTTGATAATATTATTTATGAACACATTACATCAGTTTATCTTGTTTGCCATGAGTCATTTTGTTAAATAAATGGTAATTTCCTTACTTTACATTATTTGTTAACAAATATAAGACTCAAGCTTTGTTTACATAAGTAACAATGAATTCTTACTTCTGTATCTCGCTTGTAACTTAACATCTAACATTCAAATTTTGGTCAATCATTCAAATCGAATTGCACAAGTAAACCATTTTATACATAATAATAAAAAATAAAATTTTGATCTCAAATCATGTCCAAGTCCCTTTAAAGTGACAACAAGTGTTTTACACTGTTACAAATTTTCACAAAATGTCAATTGTTACACTGTAACTACCGTTGAAAACTGTATAGACCGCGGATATCGGCCAGGGTAGCTCAGTGGTAGAGCTCCTGACTAGAGTTGCAGGGGTTCCGGATTTGATTCCCGGTCCAGCTGTATATTTTCATTGTATTTATATGCTCATTCATCCTTTCCTACTATACATTTCATTTAGACCCTGTGAACAGTGAGAGTGGATGGTCAGAGTTGCTAATCTGTATGATGCATGAATACAATGCAAAGGATTCTCCCTGGAAACCATACTTTGATGTGCTCCCAGAGACAGTTGATCTGCCTATGTTTTGGACCGAGTAAATAATTTTCTATTAATTGATTTACTTCAAAGCACAGATATCCATCTGATTTTCAACAATTTTAATTACCGGTAATCAATTGAAAATTAATATATGGATATTGATAATAATTCCACAGATCAGGTTGAATCGATAAATTAATAGTTATGTTTATGAATATTGATAAATGGACATAGAATAGTGCTTAGAATATATATGCCTGCACTTTAATTTACATCATAAATTTGCTGAAGTCAGTTAAATTTGGAAAAATCTCCTAAAATTTTTAGTTTGGTATCAGGATTTAATAAATTTATATTTTTCATTACCCGGTACTTGATGCTTTAAAAAGTGATATTTTTTTTTAAAAATCAGCCTGAAAAAGAAAAAATTGGGATTAAAGTTTCAATAGAATATTCCCTTTAGATTTGCTAGTACATGTATTAATGATACTGAAACATCTTATTGATACAGAGAAGAACGAGAGATGCTGCTGACCGGAACGGGAGTTGTAGAGGCGGTGAACCGTGACATCAAGAAGATCCACACAGAGTTCCAAACAGTTGTCTCCCCGTACTTGAAAAAACACAAAGACACTATCAGGTGAAGTTTCACAGACTTATTTCTTAATAATACTCCTTTTTATTCTGAATGTGTCTACTCTGATCTTAAACAGGGTGTTCTGGTAGATTCTAGCCATCAGAAGAAATTGATTAATTTTGAAAAGCAGAATTGTGATTAGAAAGTATACATGGAACAATATTGAGATGAAATCCATTTTAGAATTTATACTCAAGATTATCTAAAGTGAATAGTATTTACATGCACTTGAAGTGAAGGTTGTGACAACTTGGAGCTGTACAAGAGGATGGTGTCCTATGTGATGGCATACAGCTTCACCGAGCCGCCCAAAGATGATGACAGCGATGACTTGGGTGAAGAAGAAGAGGAAGAAAAGCCCACCATTTACATGGTCCCAATGGCCGACATGCTGAACCACATAGCCAACAACAATGCTCATCTGTCATTTAAACCAGACTGTCTAGAAATGATTGCCACTAAGGACATCAAAAAGGTCTATAGTTTATATTATAAGAGTGTACAAAAAGGTCTATAGTTTATATTATAAGAGTGTACATTATCACTTGGTTTTCTGTTGCTATTAATCAACATGTGGCATCCCAGATTATATTATATTCACAATTTATTAATTATATAGTAAAATGAACTCTTCTTGCTTCAATATTTTAGGGAGAGGAGGTGTTTAACACCTATGGAGAATTGGCAAACTGGCATCTCCTGCACATGTATGGCTTTTCTGAGGCCTATCCTGCCAACCACTATGACACTGTGAGAATAAGATGGTCTATATTTATATGAAGTTCATCTGTATACTTACAATAAATGAAAAGCATTTGCATATATCCTATAAGGTATTAGATTATATGTAGTACATTTTGAACATTCATTGTTACTTGTGCTTGTTAAAGGTAATTTCTGGTTTTATAGGTAGATATACCCCTTGATCTGATTCTGGACATTGCTGAAGAGGAAGCAGAAAACAAAGAATTTGCCAAGAAAAAATCATCATTCTTTAAACAAAAGGTATGTATGAACCAGAAGTTGACTCAGAGGCAGTCATGATTGTCCAAGTGTTTACTATCATAGAAGAAATGAGGAAATCTAAAATCTACCACTTAAGATAAATCAATTTCCAGAGAATTTACACTATTCCATTCTTTGAAGTTTGATTCTCTATTGCTGTTTCAAGGACGGGTTTACACAATTCTTATCAGGAGATGTTTTACTGTTATTGTTCTGAAATCTAAGGGAGGATTTATTTGTTGTAGGTGATGGAGGATTTGATAGGCGACATTGTAGTAGGCACTAATGGAATTCTAACAGATGACAGATTGTTCATGGTGCTAAAGGTCAGGTCTTAGTCGTTCATTATGCAATAGCTGATTTAATAGGCTATAAATGGATTTGTAAAAGTCTGGGTTTTAAATCTCTCTTGTGTAAGAGATAAACAAATGGAAGTGCTTATACATGTACTAGTGTATTTAAATAATTTTAATGTAAAGTTCCAGGAGTATGAAGACTAATTGTGATTTATATTAAAGGATCGGATAAACAATAAAATTAAAGGTTCTATGTTTTAGGATGGCACAAAAAAAAGCAATTTAAATGCAAGGATTAATTTGTTTATCCTAGCAAGTTTGTCCAATTTGTTAGCACAATGGCTATGACATTAAGTGACTTCACGTTAGATTGTGAGTGGACCTGTCACTATCAATTTTTCTAATTTGTTTCCTCAAATTTTTTTTTTTTCAACTCTTATTAGTACATGTATACGCTCTTATAAAAATCTGATTGGATTTTACTAATTTGATGAAAATCCCAGAATGTAATTACTACACAGTTGAATATTCTTATCACTGTTAAGAAAATTTAACTGTGTATTTCTTCCTCTTGAGAATATGGATTATAATTCCATTAGCCCCTTCATGATATCTGTGGTACTGCTTTTTTGCACATCAAATTAATATAGAATGGCAAAGTTTTAGTTAATAATTAGTTAAATGATATTTATTAAACGATTGTCATTACGTCAGATTTCACCAAAATACATGAATATCAACTTACCCTACAAAAGAGCAGTTCTGCAGTTATAGTGAAACAATCTCTTGTGCAATTCTGTTTGCTTTGATGTCAGTTTACACTGTATCAATTTCCTCTATGATGAAGATGTTGACAGTGTTAATATTTAATTAGAGGTAAGGTGTTTGATGGGCAATAAATTAATATTGAATCAGTTGTTGGGCAGCTGTTAGTTTTAATTTCTTTCTACAGGTGATGGAAATGAGCCCCTCACAATTTGCCATATATGAAGAGGAATGTGAAGAAGGGTGGGAGGAGGACCTAGATGAGGACACATCTGTCCTCACAGAGTTTGGTGAGTCTTGGGCTTATCAAGGGACTGAACTCACTCTGTCAATGAGAGATATAGGACAGTTAAAGCTTTTGATTAAATAAAAGTCAGTCAAAACTGATATTCCTATTATACAATGAATTGTAATTCATTGTTGTAGAAAAAATGAAAGATCTGAGCCAGACTTGGAAAACTATCATCTACAGGTGAGTTCAATTAACATAATAAAGCACCAGTTGAAGAATTGTCAGCTGATATTGTAAAATAAACAATTAATATTTTGCTATCTAGATCAGCAACAGAGTCCTTCAAGCAATACAAGACGGATGTGCAAGAAGATGAGGAAAAACTGAAACAGATCAAGTCCCTTAACTCCCGCCAGCAATATTCTCTACACCTCTGTTATGGACAGAAAATGTTACTAAATAAATTAATAAATGCATGTAAATGAAAAAGGTGTTTAAATTATTACTTTTATCTCAGCCTTTGAACCACGTTGTACTAGACAATTCCTGTAATATCAGTATGACACAATACAATGTTTTCCATACCCTGTCCCACATTCTATTTCCTCTTTGTCAATTTGCTTTTAATACAGTCATGTAAATACTAAATACACATGCCCAACAGTAAACAACTGTCACAAAATTGGTTCCAATTTTAGTTTTGCAAAACGTATTACAAACGTTTTCTTTAACACCACAGTGAATGTTAATAAATTTTATATATATGTCAGAACTGCCAGAGCATAGGAGAACTGCGTTGTATGCATCATTTTAAATCGCAATGTATTGTTCGAGGAACAAGAGAGAGTACTAGCGATCTATTGCCATTTATAAGACCTGAATTTGGCATTTTAGAAAAGATTACTGTTTTCTCTCCGAGTTTGTGTTCACTTGGATGTAAGACCTGCATAAGGCATTACAAGGAGAGCACAGACATAGAGGTGCACCACAGGCAGAAGTGGAGGAAGCGCACAGTTGATGCAGTGATTTGATTATTTTTTGGAAGGCAGGATTTATATTTGCGAGAGGCACTGTCGACCACAGTTAGTGGATATCCAATCAAAGGAAATTGTTCTTATTATTCCCGTGGTCAACAAAAATCTGAGTTACAGGTTTACGGACCTAGTGCAACGCTTGGGTGTAAGACATACACCAGTGAAACACACAGCTCAGTCGCATTGCATGTTACAGAACAATGAAAATTGGTGTAAGAGGAAATTCCAAAATTTTCTTTGACCTGAAAAAAATTTCTTATGGGAATATATAATAGGGAAATCTGACATTTTAATCTAATTTAAATTTTCAAACATTATCATATGGGTACTTTCAAAACCTCTTGGTCTTACAAGGTATATACTTAGTTTATACTTCGGGAACCATAATGCTGAGACATTCTACCAATCAAGCAATAAAAAACCATATATGTATGGTGAACCACTTTATTCTCACTCTGACTATTTGTAACAGCTCAACTTTTAAATCCACACACTTGATTCTAATCTCCACTACCCAAACATACAATTTACAAATACACAACACACATTTTACACAATGTATGCAAAAGTGTAACACTTACAAACTGAATGTCAGACTTTAACAATTATCCCTCTCTTTTTTGTTTACTAGTGAAGTGATAAAATGTGTGGCATGAACACACTGCAACAGATCAACCGTGCATTCATATTTGAACACAGAAAAACATATCCATTAGTTTGTTAATATCATATACAGCTTGAGAGCATAGTACTCTGAAGCAATGCAACAAAATGAGACAGTCCTAATTTTCACTAATTACAATTATATAAACAACCAACAGGAAAAAAAACATGAAATATGACTGAGAAGGAAAAACTTTTCTTTAGTTTAACTAATAAGATGGTCTTAAATTCATTTTAGACTTTCAAGGCAAAAGCTTCCACAGATTTGGAATGTTTGTAGTAAATAATCTAAATACATGTACATAACACCGGCGTAATTCATTATTTAAAATTTTATAATAGACTGTGAATTCCAAATGTTTTTCAAACACATATTAACACAATTTACTAAATTCATCCTTTTCAAATAATTACCGGTACTTGGTACATATAAACATACAGAAAAACTTTGGGTTTTTTTTTTCTTTGTAAAACTTTTGTTTCATATATTGAAAAAACTCAGTCCAGTTTGTTAGAAAGTTTAGAATCTTATAGATATGAAAAGTCAATTAAATTAGAATTAAAAGTTGTGAGATCCACATACATGAACATGATTTACGGCACATAACAATGTATTTTTAGATATTAAAAGAAAACAATTATGTGGAGCAAATTAAAAAATTTAGTTATATTATAATAAATAAACAGTGAGTAAACATTAGTAATAAACTGACATAACATATCTGTTTACATGCATTTAGAAAAAATTTGGCACATAATTTAATTCACATGATTTGAGGACATCAAACCCTACAAGCACAAACAGGATTGATACTACATATATACATGTATACAGATATACCAGTATAAACCTGAAGAATTCAATAACTTGGTTGTTACATTATAAACCATTTGTCTCTTGCTTCACTTTAATCTGAAAGAAATAGTCAAATCGCTTTGCAACTATAAGAATTGCAGTTACGGGAAATGTAGAATGGACAAAAATTCTCAAGTTGGATCATTGCTGTCAAATTGTGTCTTACATGAATACAGCATTGGAAGCAAAAACACAGCATAACACACATAATGCATATGATGAAGTTTTTCGGACTAGAACACAATCAACACATGGTAAGCTGAATAAAGACACTGAATGCACAGACATGGATCCTGATGTTTTGCCAGGGAATCAAGACATCTTTTTTATGAATTAAACAAGTCTGAATTTACTTGGGAAGTCCTGAACCAACAAATCCCCCTCTAGATCTGCACATGAAGCATGAAATGTTCCGATTTGTTTATCATCTCTTTTATTTGACTTGAGAGGTTATTTATGTCTGTGACAGAAGTCCCGTCCTGGTGCGGCAGACAGTCGGCACGGAGTTCCTGTCCTTGTCAACCCATGACAGCGCACACTTGCTGTACTCGAACGTGATGGGGTTGACGACCTGTTAATGGTCAAGTTATTTAAATAAAAATTGTTATACAATAAACTGATCTCATACAATCTAAAAGGTCAAAAAACAAATTTTACCCTTAAATTATGTGAACTTTTTTAGCATAAAATTTCCTGTCTTGTACAATTCAATACAAGAAATTGGGAAAACAATTTCATAAGAACCTTGAAAATGATCTTCCAAATCCTGAAGTGGATGGAAGGGGTGTCTCTGGTCGGAACGTTTCTGTAGCATCCATGTTATCATCTAAAAACCTCCGAATGTTTTCATCTTCATCTAACTAAAGGGGAACAAAAATTGCATTAATGATAGTTAAAACATACTACTTTGATTAAAATTAAAATTTTTGGTGATATCAAACGTTTGTTACATAGGATTTGTACCATTGTAGAGGAGTCTGGTCTGGCTCTTGTTGCTTGGTTCTGATTAAACTGGTTCCCAGACCCTCCTCCATTACTGCTCTCTGGAACTAAACAAGATGACAACCATTTTAAAATATTTCATACAAGAAGGACCAAATACATGTATAAGTTCTCATTTATTTTAAAGTCTTATTCAATATTGAAACTCTTTATCTCATATTACTTATGTACGGTACATGTAAATTACATTTATGCATATACATGTACATGTAACTCATGCACGGATCCATAAAATTTTTCCAATGGGGGGGGGGGGGGGTGTCTGAGTCCTATTTTCGATAATTTTACTATGTAAATTTAAGAAATTTGAATTTCCTAAGAGAGGGGGGGGTCCAGACCCCTCCCAACCCCCCTCTAGATCCATGCATGTAACTAATATACATCTACAGTACTGTATATTTATACATGCATACTATACAAGAGACATAAAAGAGCTTCACCATCATTTGCAAAATAAAATTCACTGCATATAGTAAAGATATGTGGAAAACTATGCCTGCTGTTACCAGAATTTTGGAATCTTTGCAGTAAGTGTTGCAATGTTTGTATTTCATCAGCAGACAGTGGAGAAGACCTGGCATCAGGGTCAGCATCTCTAATGGCCATGTACTGCTCCCCTCTGTAATAGGACTTGGGACGCCAAATGTGATACATAACATTGGCTGTAAACAAAATCATTTTACAATAGTTAACAAATAACCATATTGATAAATACCTGTACTCTGACTTCAAAAGAAATGAAACCTAATTATTTTAAAAATGCACAACCAATTTTGCTTGAATATTAAAAAGGTTGAATCTAAAGAAAATCTGTCATATATAAAATATGAAACATAACATTGGCTGTAAACAAAGTCATTTTTCAATAGTTAACAAATAGTCATAATGATAAATATCTGTACTCTGACTTCAAAAGAAATGAAACCTAAAATGCACTACCAATTTTGCTTGAATATTGAAAAGGTTGAATCTAAGGAAAATCTGTCATATATATTTGATGCATTATATTCATTGTATCATGTAATTCTGAGAAATATGTGTACAAAAATTACGTAAGATTTCATTAAAATACAATATACCGTACATGTGAGTATCAAACCGATTTCTGTCTGAATACCTGTGACAACGGTCACGATGAAGCCCAGGACGTGTCTGAAGCCGATACTCTGTCCAAACTTGAGCTCCGCCACAGCATTGGCGGTTAGTGCGGCTATAATGGCAAGTCGCGACAAGCGAGGAATTTGTAGATAAACAGACATGATGATTATAAACAGGAAGAACATCAGGTGCTGCCCCCAGGACATCATCACTGCAAGCTTGTCCTCTGTGAGGGAAATCAAAACTCTCCAAACTGATTCTTGTCTAGTGATCTTATATTTTATCTCATTATTCCACATTTACATGTGTGCATGTAAAGCATGCTGAAATATGCAATACTGTTATACCGGGTACTTGTATTTGCAATTTTTTCTTCATAATACTGTTCTTTTATTAATAATATTCTTCAATATTAAAGATGTACGATTAAAGAAATTAAAAATAATCAGAGAAACTATGCATTTTTAAAGAACATTAAAGGTAATTATCCTTCTCATCACAAACATACGAGGGTTGCCCCAAAATTGCATAAACTGAGGGCAGTACTTAAATTCTGTTCACTGTAATTTCGTCAGACAACTGTATTTTGATCATCGACCCTTTTTCAAACAGTACCCCAAAATTCAAATGCCTGCTTAATAATAATATATTCGTTGAGAAACAAAATAATTTATATCAGCGGGTTTTGCAAGGCGGTCCAATGTGCAATGTCGAAAATAGCCAGTCTTTATGTCGTTGTTAAACCCTTCACATCGTTTACGATAACATTCACGTTCTATTTCTGAAAATGTTTTGGAAAATAATATTTTCTACAAACATTTACCCTGGGTGCACATTCACTATGCATTTCTAGTTTTTTTTTTTTAAATATTCCCCTCAGAAAAACGATCTGCCGACTCCAAACATGCCCTGTATTACTTGTTGCCTAACGTCTGTCTTCCCGAAATGTGTCGTTCAGCATTTTGTCGTTCATTTCTATCGGTCGGGGTTTCTTTTTCACTTGATGTCATCGTACTTGTCCGAATATTTTTCGATGTTGCTAGACTACTTATTCACAAAATGCATTTCTATGCGATTTTGGCAGTTGTATTAACTTTAAAATCGGCTTAGGATTTGTTTCAAGATCTTTACAAAATTTTATTAGTTATCGGTGTGCCGCCTCAAACGCTGACATCGTCATTTTACATGTACTACTAGTTCGCACTTGAACTTATCACAAAACAAAATCTTTAAAAATTTCGTTATAACCAAATTATTTATTGGGTAAATAATAGAATAATTGACAAATCTAAATGCATTTTTTATTTGATTTTTTTTATTCGAAAAGTACTTATCCTCGAGATTTTCATTTCTGTATGTTGATTTTAACTTTTCATTTTTGACATTGCACTGCATGTCGAATTTATGAACGGGTATGCTTTCATTTTACTAATTTGATATCATACAATATTTGTTATCAATACATAAATTTAATGCAAATTACTTGAAGCCTTTGTGGCACAAGTTTCATCTTCCTGGGTCTTTCATTAACTGAATAATGGCACTTGTCTACGCTACATGTATTTTGGGACAACCCTTGTATACATACATGTAATTCTGCTTGAATGTTAAAGATTTTCAAAAGAAAACTGTATTATGATTAAAATCCAGTATACTGTGTGGGCAAAATTTGACAGTACACTGTAATACCTCTTTTAAGTGACAAATCAGTGAAGGAATAACAATTCATTATGCTAGTGGTAGTTATCCCCCTTGTAAGAGGGTCAACATACCTTAAGTTTTAGGCAGAATATTTTACCTGAACTGCCCAGGATATGAGAGAACCAGCTGATTTTTTTCTCCAAGTCTTTCTGCATGGTGTGAACTGTGTCCATCAGTTGAGAGACCGAGGAGTTGATCTTGTTCACATTCTGGTACATCTCCAGGTAAAACTTGGTCATCTCTTTGTGGTTACGTAACAGCTGAGCTGAGCTTTCATCTGCAATCCAATTAAAAACACATGATTGTATGTATATATCCACAAGCATTACAGTCATAGGATAAAATTTTAAGGCTCATTGAATAAAAGATATAGCACTTATTTTTACCTCACATATAGTATTTCTGACAAATCTTGTGTACAGTATATACCGGTGAAACTAAATCATTTCAAATATCAATCTTTAACACTATATGGATTTTCATCTTAAAACAGAATTCAGAGAATTATTTTTCTTAAGTTAACATTATCATGTACCTAGTTTCTTAAGAGCGTCCTGTGCCTTTATGTGTATCTGACCAAGATCCTCAATGATGTTCTTATAATTCTCCTGTTGTTTTCTCTCCTGAGTGGCCATATTCTCAGCAGTTAAATCTATACATGTATATCAATCACAAACACATACAGTGTAATACATTGTCTTTTAATGCATCTAAAACTAAAATAAATAGTTTTGTAAATCACTCCAACATAAGCATGATACAATGTTAACTAGCCAACATCAAGTACATGTATCTGTACCAAGCAAAGCACTTATTATCTTTTCAATAATTTTAAGATCAATAGAACAGGCAGTAAAGATATGCAAAACAGAAAAAAACAGGTGTTTTTATTTCATTAATCATTCCTGTCTGATAGTTTTAATCATGGAAATAACTGGGTGTCATACTACATGGGAATAAGATCAATCGTTATGTATACTGTAGGTGGCACTCTACAGATCAGAGAAAGCCACTTTATGCAAATCATCTCTTCATGCCATGGTCTGAGCTTTGAATTCTTGAATAATTTTAAGCAAAAACAAGTCAATAACAACAAAATTAGGTCTTGTTTGCACTCTTATTAATGCAGAAAAACTGTGCGTATCAATAACCATTTGCTTCATTCTTAATTTGAATACTGAACTACAACATTTCCAATGTACGAGTTCCTTCCCCTTGCTCTATACCTAGTTTCTTCTTGATGTTCTCCACCATTTCGGCAAGCTGTTTATTTCCTGTGGCTATCAGCGATTTCTCCTGATGAAGGTTCTTCATATTGCTCTCCACGTTGGACATGATGGTGTCATGGGCTAGTTTCAGCTGCTGGTGATTTCCCAGTAACTCCATCTGACTGTCAAACAACTTCTGAACTGTCTCTGAAGTCAAAGAGTGCAGCAACTCCTGTCCTTTCTGGTAATCATAAACATATTGCTTGTATATACATGTACATAACCAAATTGTATCGAAAAACAGCAGTTGGCTTTGTCTTTCTTTACATTAAATGCCACTGATCTTTGAAGAACACTGTTTATGCTCATTGTGCCAGTTTTATTTTACAAGGAGAACCCTGTGTGCATCACAATCTATAAATCTGCTTTACCGCATGAATTACAAAGTACAATGTGTACAGGATACTAAACAAGGGGCCACATTGCTCACCTGAGCAACAATACCAAACTGACATAACTCTGATCCAAACAGCTTTAATAAATCAAATATGGAAATATCTGTAGAATTTTGCAGATTTTTTAAAATAATTTTTAGCACATTTTTTAACATTGAGTCCAAATAAAGAATGAAGATTTTAATGATTTTCCTCAGTATATTCCTACTTCAAAATTGTAGCATTGTGGCCCCACCTTACCTCCAGGGATAATGGTTTAAACAAACTTGATACTACACTACATGAGAATGCTTCCACATAGGATTAAACTTATCTGGCAAAATGGTTTTTGAGTAGAAGATTTTTAAACATTTAACTTTATATGTTCTTATGTAAATTTGACCCCCCTCCCCCAATGTGGCCCCCACCCTACCTCCGGGGATGACGATTTGATCTTTGAATCTCTACTACCTGAGGAAGCTTCCACATAAGATTCAACTTTACTAGCCAAATGGTATTTGAGAAGAAGATTTTTATATATTTAACATCATATGTTTCCTCTGTAAAAATTTAGTATTTAAGTACGCCCAACCCTACCCCAATTGATCATGATTTGAACAAACTTGAATCTAGACTACCTGAGGATGATTCCACTTAGGTTTCAACTTTTCTGGCCAACTGTTTTTGAGAAGAAGGTTTTTAAAGATTTTCCCTTACAAATTCCTATGTAAAATTTTGACCTCCATTGTGGCCCCACCTTAGCCCCTGGGATCATGATTTGAACAAACCTGAACCTACACTATCTGAAGATGCTTCATTATAAGTTTCAACTTTATTGGCCAAATGGTATTTGTGAAGAATATTTTTCTAAAATGTAAATAAATTTTCTTTATTTCCTAATTATCTCCCTTTTAAGTAAGGCCCTTCATTTGAACAAACTTGAGTCATCTTGGCCAGGGGGTGCTTTGTGCCAAGTTTGGTTGAAATTGGCCCAGTGATTCTGGAGGATGAAAATGCGAAAAGTTTATGACAACGCCTAGCCAATGGCAACACCAACAACAACGACAGACAATGGACAAATTTTGATCAGAAAAGCTCACTTGAGCCTATGGCTCAGGTGAGCTAAATATTCCAATTCATACTTTGAGATCTCTCAAAATTTATTTAGTGGATTAAGCAATGAAATTTTTTGGTATATAAGATAAAATATACACTGTAACAATGTAACAATTTTTTTTATTCAGCATACAACAAATCATTTCTAATTTTACCATCATTTGCTTTAAGTTTTCCAGCTGGTCATCAGCAGCAGCCACCAGTTCGTGGACGGCCATCTCTGTTAGTCTGCGGAACTGATCCTGCTGTGTGGCGTAACACATCGCCCGTGCACGGTTCCCCACTATCTGGTATGCGTTCCACGTTGGCCCATCCATATTTTTGGTACATTCTGCAATTGTCTGGTATCACAAAATAGAAAAATTTTTAAAATACAGTTCAAGATACTGATATAATAATTGTTACTTATTCTATACATTGCAGATAAGATAACCAAAAATCAATATATGAAGAAGTTCATCAAAATATTATCAGATATTTTTCATTGAACTAAATATAAAAATCAACAATTCCTTCAATTTCCTCAACCAATTTTCTTATTCCTTCCAATCATATAAAGCAACACTTTTTAAGGAGAAGTCAATGTTCTAATGAAGTCCCAAATCTTAATTCTTTAGCCATGCATAACATAAAATTTCACAGTGATTTAAGATCTGTAGTGTGCTAGCCACATCTCATCAAATATATATTTTAAACATTGTATAAATTGTAGTTTTAAAAAGAACTAAAAAATATGAAATGATTTTAATAATTTTAACCCTAAAGTAATGGGAGGGAAATATCAGTAAACATGACAGACTAGCCGAGCCATCTGTTACCATTAATCAAACTGGTCTGACCATAACATTCCTTCCCCTTGCCCCTAAAGATCCAAACCTCATTTCATTATATCAAACCTTGGCAGAATTTTGAAATTCAAGTGATCATTGATGGAACATCCAGATCCCATGAATTCTCTAGTCTAGTTACCTGTAGATACTTTTGTCCTATAATTCATCTATATCGCCAACATGTAGTTACAGAACTATATCATCATTTATCAACATTACCATATCTGCTGTACACTGAAAAGTTGGTCGGTTTTCAGCTTCTGACTGACAGTTTAAAAGCTGAACAGCTAATTTCCCTAAATCTTCCTCTGTCAAATCACCACACTTCTTCTTTAAACTGTAAACAACCTGAAATTATAACATGGTAAAAATATTTTACATACATGTACATATTGAACTATACTTTACAACATCACATTTTAAGTACTTTCAGCCAGTATCATGTTAATTAACATATATTATTTAGATTTATACAAATATAGCATCATTGTGTAAAAGATTAGGGGAATGACCACAACTAGGATTGAACTTGAACTTTGTGACCCTTTGTTTAAAAAAACAGTGCTCGAC
>WFKH01010931.1:61102968-61126203 GCA_016163765.1 Magallana hongkongensis
CCCCCAAAAAATTTTTGTTTGTTTTTGTGGGGCAACCCCCCCCCCCCCCCCCCCCCCCCCTCCAACCATCTGTACTTGATTGAATATTAATATGAACCTGATTCATTTGTTACAGAACATTACATAACTACCTTTTGTGGCACATGGTCAGTTCTCTAACATCCTACCTCTCCAAGCCTTTCAGGAATGCAAAGAAAATTTTAACGGAAGCATTGTCAGGTGATTTTTATAAAATTAGTGAAAACGAGAATTTTTTCATTCAATGTATTTTACATTTAAAGTACTGAACCTTTGTTTGTCCTTTAATTGTACAAAAAAATGCTAAGAATCATTAATCTTCTTTTATATAACTATTTAGAGGAAATTGGCAAAAAATAAAAATTTGTACATCACCATATTTATATTAATTTGGTTAGTTTAACAAATGTTCCATTTCATTAGGTTTTTCATTACTGTAAGAAAAGATTGCAAATACACCATAAATTCTTGACATGTGTGAGCAAACTTGTAGTAACATCACTTTGTACATTTGTCAGGTACTACGGGAGGGGAGGAGTTATGGCGTTACTGTATCACGGACACGGATGATGTGCTGGGAATGGCCCTGGGAGCAATGTTTGTCAAAGAGGCCTTCAAGGGGGACAGCAAGCAAAGGGTCAGAAACCATTGTTTATACAGATAGAATAATTTCTTAACGACAAGACTTTTTTTCTGGTTTTAATAGCATAAATTGTACATCAATAACTTTTCTATAGTCGGAAATTTTATGCCTAATAAAATCCCATTGAGCTCAAATTCATATTAGCTAAAAGAATTAATTTTTCAAAATTCCTCTGATAAAATACTCTTTCATGACACATGCGTGATCAATTCTAAAGGTTTAATTCATTCTGGCTCTTTGATTACAAAATGTTTTTGAGGTGTGTATGGATTTTCTTGAATTTGTCTGTGTATTGCAGGCAGAGAGCATGGTGAATGAGATCAAGGACGCCTTCAAGAAGAACCTGCCCCGACTGTCATGGATGGATGACGAGACAAGGCAGGCAGCCAGGGACAAGGTTTGGTTATGAGATCATTTGCTTTAGAATTAATAGAATTCTTGGTTATGATGCTGATTGCTTTAGAGTTAATAGAATTCTTGGTTGGAATACCGATTGCTTTTGAATCAATAGAATTCTTGATGGCTCAGTTTTCAAGGGATTTCATGTTTTTAACTAACCTACTAATTTTCATACTCAGCACAATTCAAAAACACCATGTCAATTCATTATTCATGAGATAAAATCCATGAAATTACATCCCCATACACTGGAAAAAACTGGTAATCTACAAAAATTTAGCAACTTGAATTTAAGTGATTCTGTAGTTTAGTAAGTTGGATTTTAAGTTAATTCTACAAACAGGGTCAAGATATACTGTTAATCAAACTAAGTGTACATACACTCTACTCAGAATTACTGATTACTTGGTCATTCAAAATTATGTATCTTATGTATTCTACACATGTTGTGAAGTATGTGTGGAAAACAACCGATCATTACTTATAATGGTATTATTTTTCAGGCTAATGCTGTGATTGATCTCATAGGTTTCCCGAGTTACATCAGCAACCATACCCTGCTAAACAAAGAGTATGAAGATGTAAGATATTCCTGGATATTAGAGAAAAATAGGTCTTGACTGTTGAGTTCTTGAAAAAATGCATTATAGGGATTGATAGGAAAATATCTTAGTATTTGTACATGTAAATCATAGATATACAACATATGTACAAGTGGTGTTATTATTAAGGTTTGACAAATAGTATTAGTTTTGATGAATAGTTGTTAAATAATTATAACAGACAGTAGGAAAACTAAAAAACCAGTGAAATTCTTAAGGTGGTATGGGACATCTGTCGATATTAATGTGGATTAAAGTACATTATAATTGAAATACTTTCACCTGTTTAGAATTTTCAAATTTTACAATATTTAACCCAAAAATAGCTTTCAAAAATATTTGGAGAGGTAAAAGTTGTAAAACCCCCAACAGGATTTGAACTCGTGACCTACAGATTTGTAGTAAACCCTCTAACCCATTGCGCTACGCTGTAAGGTGACAATACTGGGAAAGAAACTGCTTACATAATTAAACTTCATTTTATTGTTTATTTCGATAAACAATACGTCACAACATGGAAGTGTCCCATACCACCTTAGGATGTGCACTTTTATAATGTTGTCTGATATAAGATATTTGCTAAGACATCTCCATGCTGATAGAAATGGGTCTGTAAACAGTGGGCTAGATAATGACTGTTGGGAGGTGCCAGATGATCGCTATTATTATCAGATGGTTATCACCTTTACAGCTGGAGGTGTCTGCTGGAGAGTACTTCAAAAACAACATCAGGAACTTATTGTTTGTTGTTAGGAAAGACCTACAGACTCTCAGGTCCAAACCAAAGAAAAATGAGTAAGCATTGATTTATGTAAGAGTTTGGCCATTGAGTATGCTTTATGTGTTCAAGTTGATAACTCAATTATCAATCAATACATTTATTTTCTTGACAACCAAGAGATGTTTATGTATTATTATATCTTTTTGACAAGTGGAGGATGTATACTTTGAACAAAACTTGATGAAAAATTACTAAAAGCATGAAAATAAAAACCACCAAGACAGGATACTGTGACATATTGAAGACATAGACGATATATGATTTATTTTTATTGAAATCAGATTGCTGTCTCTGTTGAATTATAAGAAGTCATTGGTCTAATTTGTAGGTGGGATATGACCCCACCCACTGTTAATGCCTATTATACACCTACCAAAAATGAGATCGTCTTCCCTGCTGGAATCTTACAGGCCCCTTTCTACGATATTGATTTTCCAAGGTAGGGATTTGGTACATGAGTTAATTTTCACAGGTCCAAAGTAGAGACTATAGATTGTATTAATGTTTGTTTAACAGCTAGTAAAAAAATGATGGATTGTAATAATTTGATCAAATTTTTTAATGTGTTAACAGTCTTGGGGAAAATGTTTTACCGGTATATTTCAAGCATTTTGTTGACTTTCTTATTACAGGTCATTGAATTTTGGGGCCATGGGAGTTGTGATGGGACATGAACTGACTCATGGATTTGATGACCAAGGTGTTCTATCTTATTATCGTGAAATCTTGTATATGTATTCATATAACCAAAAATTTATTGAATGATAAGAGAGCCCTGGAATCTTGTATATGTATTACATATTATATACCTATGTACTGGCTATAAAGATGATAACAAGTTTATTGCCTCCTGAAACAGCAACTATTATAGTTGATTTCGAGGGGGTCAATATGCTCCAGATATGCTCTATCGTCCAGATAGTCAGTTTATAGGTATTTGTTACATCAAAGAAAACTTCATTTGTTGGTGATGCCGAGTTTGTTGATAGTAAACAAGTTGGAGTTATTGGACTTTGAATTTAAAACGTAGTGACTCCGATGACACCAGAGGTGTTTCGAGTTTGAAAACAAGGGAAATCAAATGCTGCCAGTGAATAGTTTCGCTGACTATTTATCATGGGCAAAAAGCACAGAAAAAATAACATGTTTGTCATAGTTTTACATAGAAAATATACATGAGAAAACCTGATATTTATTTAATGATAACAAAGCTTTCATACCTGTTTGTTTGTCAGGGAGAGAATTTGACAAGTATGGGAATCTTCATCCCTGGTGGAACAATCAGTCCATCATCAACTTCCAGAACAGGACACAGTGTATTATAGACCAGTACTCACAGTACAAAGTAGGGGACAGCCATGTAAGTCATTTATCAGTACCTATAATGTAGTCAGTGTTTAATAGACCAGTACTCACAGTACAAAGTAGGGGACAATCATGCAAGTTATTTATTAGTACCTGTAATGTAGTTAATGTATCATAGACCAGTTCTCACAGTGCAAAGTAGGGGACAACCATGCAAGTCAGTTACCAGTACTTATTATGTAGTCAGTGTATGCTAGACCAGTTCTCACAAGATATTCCTCCCTTATCTCTGGGGTCCATATCCACAGCAACAGAGAAACTCAGATTTGGATAGATGTTTTTAATTAAAAACTAAAATTCCAAGTGAATGCACTGTGTTATATTCTGTGACCTGTAGTCCACTATAGGATGTTTTTGGTATGCCACTTGATGCTCTCTGATATATGTTGAAGGTCACAATTAGAATATTTCCTGTTTATATTTTTAGCCCTGAGCTTTCAAAATCATTAAAGTCATTTTTTTAAGGGATGGAACAGGTATTGACCAGTCATTAGTTGACAGTATTTTAAGTAAAAAAAACATACTTCATCAAATACCTTTATAAATGTGATGTTATGCATTGTATGTGTAGTAACAGCAGCTTTATTTTTTTTATTTCAGGTGAAAGGTAAACAAACTCTTGGAGAAAATATTGCTGACAATGGAGGACTGAAAGCTGCCTATCATGTAATTATTTTTTTCTGTTCATCAAATTTTGATAAAAGTAGTCTAATTTAGATGGAAGGTTTTGGTCCTTAAGAGAAAATGTTAAAAAAAAATTTTAGTATGATCTGCATGGTAATAATACGCTGTTATGTTGCTGGATTTTACCGGTATACATATTCATATCTACATGTACATTGTACATGTACATCGATTTTAATTACTGATAATCTCTTTATTCAGGCTTACAATTACTGGTTATCACAAAATGGTAAAGAGAAACCACTGCCTGGGCTGAATTTAACGCACAAACAGCTGTTCTTTTTGGGATTTGCACAGGTCAGCGTACTGCAGAGTGTCTTGTTTTTATACTTATGAAATCGCAAATCATTGTTCACAATACATGTATGAAAAGTTTTTCGAGCAAATACACCTTCTTTGTCTTTAAAAGACAGTTATGTATTCTTCATGATGGCTATTTTGTTGTCTAGGTATGGTGCTCTACAAGTACAAAGGAAGCAGACCACCTACAGATCCTCACTGACCCCCACAGTCCTGCTATATACAGGTAATATCTCAATGTTAAAGGTGCTAGCTATAGTCACAGGTGAATATATCAGTGTTAATGGTGCTAGCTATGGCTACAGGTAAATATCTCAGTGTTAATGGTTCTCCCTATGGCTACAGGTAAATATCTCATTGTTAATACAGTTGAACTTCGATATCTCGAACACTGATATCTCGAATACAATGGATATGTCGAAGTGATTTGTAAGTCCCAACCACTTATTTTAAGTATTTTACCCTTGATATCTCGAATACTCGGATATCTTGGAAGTTTTTTAACAGTCCCATCTAGTTCGAGATAACGAAAGATTGATGGGAGTACTAGCTATAGCTACAGGTGAATATCTCTGTGTTAATGTTGTTTGCTATAGCTACAGGTAAAAATATCAGTGTTAATGGTGCTAGCTATAGCTACAGGTAAATATCTCAAATGAATGTAAATAATTCTAGCTATAGCTAGTGGAAAATATCTCTGTTAATAATGCTAGCTATAGTCACAGGTTAATATCCCTATTCTAATGATGCAAGCTTTAGCTACAGGTAAATATATCTGAGTTAATAGTGTTTGCTACTGCTACATGTAAATATCTCTGAGTTAATGATGCTAGCCATAGATAAATATATCTTAGTTAATTGTGCAAGCTAAATTTACAGGTAAAATATCTTTGTGTTAATGATGCTAGCTATAGCTACAAGTAAATATCTCTGAGGGTTTTTATGCTAGCTATAGCTACAGGTAAACATTTGTGTTAATGATGCTAGCTATATCTACAGGTAAATTCCTCTTAGTTAATTGTGCTAGCTATAGCTACACCTGTAGAATGTTTATCACATGGTCTGTAAGTTGTATTGGTTTTAGTTATGCCTATATTTCTTCATTTCTTGATTTATTTCTTATTGGATTTTTTATGCAATTTGCTTAAAATAAACTTCAGATTATAACTTACAGCAAATTTTCAAAATGATAGCTTTAAATTAAAGACTCGGTTGCATGAATGCATCTAGGTTAATTGTTTTACTAATGTACGTGGATAGTGACTGATGTTGGCATGTTTTGTTTTTATTTAGAGTTATAGGAACTCTGTCTAATTCCAAAGAGTTTGCAGAGCAGTACAAATGCCCAGTTAATTCTACAATGAATCCCCAGAAAAAGTGTGAAGTCTGGTGATCAACACATTTAGCATCTGAAAAACAGATTGCCCTGTACCTAATAAGAGCCCAAAAAGCTTATAACATACACAGCATGTCTACATTATTTCCTGTGGTTATGTGATTTTGGGTGCACATGTACCAAGGAAACAAATTTATATTGTTTTATATTTTATTTTCTATTTGTTGACTGAATGGTGCTTTAGAAAAAAGCCAAGTATCTATGAATGAAATCATATACCAATTCTTTTTTGTTATCCTAACATAATGTAAAAGTATTATTCGTAATGTTTTTAATAACACTATAATTTAAACCAAAGATCAGTCCAAAATGCATAAATATTAATGGCCATACATTTATTTTTATTATAGCACATACTTCAGCAAGGCATTGACTTTTATCACATGGCACTTAGCCTGCATATATATTTTGGTTAATGCATTGAGTATATCAGAAATACTTGTACTGTCAATATATGTAATATCTAGTAAACAACATTGTGCTTAAGGTCATTATAAGATAATATTTACATGTTCATGTATCAGGAAATATTGTTTAATTTTAGAATTTTCATATAGTTGTTTTTGTTGGCATTGATAACAGTTAATGGCATATCTTTCCTAAAATCATGTATTGTATCTACCTATCAATTATAAAGTTTTACTGTCCGTGTTTTCTAGCTGGGTCATTTATTTGTGAACAAAATGATGAGAATGTGTCACAATGAAACGGGTCTTTTTACCGTATATACGAGTTATAAAAGTTAAAGACATTTAAGTCTAATAGTATCTAAGATTTTGTAGAAAACAAAACCTTTGTAAATCTCATTTTAGACGTTCTTTTACAAACAAGTATATTTGTTAGAATTGTCTTATTTTTTACAATTTGTTGATGAAGTTTTTATTCATAATGAATCAGTAGTTTATTATTGTTTAATCTAGTCAATAATTGAATATCATTTATATATATAATATATACATATATTTATCATTTGTACATTTATACCATTACATGTAAATGAATCTCACATGAATGTTTATGTTAATACACACACTTGTAAACAACTCATACATTGTAATATAAATTAGTACACATACTGGTATTTTGAAATATAAAAAAAATTGTGTCTTTTGCAGTACTTACGACAGTTAATATGTATAAATGTATTTTCTGTCCTTAAATCCAGAAAAAACTTTCATCCTCATCTTTTCCATACATTTACATAAACTAATATTGCTATGTCACATTTTTGGTAAAATGCATTTATCATCATCATTTTAACAATGTCAATCTGACAGTGCAATGAATGCCATTTTGTGTTGGGTTTACCAGAACATGATAGCTGATAGTCCCAGTGTTTTACAAAGTTTCCTGACATGTTGTTGAATCTCTGTTCTAAGTCTACCTGTAGTCAAATATACACAACTTTTCAATTTTCTCATATTTTCATTTTCAGAAATGAACACATCTATTAAACAAGTACTGTACTACTACTGTTAAGCTTTCAAATTGTATAATACACCTCAGCAACTCAATCTTTTTATCATTCAAACATATTTAATAAAAACACATTTTTGCAATCAAAAAGCTAGTGGTTGTTCAATAGGGACATTAAGCATTAACTTTGAAATCATATCAGTGCTACCTTTAGGGAGTTCAGTTTTCACGGAGGCATTTGTTCTCATGCATGTTTGTACATTTTATTTACATTTTTTGAAACTTTTTTGTAAAGCAATAAAATTCCTCCAAGATTCTGATACAGTTTATTCTTGCCATTTGTATTTGTGTGATTGACAGTTAAACATTAACAGCACAATGCAATAACATAATCTCTTAATGAACAAAATATATATTGTCTGTAAAAAATCAAGTTTCTTTAGCCAAAGGTTTGTGGTCCAGTCTGTTCCCAAAAACCTTTGGCTAAGGAAATGTCAACATATAGTAAATCTATTTTATGTGTTGAATTGTCTCTTATGTGAATGTTTCATTTTCTTATTGGAGTTTTTGTCGGTTTTTGTCTTATGTATAGTAATTACTGAACACAAAGGCATTGTATAGTAAATACTTTTGGTCATTTTTGTTTATAAAG
The DNA here is from genome assembly GCA_016163765.1 of Magallana hongkongensis. NCBI lineage: Eukaryota > Metazoa > Mollusca > Bivalvia > Ostreida > Ostreidae > Magallana > Magallana hongkongensis. Next base: position 61,111,225 of record WFKH01010931.1, read on the forward strand.
TAATTGCTGAAGGCATCGTATAGTAATTACTGTTAGGCATGGTACATGTATACTGAATATGCTTAGTAACACTTCAGAGATCGTTCAGTGTATGTACATGAATGTTGTTGTTCATTGCGTAAAATTGTTGATCTTGCTTTGTTGTTGAATCTTTGCAAATCTTGTTCATATTAAAGCATTTCCATAAAGAAGGCATTGCTATTTTAAAATGTTCTAAAAATATCATTTAATTTATCATTATTGTGTTGAAATCCAGTTGTTTTGTTTGTTTGTGATTAAAGTTCAAATAAACTGATATTATTTCACTTTTTGTTATTTTTTGTATAAATAGTTTCCGAAACAGTTATTTCTTTACCAATGTCATATTTAGTAGTGAAACAATAAAATAAGAAGTGTTTCTTTTTTTCTCATAAAAATTAAGGGACGTGGCATTGTTGTTATCAAACATATAAACTTCCTACAGTCAAATTATTTTCCAAATGTTTCTATATAATTTTCCACCGCTAAATGTCCCTATAAAAACCATTTACTGTACAATAGGTTTATGTGTTTCATCGCTCACATGAGTACACGTAGATCTGTTACAGATTCAATATATTAATCTTTGCACGGCTCCTAGGGCCACAGTATAGGTTGAGTTACGGTTTGGATTATTTTGAATCTTTTGTTTTAGCTTTCTTGTTAATTATAAAATTTCTGATACCGCTGCTCTTGAGAACTACTTTCTGAACACATCACATTTCCATCATTTTACATTATGTTATTCTTTTCCAAAGTCTGCCGAAATTTTCATAATGGCACTGTAATGATTAAGAAGATGAATGAGAAGTACGTTCGGTGGAATAACTACAATAGATTAATAAAGCATTGCGTTGAACTGTGATACGGTTATATACGTACGTACTAGTATTCACTTAAACTTATGCACGATAAATTAGAACCATTTTAGATGTAAATGGATAAAGGTTGATGAACTGTTTTTAAAATCTCCAGAGGTAAAATAATATAAAACGTATTTCAAAATTCTTTCAACAAAACCCGACCGAACTAATGATCACTATTCGAAGATTTCACCTTTAAACTGCATTTTTAAGAAACAAATTGTGGAGGGAAAAATTGAAAATTAAGAGTAAATTTTATTGTTTATTCACTAAATTCCAATCCTTCTCATTATCTTGATACATCTAAGTCTATGTAAACCAGAACTCAGTCAGCATTCCTCTCCTTTGGAGTCATGGCCTGGAGTAGGCACCCTTTATCTGCTACATCTGATGATCCTTGGCGACTGAAAGATGAAATATTACTTTAATTTTCTTTCTTTGTTCTTTTTCGAGTTAATCAATGATTAAGTGGTATATTCTGAGACAACGTTGTGAAATAGAGAATATATATACAAATTGTAAAGAAAACTTTTATTTTGAATTACAATGTACGTATACAAATTTGTACACTTAATTTTTAAAAGAAGAAACCTGGAATCAGAGAGAATGCAATGAAATTATCTACAAAGAAGGAAAAATACCCCCACTCCCGACAAAAAAATCCTACCCTTCTAAAAAGAAATCATATCCCACAACATGTAAATGAAAACAATAAAAATACCCCTTATCAATCCAACCAAAACCATTCATAAAGCATGCAGACACTGTCGCATGAATAATTTTTTCAACTTTCAAGACATGACTCAAATATAGAATTAATTCACGTATACTAGTAATTATTATGCGAGCATTCGATGACGAACATGAGATACACAGATATATCCCGATATCTGATCTAAGATCCCGGATTTTTTAACCCGTCACCAGGTGCAGTCCTTTATATATACACAGTGCATATTGTACTCACCCACTGGTCAATCTGACTATACTATTACATAAAATGTATAGTATATAATGCAACACACTCGAGTGGAGAGGGAATAGAGGTGCTCGAGATCTATATGACATTTTGATATTTAATAAAGGTAAGTATATACTTCTGATATTGTTTCTCGGTTTTCGTTTTCATTAGCATGTCAGCTGTATACTAGTAATGCATTTTTGAACTCCTGTTTCTAGGATGGACTTGAAAGTAGTTCTTTTGGTGGCAGTGTGCTTTTGTGTGATGCCAGTCCAGGTGGCAGGATGGAAATACATATACTACCAGTACTTCAGCCTGCTGACAAAGTACAAGTATCTGTACGGCGAACTACAAGAACTGAAGGATTTATTAGCTTCCCTCACCAAAGGTTAGCATAGTTGGATTCAGTTTCGGAACGATAAAAGAATCTTTTCATAAATTTGTAAAGAAATTCTAGACATTGATAAAATGAATGCCTTTTAAAAACACACAGGTGCGAAAGGAGAACCGGGACCGGCCGGAATAAATGGGGCCAACGGCGCGCAGGGAGACAAAGGAGATAAAGGGACCGCTGGGTCCCAGGGGGCCAAGGGGGACCAGGGAGTAAAGGGTCACAAAGGAGATGTGGGCCCAAAGGGAGAGCCCGGGACTCAAGGTGCTGGAAAAGGCACTATTATCAGCATGGACAGTATGGGCAAGCAAAGTGCCCAGAGGGCAAAGGGAGACCTGGGCTTGGTGGTTAAAAAGGAACATCAGGGCCCTACCGGAACTAAAGGTGAACAATAAGAGGGATGTGTTGATTCACACGGCCTCCCATTAACAAAGATCCACAGGATGAGAACCAGCAAAATGACCAAGGCTAATGAAGCTCCTTTGTTCGTCATACAAACACGTCATCTTACATTCTCTGTTTGTGGTATACGTTGTGTTATTACGTTTCAACAAAGCTGCTTTTACATAATGATAGTCCGACTTTTGCAGACACTGAAAGTTTAAAACTATTAAATCTTTTAGTGGGCAAAGGTATTAGCGTTTGATACTTTTGTTGCTATTTAATCTTTGTTGTATCTAATGTAAAATTAAATGCATTGAACGTAAGATTCAAATTCAAACTTTTCTGTTTGTTTTTTTATGCTCCACAAAGTGTTCTTTTTATGCTTACACTTCTTTCCATGTGTCCATAATGTATTTGTCAACGGCCGCTCTAACCGTGTCCGTGATAAACTTCTCCACAAAATCTAAAATTAATAACAAAATCCACAGCTTGATTGGAAAATAAGCTAAGAGTCTTTAACAATGATAGGGTGATTCCAATTTGACAAAAATAAATGGTGAGATCGTCTGTAGTTTTATATTGAGCTTCTCCGCATTTTAATTCATATACATTTACATATGTACCTTAAATGTAAGCTGCCAAACATTGATTTTCTTTTTGTAATAAACTTTGTTTCAACGAGTCAACGTACATATAATCCATGTTGCAACCTTTTTCAAGAGGGCAATAGCCAGTATTTTCAATATGAAATTTTGAGATGGACAATTTGGTTGTATAATTTCTATATGCACGATTTCGAATTAAAAAAAAACCCACAGATCTTATCCATTAAGAAAAGTTTATAGTTTGGCGGAACATTGTGACCGTTTGTAAACACCCCCCCCCCCCCCCCCCCCATGAAAAACAAAGAGTCTGACTGTTTAAGGTGGTTCCCTCGTCCTCCTCTGATGACGTAGACAAGAAGCTGACGTAGGACCTCTGTAGGAAGGTTCCACTGTGTTCTAGGAACACTGGCTCCACTTTATGTACTCGCTTCAGGAACGTCTGAAAGTTATCGAGATTCTTACCCTAGTATGGACTTTTGGCTTGTCTATTAATCGGACATTTTATTTTTAAAAAGATTCCTATCTTTTATCCAGTTTATTTCTGCATCTATTAGTACCAATGAAGTTTCCCCTTCTTTTTTTTATATTTTCCAGAAATCACTAAACAATCAAGCAAATTAATTTAAGTTTAACATTTAGAATAATAAATATAAATAATATTTTCTAACACCTATGATTTTTTCTTCAGAAATTGGTTCGTTCATAGAAAAATCCCCAAATCTCAAATACCCGTAGCGAGTAAGCATGCGGATTTAACATATAATTATAATTAGATTGTTTCAGTGGTAGAATTGTCAACACTATAAATAGTAAGTTTGGTTGTTGATAAAGTAACCAGCAGGAATCGGTCTCTACGAGTACATGACTTACCACACGGTTGTTGTCTCTAGTGTTGTCCGTCTTCTTGACCGCTAATCCCGGATAGTACCCTGTGTTGCCAATGCTTGTGAAGCACTGTAAATATAAACATATAAACAATCTTTACAGAGAGAGAGAGAGAGAGAGAGAGAGAGAGAGAGAGAGAGAGAGATGTATGCAAGAATATTTTACCGTTTTAAAGGGCAAACAACTAAATTTTCCGAAAAGACGGTTTTCCATCGTGTCATTCTCCCAAACCAGTATCACCTGGCTACACGTGAGGTTTGGCGGTAAAATTTTAATCTCTTCATATAAACGTTAGTGAATGGACATAAAAACTTTTGGTTATAAAATATATACATTTGTTCGTGCGAACACTGACAGGAAATAAAGAATACATAATATGCTTGTTCTCTCCGCAAAAGAATTTATACACGTTGAACAGAAATCTCATCGTCTCAAGCCATATACCCCCAGTGGCGTAGCTTTCATTGAAGCACGGAAGCACGTGCTTCCACATTGTTTTGTAAAAAAAAAAATAATTAAAGGCAAATAAAAAAAAAAAAAGTACTTTTAAAAAATATTATAAATATTGAACACAAATAAATTAATATAAAAAAGAGTACCTTTGAGTACCTTTTTAGCCGCATACAACGTTGTCGTATCTTCTTTAGAAGATTTCGAACAACAGGGCGTGGCCAGGTTACGCTTGTTCAATTACAAAGATTGATTTTATTGTTTCGCTTGTCGCTTTGTTTTATCCTAACATTTTCAAATGTTTGGAAATGCTTGCATGTATGCCCGTAACTTCAGCAACCGCAGAACGCTGTTCAGCGTCATGCGTCGCTTAAAGACATACCTCAGGTCAACAATGACGGGACAAAGAATGTCGTCATTAGCAACTTTACTCATTTACAGGGATACCGAAGTCAATGTAGCAGCTGTTATCTCAGATTTTGCTGAGAAAAAGCAATGACGACTTGCCTTTTTTTCAATAAATAAAAAAAATAATAAATTGCTCTTCTGATATTTGTTTATAATTATTTGCATACAATTCCATAACCTGAGTGACAGGTTGACAATGATTATGAATAGATTGTCGAGAATTAACGGAATCTTAAAGTTTAAATATATAATTATTTTTTGTATTATAGGAGTATTTTTGTAGACACAAATGTTATAGACCAGTAGGAGAGAAAGCACAAGACTTATTAGATAAAAAATTAAATTAATCTCATCATAAATCAGGCACTACTTTTTCTTCTTTATCGTTAATATTATGATGATGATGAAGTAAGCATTTTAAACATTAAAAACGGGTTATTTTGATGAAACTCCTTTTTCTGGAATCTCAAAATTAAGCTGAAAACTCGCCAGCTTCCGGGGGCTTCGCCCCCTGGGTCCCCACCAGGGCTTCGCCTTTGACCCATTGGGGGCCTCAAGGCGGCCCCCAAACCCCCTACCTTAATTTGCTTCCACATTAAACAAACCTAAGCTACACCCCTGACCCCGATCCGCATACCCACCCATGCTACCTCCTCTCTACATAATGTATGTGGTTTGCGATGATCCAGCAATCTTAGTCATTCTATCAATAACAGATATTGTCTATCAGAATGGATATTGTGATCACATTGCACTGTTATCATGCTTGAACAACTAAATCCTTGATATTGTTCAATATGCTCAAGTTTTTATTTCTTTCCAATTTCATGAAAGTGACAGTTCAATGGCAAAAGTTCTATGAGTGTAGGCACTGGTCACCAACCAAGGGAATGAGAGACACATACTTCCGGGAACATATTATTAGAAGAATTTCAAAAGTAACTATGCCGTAATTATACATTTGCTCATCATAACGAGTACTTGCATCGTTATAATATTACGAGATACTGAAACTTAACCCGTAGTTAATACGAGTCAGATCTAATTGTATATAGGAGATTTTTTCTCACAAACACAATCTGATCAATTCTAGTGTGCTGGAATTTTAGGCTTACTCGGCGAACAAAAAAAATAAACCAAATTCTACAAATGTTTTTCTTCTGCTGATTTAAGTGACAGGTTAAGGAAATCAATGTTTATAAGTGTCACTTGGCGAATGAAAAAAAAGGTACACAAAATTCTTTAACAAATATTTTCTTTCGCAAGTTTCTTCAAAATTATAAAGCACTGATTTTCAAGCTGAATTCAATTACCAAATAATTGCAAATGTTCCTCTCTATTCTCCTACTCTTATCACTCATAGCTCAGTGGGTAAGAATGTCTCGGGGTTCATACGATGAGGAGCAAACGTCAGCTTAATTATTTGGACGGTGTCTTCCCACTTAGCCAACATCTGGAAAAAAAATATACTAGTAGGTAAAATACAGGGAATAAACCGAGTCAAATTGCTTCTTATGCATCGCTCGTCGGTACAAATAGTTGCAGCTTAACTAAGTTGTTTAAAATTATGTATGCGGGTTTTTATTAATTTTTTTTTTTACGGGGGGTCAAATGTCCATACCCCCTGACCCTTCTTCTACTACGCCCGTGTTGTATATGTACTTATATCAATGACTAACGTAAATTCTTCGTGATTAAATTTTAATCGAGTTAGATTCAACGATTTATGACAACACAGGATGCACATCGTGCAGTACAACATGGTATTTATCAGTGACCACTCATTCTAGTGTTACACCAGGTAATCAGTTACATAAAGTACGTAACCAAGTGTCGCATTCACACTCATGCAAACTGCAAGGACGTCAGAGAGAGTTATGACAACCTCAGTTTACTATTAATCACTTCTTATGTGTATATTGTAGGCAACTCCTCAGCATCTACATTTTAACGCTCTGCTACATAAGGTAAGGAAGAGAAATGCTTGTACCTTGGTAGTTGACTTATATCTTACGTGAGACATTAGAATCTATTAGTATTTCTAACAGTCAGGATGAAGTCGATGCTGTTGTTCATGGTTCTTCTTTGTACCCTGTCTCTATGTACGGGAAATCAGCGAGAGTCCGTGAAAAAACCCTCCCTGGGACTCCTAGGAAAGTATCAGAGCCTTATTAATGACATCTACCAAATTAGAGAAGCCATCATAGACCTCATCAAAGGTAGTTCTTATGTTTCATGCTTGTTTCTAAACAGTGTTATATAAAACTTGATCTTTACCTTCGAAATGTCTTCATAATTGTCATACATATTGACTGAGGAAATACAAATCTCCACCCTTCTTTTCAGGAGGACTTATCAAGGGTGAGCCAGGGGAGGCTGGTGTAAATGGAACCCAGGGTTCAAAGGGGATAAAGGGGGAAATGGGAGCCACCGGCCAGGTGGGCTTAAAAGGAGGAATGGGAGATAAGGGAGAGAAAGGAGATGTGGGGCCAAAAGGTGAACGTGGGGAAGTTAGTCCAAGTGGTGCTGAAGTCAATCCGCAGGCTAAAGGGGACACGGGATTACAGGGGCATGGTGGAGACATTGGAAAAATGTAAAGGAAGGTTAGGGTGGTGCTTAAAAAGGCACAGGGAGATAATGGTCAGAGGCACCACCTGTATGGGAGGCATTCATGGAGGCACCACCGATAAATTAACGAGGAAGAAGACCTTTCTTATAACTGTTGAGATTCTGTTTGTGTTGATGGTTTGTCATAATTTTTGTCTGTTTGCAGCCATATCAATATTGTCAGACCAACATGACACAGTTTTAATTTTTAAACAGCAGAATAACTTGTTGTTATGAATTAAAATTTTACACATTATTTTCCTTCAATCTGTATAATATGTAGTACATACTAATTAACACAAAGAAGAAAATTTCAATGATTTATGAGCAACAGTGTTCTAAAAATATAAATGCTACAAGTGTAAGATTTATAACTATAATATCACATCTATAACATGTACATGTGTGTATAAAAATAAATGACATAAACTTGTGTCAATTTACATCAATACTCTGACAAACATGTCAATAACACACACCACATGTCAAAAATCTAATGCACACATCAATAATCTGACATACACCAATAAAATCTATAATCAGACACACTCCATCTAAATTTTCTCAATGGGACCTTGATAAAGAGTGCTGGTAACCCTGAGATTAATAAGAGGCTAAGATGTCATATATGACAAGTCACATCACACCGCTGTAACCTCCTTTGCTGGTATAAATCCGGAATCTCCGAGCCTACGGATTGACACTCGTCCAGACGGCCGGATTGTGACCCATGTGATGCTGGCGTGGTCTAGACTAATCCTCAACCATGCCTCCGGTGGAAACTGTAGAGCCCTGCAAACAATCATGAAGGGCATTTTACACATGTATTTGTTTGTCCTTATATGATTCAAGTATATTAAGATTCAAAATAAAAAGGAATTGCTGTTTAACCATTATTGAGAGCTTATTTAATGAGAACTTGGTATTTGGATATCCAAGGAGAGCATGTACTTGTATATATACAGACATGTTTGAACATGTACTACAACACTAGCATTTTTTTTAGATATGCAGTCCTAAAGAGGATTCTTGAAATTGTAAAAGAAAGAATGCTGAAATTACATTACCTAGCCAAGTCTCTTATTCCTAACTGAGAGGGTTAATGAATTTTATGTGCTGTCCATGGACACCCATCCCCCCTTCCAAACACCACTAAATTGATTGTCTCTATACCTGGTACATATCATACCCTAAACAATTCTTTAAATCCCTATATAATATATTTTACTAGTCCTGTCAAAAACATATTTTGTGACCTATAACCTGGCTCCATTACAATAGAGTTCATTTTTATAAATCACTAAAAAAAAATAATTGAGATGTACAACAGTATTGGGCTATCACTTACCTACATACAAAGTATCTGATTACATTAGCATGACAAACAACAATCTCATAGCTGTCCTTCTTCTGCTCAACTTCAGCCCTGTGGAAAAGCTTTCTGAAGGCTGTCTCTATTCTAGGACCATCCTGAAAGAACTGCTAAAAATAAATAAAAGAAATTCCAGGTAAAAGTTAATCACCTGAGATCCCTTGGTTAAATTATATTAATCAGGATCACATGGAACTAGTGAAGATATCATACAAACTGTTCAGGTTTCCAATGGCCGATCGGAGGTTCTGGTGGGATGGGGGCTCCTTCACACAGGTTGGGGTCTTTTTCCCAGGTGAGATGGGGGAGGTGTTTGTGTATAATTGCTGCTGTCTCCACAGCTCTGGTCATTGTAGATGATATAAGCTTAGTGTATTCAATGTCTGCCTCTTTTAACCTCTTTCCACAGTAGTCCGCCTGCTTTTTCCCTAAACAATATGTAATAATTTAAAGTGAAGTATCTGGATATCTTGACTATAAATTTAGAATAAGATGCATAGCAACAGGGGCAAGGAGGGTGGGCCTGTCCCCCTTTTTATTTCAATTCAATTTTTTTCGTATAAATTACATATTTATTGAACTGTCCCCTCCTGGGAGTCCCCCATATTTGAACCATGTAATAATATAAGGAAAGTTTACCGGGTATTTGTTGCCTAATTCAAAATAAACTATCCATAGATAAAGGATGCTTTTAACAAATATGATTACTAATACTGCACAGTGAAGCAGTCTCACATCCCCCCCCCCCCCATCCACCCACACTTTTTACATCAGGATAATGGGCTACTGAAAGGTAACTTGTATTTTTAATTACCTAGTTTAGTTAGATATCTATCGGAGTCCTCTTTCCCATCAAGGTTGTACTGTCCATGTCGAATAAGAAGCAGGTGACGGGTGGCTGTTGGTCTCTGTTTCTCCAACTCATTTTCTCTGTTTTTTGTCTCTTTTTCTGATGAGTTGCTTTTTAAGGGTTTTACAAGGCTTTCTGGATCCCTCCTTGATATAAAACCCAAATTAAATAAAACAAAACATACAAAATTCCAATATAAGTTTATCATTACATAAAAAAAAATTAATAAAGCCTTGCTATTTATTATCATTTTAGCGCTAGACGCCAGTAACTTAAGTTGGGACCATTCTCCTAAATGGGATGTAATAGCCTGCTTGGGATAAAATAGCCCAAATGGGATATAAATTTGAAGTGCAAAAAATTAAAAAAATTTGTTTTAGTAATTTTTAAAATAAATCCGCATAAACTTATATCAAGTGCAACAACTTTTGGTTAGCACGTTTTTCTATAAGCCTTTAGTATATATACTGGGGATCAATCTCTGAACAGTACGCAGTAGGCAGGTAGGGTTACAAAGAAAACTTGTATGTACCAAAAGTTATCATATTCCTTCTATTGATATGCAGATTTGACTTATTTTTGGCAAAATAAAACATTTCTAATATTTGCACTTCAAATTTATATCCCATTTGGGATATTACATCCCAAACAGGCTATTAGGTTGGTCCCAACTTAACCTGTTTAAAAAAGGTTTATGGCGAGGAAATTCGAATTACGAACCGGTCCCAGTTGTGCTCCCATCTTACACTGGGTTCAAAGTTAGTTGTCCAAGACGCATTGACCACTGTTCCTTCGCGTGACCACACTGCATAGCCTAATATTCCTGTGGCCGTTGCTGTGCCTATTCCTTTTGCAATGTTCAACATGTGCTTGTACATAACCATGTTGTATTCCGGAATAACAGTGGGGTTCGCATCGTAATACTACTCTAAGATCAAAGCTTCCGACAATTTGGCGCGAAAATAAATGCTAAGACCGTTACACTATAACATGTACATGTGTTATCAGGCATCGTTATCATAAATCGTTTTTGAAAGTGGGGGGGGGGGGGGCACCTCCATGTAAATTTAAATAGAAGAAAGGGGTACATCTATTTTAACTGAAGGGGTCAGCCCCTACCCCCATTTTGCTTCGTTTTCATCACTAGGTATTTTTGTATGGGAAAGAGGCAGGTTGTTGGCAAGAATTTTTTTCGATACAGCAAAGCTCAAATGAAAACGGCGATAGCTAATTTACTGTACATTTATAACTATTTTTTTTATTTATGTCGCATCAAAATTCCTAAATAAGTTAGCAGCAATAATATGTAGCCCTCTCTTATTTTATTTTTTATTACTGTGAGCGTCAGGTAAAAAATCGGAGAGGGTTTCATCAATATTGCAGCTATAAATAAGCTTATGAAAATCCGAGTGTAATGAACTTACGGCTTATCAAATATTTTTTTTATTACACATCTGACGAAAATGTTATGGGTCCTCCACACCTTCAAACTTTCGGATAAACGCCCAATTTTCTTTATTCCTTAGAGATTTGGAAGTCTAGCATGCGTTCATAATATGACAGAAAAAAGGTTCAATTTTTGAGGGAAAAACAACTTTTAAAAATTCATCCCTATTCATAAAAACACGTCCTTACTGGGGGCAGAGACATATATTTGTTATATATGTTATTTATGTCTCTGCTGGGGGTCATTAGATCGACGCTATACCCATTGTGCAACAGAGATGAATTAGACAATATTAAACAGTTACACAATAGGCTAAAATTGCCAGTTGTGCCTACTGCCATAAAAAATGAATTACAGCGAGTAGTTGTACAGTGTAATGATATATTTTGCTAGTTGCATGCAGTTAGGAACTGGTTACTTGAATAAACGCATTATCGGCATAAAGATTTATGATAAATAATTATTAATAGTCTTTTTATGTCCCTTTAGATTTGTTATAACAGTAACTGAGTTTTCGCTTGTTTTCTGTTTCATTGTTGATAACAAAGGTATACTTTATTTTGTGAAGTAGTTTTGGACAAGAAAGTTTACAATACTAAAGTCTAATTTTAAGCAATGGCAAAAATATGACAAGACCTCTTTTGACAGTTTTGAAAAATTCAAGTGAAAACACAATAACTTTGGTGATAAATCAAAATAAAACACAACATATTTTAATAAGAAACTTTTATTGCTAATTTGACATCTTCTATCGATACTTGAACCTCTTCCTGACTCGTTTTCCTCTCTTGTAATTGTATTTTTTTCTCAAAAATTTAATTCGTTTTAAAATTTTCTCCAGTTGGGAAGGGAAATTATCAGCGAGATATCTTCCCTCAAATCGCAATCTTCTGTTCAGTCGGCCTAACTCGTTAGCATTATAGCCAATCAGGAAGGCAGGGCCCTTAATCAAATCCACTGGATGAATTGTACCATCTCCAAGAATATCTGAGACAAAACAACAAAATGAATCATGAAATGAACATGACATATGAATTATCGGTAATATTAATACATTGACTTTTTTTAATACCACAATACAATGGTGTCTTCATATATACATATTAAATATAGGGTACGAGTTCTTTTCAGATTATTAAACTGTTGATTTTTTTTAGAATATGCATGACAATATGCTTGAATGAAAGTAAAGTCAAAGGAAACTAACAAACAAGACACAACATGAATCTGCTCAGCATGGAAACTCTGATCTTCATAGATACATAATTTTGACTATATGCAAAAATTAAAGTACAAATTTAAAGTAAAGGAAATACAATGGATTGTTATCTAAAATCAATGTTAAAAGGAAAATATGTTTCCAAGACCTTTGAAATGTTTCATATTGGCTTCACATCTTGACTTTCAATATAAAATCTAATACTATTCAAACATGTAATTTTTGGAATTTTTGGGGAAGAGATATTTTGAAATACATCAGAGATTAACCAAAACAAATAGGTGATATAGAAATTGAGGACATACTGCATCATTATGAAAAATATCCATATTGATTAAGTATGTAGTAACAGTAGTTTAAATAAATCTTAATAAACATATAATAAAGCCAATGGGCTCAGTTTTTAGTTGCTGAACATCTGGATGAGACAGAACTAACCTATATAGTCATTGGCTCCCTGTAAAGCTGACTTGTCCGACCATTTGTCCTTGTATTTGAATGGTAATTGATGCTTCAACACCTTGTTCACTCGTGGCAAGGTAGCTGAGGAAAACAACAACAGTTCAATTTCATGTATATATTTACATCCACTAAGTATGATTCCCTCTATTTCTAATGGAAATTGATTGTAATTCAAAGCTTTATAGAAACTGATAGGGCTGAATTCTACACAATCCAGTTCTAACCAGTTTAATGATCTGTCGAAACCTTCAACAACCTAAGAAAAGTCACAGACTGCACGAAATAATGATGTCAGACTCAAATTCCCATATAAGAAGACTTGGCTATTTCTTTTATCTTAGGTACTGATGTACATTTACAATAATTTATTTACTTTAACTTTTTATGGTCAGTTCATTAATTTGTTAAAAGAAAGATGTAAATATAAACAATAAAATGGTTTTTTTGATGATGTATGTGGGCTTTGTATTTTTTCTGCTATGTCGTTACCTTCATATCCCACATGAATTACCAAAGAAGAGAGCATTTTATTGTTTAAATATCACTGATGGAAAAAACAGTTCAATTACATGCAAATCACTGATGGAAAAAAAATCTCTAAAAAACGAGAATATTTGCAATATATTATATATATAATAAATAAAATATAAGATTTTATGTTAGCTCCATTTTCTCTTATTGATAGTGGGAAAATTTGAAACAAGTCAAATTTGAAAATGCAAATGCAATCTCAATAAAAGAGTTAACAACTGCCACTGGTACATGTTAATATAAAAAGAAATTTAATGTTTTCTACGTTCAAATATATGAAATGGTATTTTAATCACAGATTTATCAGTGATACTTACGTCCAAAACGTGTAGAGGTAACAAACTGGAAATGTTTGGGCCAATGTCTTCTATATGGGGACTGTGGCTCATATTTTCTGTCCCCTTCTCCGATTACAATGGCATCTTGTTTTGGCTCTCGTAAATGAACCGTGCTTCCATGAAACTGCTTAGTGGCTAGGAGGCATAATGTTGGATGCTCCTGTTGTTTTAAGAGTTTTTCTATGAAGTTGGTGGGTTTAATAGTCTTGCATAGTGTGGAAATGGAACCAAACTTCCTAACTATAAACATCATGGACAAAGATGATTTGGCATTATCTACAAAATAAATTTATATAAGTTTCATAAAAATAATTAATCATCCAAACAGGGACCTATATATAGGCCTACTTAAGTTTATACGTTCCTGATCCAAATAGTTGCCAGTGGTTGCATGCATTTATACTATAACATAGTCCGAAATATCTAACGTTATATATGTCTCTGGTTTCGGACTATAACTATAACAGTGTTTCCAGACAAACTCACACAGAATGCCAGTAATAAAACCTAACATAACGTTACACTTTTTTCTGTAATAAAAAAAAAATCTGGTAATGTGTTCTTATCCATCAAAACCGAACTATGTGGCACAAGTTGAATAAAACTTAAAATAGATTGAGTTAAGAGAAAATTCGAACTACCCACGCTCTTTTGTATTCTGCATTATCTATGCAATGAATGCTATTGTATTTCATAAGCCAGTTTTCACGATATATACATATATATTATAAAAATCTGTACAATTAATAGCAAATTATAAAATATTTTTCGACCTAACCTTTATTTTGCTGGTGTTGCTTTCTCTTATGAAAATATCTGAGGTATGTCCGAAGAAAGAAATAAAGGTTAAATCGCAGAAGCAATGAATATATAGAGTATTTAACCACCATTATACCATGTGGGGAATTAGCTCAAGTGGTAGAGCGCTCGCTTAGCATGTGAGAGGTACCGGGATCGATACCCGGATTCTCCAAATTTTTCATTTTACGTTTTCGTTATTCTTTACATTAGAAGTATTATATTTACTGATCGGAACGAAGAACTTTTTTTTATTTCAATTATTTCAAGAAACGTACGTTCTTTATGTTATCGTGGAAGATCCATGTTCAGCATGCCCGTCATCCAAATCTACTCTTTTACTATATAAAGCTGAATTAATTTACCCCCCCCCCCCCAAAAAAAAAAAAA
>WFKH01010931.1:61131203-61141807 GCA_016163765.1 Magallana hongkongensis
AATGAAGATTGCATTAAGGTCTGTGGGGACAAGCACATTCTTTAAAATAAAAAAAGTAAATACTAAGAATATAAATAAATGCTTTGGTGAAAAGATGAATTTAATAATTAGGATTACAACAACTATTAAACATAAATTTTATAGCGTATATATTTTTTTAATTGATTTTTATAGATTAAAATCAAAGGGGGACAACTCTTCAAGAACAGTAAAAGGTCATTTATTAGGACACATTCCACTCCTACATACTGATACTTAAACATGAAAAGTATGTCCAAGTATACTGAGTATTAAGCCCATGCATATTTGAATCTGGGGCTATTATGGATCGGATACCTTAAAGTGCGTTACAGGGACCATATCAACACAGTGTGAAATAATTTTTCAAAGTGATTTCAATTTGGACCAAGTCGACGCACTTTGAAATAATTGTATAAAACACAAATTCTGGATTTTGTTTTTAATCATAGTTGACAGTATTATTCACTGTAAACACTGATGAATTAATTATCCAGCGTCATTGGAAACGGGAGGAGACAACTAAGTTTACGGTACATTTACCAGCAATTCATCATTCAAATTTATTGCAAGAAGAGGGTCCCTTGCCCCTCATCTTTCCTTTCTAAACATATCATATTCAGCTAGAGTATTTTTAAAAGACTGAAAAAGGAATATACATGTAAGCTTTGCTGTAAAAGCAATCAATTTATGAATGTAACGTATTTAAACTAAAACTCCTAATTACTCATAAGGGGAGTTAGATCAATGGCAGATCGCTAGCTTTGCAAGAGAGAGGCACAAGGATCGATACCTGTTGGTTTTTTTTGTTTTTGTTTTGTTTTTTCTATTTTACGTTTTTATTTCGATATCATTATTTTTAAACAAGATGAAGTTATAAAATTATTGAAAGTGACGAAATAATCTTTTTAGAAATCCAGGAAACATATGAAATTCTTTCTCTTAATTTTTGTAGAAGTTACCATGTTCAGCAAGACCGTCATCCAAATTTCCCCCCCCCCCCCCCCAACAAAAAAAGAAAAAAAGAAAAAAGATAAGCTTCCGGATGCTCGAATATTGATCATCATCATGTAATCATCATCCGAATTTACAAAATTTATTTAGTCTGATCGCAATTGGCGTCATTGTCGTAGCAAAAATCACCGCCTTATTATAGATTTATTTTAGATTTATTTCCACATCTAAAATCACTAATCTTACCGTATTCTTCTTTAGTTGAATGAATTATCTGTTCTAGTGAGATGAAAAAGCAATTTGCCACACCCTGATTTATCACATTCTGAAATTCTAAAACCGAATCGAAACGAACTTAAAATTGGATCAGTATGAGTTTAAAGAGTATTCCATTAAGGATTTTGGTCACACGTACCTGCCTTTATTTATTTTTATTGTAATGCAAAAATACACCCCTTACCAAGTATTACATTATATAAACGACACTCGCGTATAAATATGCTGGACACACGGACCATGGGCACCTGACGTAATATATTTTTCTTATAATAAAAAACATACCCCTGATATCTATTTTTTTTCTTACCACCGGAAAATATATAACGCCATGAATGCATATGCATGCCACAAGCTGATTCTATAAAATATGTAACCTTTATCTTACACGAGGAGCCGGAGGTGCGATACAAAGTGCGTCTCGCCAACTGAGAAAATCGAGTCTGCTCTTCCTAAAAAAAACCTATACAACCTATTGTATTTTCACTTTTTTAAATCTTTATTACATAAATATGTACTTGGAATCCTTGCCTATTTTTGTGTTCATTTGTATATATATTTATGTTGAACATGAACCTCATATACCAGTGAACTGGTCTTAAGTGAATAAAGAATTGACTTTATTCATGTTTAAAATCTTAGTTCGGTTGTTATTGTGGGGGTTTTTTTTGTTTGTTTTTTTGCGTGAAGATTGGTGTCTTGAAACGCCACAGTGTACACCTGTATATACTGTGTTGTGAAAACACCAAACTATTCTAAAATTAGTAAACAATTTATCAAAAAACAACATCTCTTTGAGGTGTAAACTACAACAACATAAAATAATTATTTCAAGATTAATTAAACAACCATAACATCAATAGCACTTCCATACAAACTGCTGCAGTTAATATGATGTATGAACACATTAAATTATCCAACGGCTGAGCTAGCCTTTGCCTACAGAACCGTTATCATTAACAAAGTAATATAAGTAATATAAAAGAAAGGGAATCATCCAACTCCTTCACATGTTCTATCCACTGGTTTTGTGGACTTCGTCAATGTGGCTCACAATGGCACTTGACGTGGCAAAGTCCATGCCACAAAAGGAACACTGGTACTCGTTACTCCTGTGCTGAGTCTTATGGATCTGCAAATGCCATTTGGACATAAACTTTCGATGACAAATGTTACATTGCACAATGCCTTCTAAGTCAACTGACTCGTGCGTCTTCAAGTGTGTCAAGTACTTTTTCTTCCCAGTACATTTATAAAGACACAAGGAACACTCAAACCATTTACCATCTACAAAGTTGATTTTTCGCTTCCATCCACGAGAACTTTCCGATATAGGGCGTTGTTTAGTATTGGTTGACCTTTTACGAGCACCTCTTTTCTTTTTCTTACGACTGATTTTCTTCTTTTTATTGTAATATCTCGATTTCCAGTCTTTCTCAAAATCCGAAGCAGAATCCGAGCTTGTTTTCGACTCTGTAGAATCGCTGACCTCTTTGTACTTACTGCCCTGACGTACAGGAGTTCCATTCTCTGCCTCGACTTCGTTGTTAGTGTAATCGGACGCATCATCTTCAGCAGTCTCTGTGCTGGAGCAGTCCATTAAATCCTGGGCTCGGTGAATGGGTGGAAGCTCAATGCTCTCGTCCTCATCCGTCTCAGAAACGCGCCTGAAAGTCTGTTTACGCCTGTTGTTCTTGACCACTTCAATGTTTGATGTTACTGGTTTGAATTCAAAATCTGCCTTTATTTCGGACGCACGAAAAGTTTGTTTTCGTTTATTTTTATTCATTTCTGAATCATGTTTATTCGGTGAAGTTGTACTAGCATTAGACGAATCTGGACTGTCTAGTGAGTTCGTTTGAATTGGTTGTTTTGTAATTATAGATACGAAATTCCGCGTTACTTGTAATGGTCGTGCATAGTTGTGCATGTGGGGTGCATCATTAACTGTTGTTTGAACTCTATTATGCTTATTCTCAATGGACGGAATTTTTGACGTGAGCGGTACAAGTTCCATCCTAGGCCTGGGAGTTGTACACGTTTGGTTTCGCAGTTTGGTGTTCTTTGACGAAGTGCTGGACTTATTACCTTCACCAACTTGAACGCTGTTTCGC
Organism: Magallana hongkongensis; assembly: GCA_016163765.1. NCBI lineage: Eukaryota > Metazoa > Mollusca > Bivalvia > Ostreida > Ostreidae > Magallana > Magallana hongkongensis. The sequence goes on from WFKH01010931.1 coordinate 61,134,566, forward strand.
AGCATGGTTTGGATACGGTCTTGTACAAGAGCAGAGATGTGTTGTGCGCTTGTAAACCCTTCGTTCGCTGCAACGCTTGTCGCCTTTACTGTGATAGGTACTCTCGGAGATAGAGATCTAACCGGTTGATTGGTTGTTTCAACATCTTGTGTGACAGGCGGTGATACCTGAGTAGCCTTGGACTTATCAACCTCCACTCGGAAGACATATTTTCCTTTCATATGAAGTGTCATGTGATGCAGAAGATATTGGGACGTTGGAAACCTCGAAGAGCACATCCCGCACGTAAAGGGCACCGGATCTTCAACTGTCTCAAGTGAAGAGTTCGTTTCCTCTTTAGACTCTGTGTCTTTTACTATGGTTCTGTTGTCGAGTTGTTCTTCTTTCATGATTTTCTTTGGATTCTTGGTCTCCAGAAATTTCCGATGTTCATTTTCATGCGGTCGAAGTTTTTCCATACTTAAGAATGGTATTCCACAATACTGGCACTCTAACAAATTGTATGGATCTATGTCTCGTGTTTCTGGGGAAAAGTGGTCAAATAAATGACTCATTATCTTTCCAATGTTAGAACAGTTCACATTATGAAAATTACACCCACAAAAAGCGCACTCCAATTTAGAATCTGTCATTTCTTCTTTGTATAATTCACCTAGATGTTGAACAATGTGAATTTTGAGATTATCCAAAGACTTGTATTTCGAGGTGCAGTATTTACAAAAAACATCGGGATTTCCCGATCGTTGGTGACTTTCATCTCTTCCTTTATTTGCAGCGTCTTCTAGGTTTTTATTGTTTTCCTCTATTTCCTCTTTCCATATACTTTTCTCGTCCGTGTGTTTCTGCATGTGACTGGATAATTCTGCTTTCTTAAAGAACCATTTAGGGCAGTGGCAACACCTAAATGTTTGGTGGGATATACGGATGTTGTAATCTTCTTGTAGTTTCGCTATCTTTTCTAAACCACTTTCTGCAGCAAGTGATGCTTTGGTGGCTCTGCGTGGCCCTTTTCCGGGAGTTTCTGTTTTTTCTTGATTTTCTTCAATCTCTAGATTGCACAATGATTCGTTTGTCCTAACCTTTTTCATCGGACTTTCATTGGTTACAATTTCGTTCTCGCCTGTGATCTCGGGTATCAAGTTCTTCTTTGTCTTCCTTTTAAATTTTCCGCTTTTTTGGTAGACGATTTTCCCTGAATTATTTGGTAACACATGTTTGTTTCGGATATGACACGCCAGACTCTGTTGTTTATCGAATATTTCATCACAATAGCCACACGCGTAGGTGAGCTCTCCATTGTCTTTCGCTTTGATCAAAGTACATTTTTTCGTGAGTTGTTTGGATCTGTGCTGATTTTTTTCGATTGATTTAACTTCACCGGTTTTACAGACTTTGTATTTAAGGGCATCAACATGCTTCGTTTTGACATGAATAGCCAAATCTTGACATTTAAGAAACTTTTTACCACAGTGTCTACAAGTATATTTTTTATTATGTAATCGCAAAATGTGTAGCTTAAATCGTGCTTTGGTCGATATAATACAGCTACAGAAGTGACATTTGAACTGACCATCCTCTTGAAGCGTATATGCCGCCATCTTGTCCTTTTTCTCAAGTTCTTCATTGACACCGTCACTGTTAAGGCGTGAATTGTTTCCAATCTCATTCTCAGAGTTTGGTAGAGAATTGAAATCTTCAGATTTTACGGGTTTGAAAATGCCATCGTCGTCAGCTTTAATCAACACCTTTTGATTATTTGTTTTCATTGTTTTTTTCATTCTTCTCCTTTTCTTTGGTTGAGGCGGACCATTTGTTTTGGAGGCCTTAGCTTTCGCCAACGCCTTTCTATCTCGGAGAGATCGCGATGTGATGTTGTTTTCGCATACGTCGCTATCATCCCGAGTGTTAGGGAGGTCCTGAGAAGTGTTTTCAAGTCGTTCTGAGAGGGAATAAACGTTTTCAACGACCAAACAGGTTTCATTTTCTTCCAGATTTATTAGAGGATTGGAGAGAGGTGCGGAGTTATTTGCCTCGGTGCAGCTTTGACCATCGGACGGTACATTATCTTTACTGGTCACCGATAAACGGTCTTCTGCTTTCGCTATTGTCTCGTTTTCATTTTGATGAAAATCTACACTTTCACTTCGTACATCAGTTATAAGAAGCGTACATTCATTTTCACTGTTCAAACAAAGATGGTCCTTTTCAATTGATTCTATTTTATCTCTTTTTTCACAAGAAGAAAAATCATCGGTTCCTTTGTCATGAACAAGCTTGGAGCAGTCTCCGTTACTAACAATTTGTGATTTTTTATCATTAGTTTCCATACTACTAAAAAGTTCTCGATCTTGAAATTCTACCGGTGAAAATTTTGTCGCATTCCTTTCACTTTCGACATTGGATTCTGATTTCACAGGCTCCACTGAGCCTTGTCTACTTTCTGAGTTGTCACTGTCGGGCTCACTTTCTTGTCCGGTATTTTCGGAGACCTCATCCGAATCTTCGCTATTCACAGAAGAAGCATGAGACTCATCATCGTCTTCTGAGGAGGATGATTCCAGGCCGCTACTCTCTGTATCCGATGACGAAAGATCCCTCTCAGACGATCCAAGAGGATCCACTGCAAATAGTTTCTCTGCCGCTTCCTTAAGTTCTACAGATAATTTGCCCATGCGTTCGGTATTTTCCTTTTCTATATCGCTTGATGTGTCTTCTGTGGGTTCTTTCTCTCTGTGTTCTAGATTCTGTACGAATGACTGGCTTTCTTCGGATGGTTCGTCGCCTGATGTCGTCTCTCTTTCCGGGGACCCACATGGTTTCACTTGAAACAACTTTTCCGCGGTTTGTTTGAGTTCCACGGATAAGCGGTCTACAAGTGAGTCAATATCCGCCGGAAGCTCGGGCGTGTTCAATGTACTCTCTAAATATTAAAGAGAAAAAAATATATATATATTGTTGTCAGGTGGCAAAGAATTCAATTTTGTCAATCTAAAATTAAGAAAAAAGATATCTTTAATCGTATAACTGGTGAACAGAATTTTTAAAGCCTGCATGTCTTTTAAACTGTGAAAAACATGCAGTTACGTGTATAAGGAATTATACAATTATACATTATTAGAACCTTTAAACAAAAAGAGAAATTATTAGTATATAAAATTAATTATTTAGTTCATTTTAAAACACATAGCTATGCTTTAAACTATCACCATAAGCCAATGGCAACCTGTCAACAATGAATAATAAAATATTTGAACAATGTATACTTTGATAATATGACAAGCTCGTAGAGGAAGGGGGGGGGGGTGTGGAAGGAAAGATGCCCTACCATTTTTTTTAGGCAAAGACTTTTATTGCTATACTTAAATGGAAAAATAAATATTTTAACTATGTGCTGATCGGAAGAACTGAAGAACCGATTGATTGAAATTTAAAATGTGTACATTGATTAACATACGGAAGAGACAACTCCCACCAAACGGATGATTTAGGAAAATGAGATTTGGCAAAGTAAGTCTTTATTTTAGAAAACCAACTCATCTATGAAATCACTCGTAACGGAAGTAGTGTGGACCTGTGCACCCATTTAATGATAGAATCCGCATTTTTAAATAGTTCTTTAAAAAAAGAGAGCAAAATTTGACTGTTATTTTTGAAAGCATAGTAACATGTATTCAAATTATATGTTGGAACAAAAATGCTACCTACACTGAATAAAATTATAATATTTACAGCCTTTATATTATTAGAACTTAGCGAATTTTGAAATCAACCTTTTTAAAAAGAGTATTGACACATGCGTCAGATATAGAATTGTTTGCATCCAGGCTCAGTTAACCAATGTTAAATATATATTTTATTTTATTTTATTTTTTTTTTTTTGGGGGGGGGGTGTACCTAAATAAGGCCAATACTTTTGTATGGGTGACAACAATTAGGTCCGACAGATTATTTATTCAATGATTTAAATCTGTCCATAATTACAGTAATTGTTTTTATTGAATATTAGCTTATTTACTTTTTACGTTTTTTAAAATTCATATTGAGCAACAGGCTAAAATAGAGACCTCTCCTTGAGATAAACTGAAACATTTGACAATCAAAAGTTCAGACATCGGTCTAATGACAAGTCTATAGAAACTCCCTGGAGTTGTTACACAACTTTGATTTTTTCTATTGACCATCACTACCCCCCCCCCTCCCCCGGGCTATTTTTACCTGTGTAATTGAAAAAAATAAATATTTATTCATCTTTATACATACTTTCCGCTGTATTTGGTTGACTCAGGATCTGCGTAATTTCATTGTCGTACAATTCGTCTTCCAGGGACCGGAAGTCTATCTCTGTTGACTCACTTTCCATCTTTCCGGTTACAAATGGAAGGTCATTTTTTTTTTACCTAAACAGAAATTTAAAAAAAAATTGCGAGATCAAAGTTTACGTCTAAATTAAAATAACTGGGGAATATCCTTAAATAACAATTAATAATGATCGAAATGATCAGGAAAAATTTTGGCAATTGATATCTATCGTAATGTATGAAGACTACAGAGTTAGCCTATTGTAATAGTTGTTTGTTTCTTTATAAGCATTCAAATAATAGCGGATTGATGAACAGAGGACATACCGAGTAAATTCATATCCGGTACATTATACCTTACATGTATAATGATATTGTACAGCATTTCACTCCAATTATGCTCATTTGATTTTTTCATTTTATTTCTACAATGGATACAGAAGGTGATAATACTCTTAAACTTGTGCTTCTGCACAACAAGTAAGTATATATTTACATCTACCGAGTAGTTTCTTTTTATTTCTTTAGAAAATCTTAGCTCTATAGAAACTGTCAGGGCTGAAATCTATACGATCCAGTTCTAACCAGTTTATCGATCGGTTGAAACCTACAGCAACCTATAAGAAAAATCACGGACTGCACGAAATAATCATGATGTCAGACTCAAATTCCCGTATAAGACGATTTGGCTATTTCTTTTATCTACCATACTGATGTACATTAACAATAAATTTCTTTACTTTTACTTACTCTTTACGATCAATTCATTAATTTTATTTAGAGAAAGATGAACATATAAACAATAAAACGCTTTCTTTGATGGTTCATGCGGGTTATGAAGATAGCGATCATTGCAGAAAAATTTACACAACCCGCTAACGCGGGTTATGTATTTTTTCTGCAATGTCGCTACCTTCATATTCCGCATGAATCACCAAAGAAAGCAGAAAGCAAATGAAAAGGCATTTTCATTGTTTGTTGTCAAATGTATATTGTACAATGCAAGAATAATTCAAATTCACTATTCTTTTCGAGTTAGAGCTCACAGGGGTGTATTTTACTATTTTATTATCAATACAAGACCGCATACTTAGTGATGCAGATTCAGAAAAATTCTGTCAGAGAAGTATACCGGCATTTCCGTTCATATAAATAATTTCTACGAAAACGACCCAAATTGAAGAAATGTTAATTTTACTATCGATGGTTCGCTATTGTGGTACTTTCCACTTTCATAAATCACACAGAGCCTTCACGTGCCTCTGCAGAAAAATTAGGGCATGCGCTTATCAAGCAGAACGGTACAACTTCCGCAAAGCCGTCAACGTCAATATTTTGATCGTTAAATTGTATGTGGACAAAATCTGACATAAAATAAAATAAATGAATATGAAGAGATCATTTTATTTTACATGCAGTACATTTTATATTTATTGCATTGTACAATGCGATCACTTATTGTCATCGCACAAAATCGTCGCCTGATAGGACTGCATACATCCTTCCCCGATCGCCGACGCACTTGTTTACATATTTGTGACAGCGCTACTGATGAAACTTTTTGCGAAAACCGACAGTATTGGTTTGAAAATATCTTCGATAAATATACCTATCGTAAAAATTTACCTGAATATTTCCGAACAAGCGAGTATTCCGGCAAATCGGTCACTGTTCCCAGTATTTTGCGAGCGTAAAATTTGTCAATCGCTGCTGCTATTCACGGGAAGTAACTCGTGGTAGACTCTGCAGAGGCGAAGCACGGGGAATGCCGAATGTTCGTCAATCCATCAGAGATCGATGCTTTTACTCAATTTCTTTATTGCGAAAGACATACGTCTTATAGCACTTAATATAATAATAAACAATACACACACAATAATATTTAGACAAAAATGGACGGTCAGTTCTTACATGTGTATATTGTTACACAAACTAATGTTTACAAAATTTGTCAGTATTTGGAGAATGATATACAGATTACTGAAAAATACACACAGGAAAAACACTTATATATATATTAACAATTTAAATCAGCAAATGGTTGAATAATAAATAGTTCAAACCATTCTGAGTGTAAGGGCTTTATAAATGAATTTTCCTAAATTACATAATTCTTTGATATTGTTAACACTTAGTAGCTGTATTAATTTGTAAATGGATGTTTTAATTACACCAATAATACTTTTTTATCAGCTTTGATCTTACTCCATACAGAAAGATCCTCGTTTTTAACCGTCGATGAGCTTTATCACCTCAGATATTGTCTCTAAAGTCTTGGCTGTTTCACCAACATGCGCTGATTCAGAATTTTTTCCCAGAGGAGGGGGTGGGGAGAGATAATTTAGTTTGCCGGTGTGAGGGGGTCGAAGGTACATATTTGGTAGCTTAATTTACAATCTGAATTAAATAAGTTTGAATCGCCCCCTTCGACTTCTCCATAGATCCACACATTATTTGAATGTAAATATGTTACCAGAATTACTTTAAGAAGTTTCGATCAAGGCAATTTTTCAATACAGGTGTTGATTGGCAAATGATTTTTTTTTATTAATTGGTCAACTCAGTATGTTGATCGACAAATTATTAAATTTTCTTATTACGATTTAATGAGTAAAATAAAAAACCACAAATCACAGAGTAAAAGGAAACTAAATACATCAAATTCATGAATGAATTTGGGTACCAATCAGTAAACAAGTATGCACCTATATAATTTCAATCTTTTATTTATAGAGAAAAACAGCAATACTTTATGTAAAATAAAATCAAACCACAATGCACTATAAACATGCATGGTTCTAGTGGGACTTCAGTCTAAGTGTTTTGGTAAATTAATTTCATATAAACAGAATATATAGGGACCTGCATGATGTAACGTTTATCAGTGTAGGAGTATCGTGAACTTGAAGATGCCGTGTGTCACTAGAAAACAAAATTAAAATTA
>WFKH01010931.1:61141907-61173919 GCA_016163765.1 Magallana hongkongensis
GCCGCTTAAAGTGTTGCCTACACCCTCATTTTTCATAAATTTAAAAGAAAAAATGCTGGGATAATTTGTTCAAATAATAAATCAAATTATATATCACCCATATTTCGATTAATGTAATCATCAAACACCTTTGGTAAGTTTGAGAGACTGCATTGCCTTGCTTTCAATTTAGTGGAATGAAACTTAATAGACTGCATCACGTAATGGGTTTTAAAAAAGAAGAAGAATTTTGCGGTTGGTTAGAATATGATCCCAGTAAATAAATAGTTAGGCAACTATATCAAAAATATATCAAAAATATATCAAAGCCTCAATAACAATATTATGAACTCTTTTTCTATCATTGGATCAATGTTGTTGTCGCGAAGCACGTATGATTTCTTTCCGGGAATAAATTATCCGTTTTGATAGTATAGCGCGGAAGACATTTTCCGGTTTTGGGTAAGAGAAAACGTCAACTTGAACTTTAGCTGGGTTTATTTCACTCCATCTTCCCTACAGTAGTGCAAGTGTCCCCATCTACTGAAAATCCGTTAAAAATGGGTTAATGGACGAATACATGGAATATTTAACGATCAGAGGAATTACTAGAATTGAAAGCTCGAAAGGTAATGTACCAATACATGTAATCTTATAACAGGGATTCTGCTGAAAGTAGTAGCTACCCCTTTTACTACCCAGCTGCTACACTATGAACTACTTATTTTAAAGTATAGAAGATGAATCTTTTGGTGAGAAACACAAGAAGCGTCTCTATAAGCTTAAATAACTTAAACACAGACAGAAAATTAATATTAAATTTAACTTTCTGAAATTAATGTTATAAAAATGTTAAAACTAGAATCCTTACGATACTCCCAATGATCATTTAAATTCGGTCTTGGACCATCCTACATGTTTTAGCATGTTTTTAGCAGTATTAAAAAAACAGTCTTAATGATGGGGATTAAAATGCAGTTTATGAATTCACATATTGTTATTGTAATATCTGATACATGGCAAAAGTTCAAAAATTAAAATTTTAGAGGTTAGAATGTTGGTGTTAAAAATGATATTAACATCGTTATAAGATATAATTGTAGAATTAATTTTTTCATTAAAGAAAAGAAACGGCAATTCACAGACTATAAGCTGAAGACCCAGCAGACTGAGCTAACCCCCCCCCCCCCCCACCCCCACCCCCCAGGCCTTCCTTCGAGAAAAAATTTAACAAGTTTTCACCAAATGATGAAGGTGCTTCTGTAAAAAAACACCATAACTTATATTTTATACTTTATCAGTGTGATTTTTCAAGGTAATAAATGAAATGATCATGCAAAGTCAAATGTTGAATGAACCAAGAATTGTGAGTGCTAATACTGAAATGTGTCAAGTAATGGTGTGTTAATTCATACTTAACTTTATAAAAACAATAGGAGAGATTGTCATAAATAACTATATGCTCATGTAACGCCTCCAAAGGTTGTCTAATAACAATTCCGGTGTTAAAATTATTTTATATATTGGATAGAGATTGTTGTTGTAGAAAAGCAAATTGACCTCAGGCCTTTTTCCAAGAACCACAGACTTAGGAATGTCTTCATTCTTACGTATAAAGATACAAGGTTAGGCAATAAAAGAATGCAGAGCTGTATTTTTTTTTATGTATATTAAGTGACAGGCCTTTCTGCATAAATCAGACACTGTATATGACCTGCACTGAAATGTAGAAACAAATTTATCATTCAGACACCTTGATTTTGAAGATTCTGCTGTCACTGGTTACCAGATAACACATTAGATTAATTGTTTCTATAGCTCAGTAACCTTTACCATATTGAACAAATTTCACTGTTAAAGATGCATAAATTTATAGATTTTAAGAGATTTATTACTTGATATTATGGATCAATATTATTTGATATTTATTTTTGCCAGTTATAAAATATGAAACTTGAAAAGCATTTATCAGTAATTAATATGTTGTATTAAAGACATGTAATACCAATTTCCAAATACTCTACTCCTCAGTTACAACAGTATTTTTAATGCAAGTTTCGTCATACTGTCCTTAAATATATTCATAATCAGGAAAAAATTTATTTAAAGTAAAGCTCACATATACAAAGAAGGGTTGTCATCTAAAACATCATGAAATCTATTTAAGACTGCCAGACTGTATCACACATTGTTTAATTTGTCAGAAACACAGCCTAAATATGCAAATAAGGTAATAAAAGTATGTACGTCTTGATTTATTAATTAGAACATACAGGATTAAACTTACAAATACTGGTTTATGTTATGTTTTTCTTTTTGGTTGATATGATCAAACTTCCCTTTCATATTTGGTCATATCCGTAATATAAGTATTAGAATATATTATAGGTATGATACAGTCAAACTTTGTTATCTCAAACTAGATTGGACTGTTTAAAAACTTTGAGATATCCGAGTATTCGAGATATCAAGGGTTAAATACTTAATAAATACAGCTTACTCCACCTATATTGAAGTCGCTTATTTTGAAATTCCGCTTATTTTGAAATAAAAATAAATCCCCAGTTTTACCTTCTCATATTCTTTGCATTAAATTAACGGTTATAATGAAATCAGCTATTTTGAAATATCGCTTATATTGAAGTCACTGGTCGGTCCCAAGAGGTGATAATGAGTTGTTTTCATAACAGTTATATTGAAGAACTCCCTGATGGCTGTCGTCACGGTTGGTGACAACAATTATGCCTGATTGACCCGTTGATATACAAAGGTGTGAATTGATAAGTTCTCACCTTATGTGTTTTTATACTTCTTAAAAATAATTGTTTTTCACTGTTGAATTCTTTGTTTTTACGTATACGGACGTATTGAGGCTATACGTAATATGCAAACCCCACAGAAAAGATTTGGACACTAATTACGAAATAGTAAGGCTATTGATAAAAGGGCAAAGCCTAAACTCGAAATAGCTTAGGATTTTGAGATTAACCCGAGTACATATACGATGGTAAACAAGCAGTGTTCAGTAGTAATAGAAGCATTTGAGTCTTGTGATTTTTCTTTCAATTACGTCAAAAAATGTGATTAAGCATTTTGATGAGGTTTTCTGGTTTGTTCTTCTTTATTTTAGATCAGGATTGAACTATTAAAAATGGCGGCTTCACATCAGTCGATTTCGCTTATATTGAATTACGGATATATTGAAATTGCATGGTCCCCTGAATTTCAATATATCCGGAGTAGGCTGTAAATGGTTGGGACTTACAAATCACTTTGAAATATCCATTGTATTCGAGTTATCAGTGTTCGAGATATCGAAGTTCAACTCTATTTCCAGAGAATGAAATTATTTATATATAAGTGAAGTTTGAGCTAGTTGATGTTGTCATAACTCTATGTCATAATGTGTACTCTGTACAGTGTACAAACCAACAGGATTTATTGTATGCATATTCTATATCTGTAGGTGTGTTTTTAAAATAAACATGTTAATTAAATTCTTTTTTAAGCCACGAATATGAAAAGTATAATGAGCATACAGATCATAATTCATTTTACAAATTGTTATAGTTTTTGCACCTTCATTTGTAAAATCTGAATTTTAGCCATAAATAAATGGCTTGGTAACCATGATCATAACCTTTCTTTCATAGATCACATGAAGCTGTTATAATTAGGTGCGTGCGGTCTTGCAAATATACATGTTTTTGTTGCATATTCAAACCTTCTGCGTCCCTTTTCTGTATAATTTATACTTTAAAACCAAAGTTTCATTCAGACACAATTGATTGCATCGATAGTTTGAAAAATTGAATTGCAAACATAAGTAATAAATGACTGTTTTAAACAACTGTTTATACTGAGAATTATTGTGCTGAAACACTGAATTTAAGGTTCAGTTAGAGATCAGATTGTCTTCATTTTTACATACTCATACCTTTATGTAAATTGTCATTTTTCTTTGGGGGGGGGGGGGGTACATATAATTGATTTTTGAGTAATATACCTGTTCTGAATCTGGCTATACAGTATAACTTATTATTGTGAAGATTACTAATTTTGTTCAATGCTTTTGGATCACTGGATATTGTTAGAAGGTTGGATGGGTGTATGTTAAGTTGACCTTGGGCAATTACTCTATGTGTCACATGATTAAGAACAAGCTTGGAGAAAAGGGAAATATTTGCTTTTCAATAAATATGTATATTGTCTGAAAATCAAAGAAAGTGATTATATTTCTGCATAAAAAGTGGATGGAGAAGTTGTACAAGGATATTATTAATAAGATACAGTACAGCTTGTGTGTTTTTGATGGACTGGTGAAACAGTACACTGTTCAGTAGGTGCAGATTGTTTATTACATACAATGCAAGTGGTCCAAGGTTTTTCAGATAGGTTTTCAGACAATAATCCAATTTTACATGTTTCATACTATAGTATTGTATGTGGCTTTTTATTTTATTTAAAACTCTATTTTTAATCATTTTATGTAAGAAAATTTATATTGGATTACATGGTTTCATTGTATGCAAAGGATATGATTGAACATATCATGTTAGCAAAAAGGTACATAAATTAAGTATTAATGTACATTATTATTTATTTATTCTTATTAATTTATTATCAGTAATGAAAAAGTATCTTGTTCTATGTGTTTACCTGCATGTCTATCATGTTTCTGCACAAGGGGGGGGGGGGGGGTTGTTTTTTTTTTTTAAAAAAAAAGGAAGGGGCGGAAAGATAAAAAAATTGGCCCAAGTTTTAAAGTGAAATAAGTAAAATTAAAAAAAAATAGATGGATAAAATGATGATGATTAATTTCTATTGTGCAGGCATAATTTTATTAATATACCTGTTTTTAATATTTCGGTGGTTTATCTTTTAAGTACAATTAATGGTATGCATATTAATGCAGAATATTAGGTGGAATACTTTTAATAAAACTTAATTGTTTTAAAATTTTAGAGAAAGGATGTTTAATCGGGGTCAGAATGGCTACAACAGATTACTGGCAGATCACACCTACCTCAACAAAGACACCGAAGAAGAATTTGTAAGTGAAATATTTTAGTAGATATGTGTACAAGTTCATGCATCAGGAGATGGTCGGTTAATGATTTTTTAAGTAGAACACATACCAATTTGTCACGAAGACATGCTGACTGTGTGTGTGTGCACAGTTCTTGAAAGCAAGATTTCAGAAAACAAATTTTAGATGAAATATCTTACAATGAGTCTGTTTTTTAGAAATAAGTTAACTTTGTATCAGGAAACTGCAAGCAATTAATAATAAAAATAATTTGAAACAAATGAAAAATCGAGGTAATTAGTGCAAGGAAGAGGATAGCACAACTATTTAATGATATAATGACCTTGAAGGCACTGAAAACTTACACCAGTTTGTACATATACATGCTGTAATTTACAAGTTACAGCTGACTGGAGGAAACAAAGCAACATGTCATCGACACAACTCATTTTTAGACTGTCATATCCTATGATGCCTTATAATATCCTGATAACCTCCTCCCCCCTCCCCCCAAATATGGCTGAAAAAGGTACCGACCTCTAGTGGTCCATCACCGTGTCCTGTCAATTACATGTTTATCACGTCATTATGTCAATCATATCACTCAAACTTACAAATGTTGTTAAATGTATGAAATGTATAAAATATATCGTCACTTTGATTCAATCATTTCTTTAGTCAGAAGACACAAAAATTATATAAGAATCTTTGGTTTGCTGTATAATTTAAAAGTTTGTTATTTTCTGACCATTTCATGTGTGTTGACAGCTGTGCTATGGGTACAAGGCGGACCAGTGTAAGGAGGCGGTGTTCCTGGTTCTGGTGGTGCTGACAGGGGGCCTGGTCCTCCTGCTGCTACAGTGGCGTCCCCAGATGGTGTGTTACCTCAGGAAGAGGCGATGCTCTCTCAGCCATGCTGACACCATTCTCTTACAGGTAATATAGTGGATGTCACGTTACAGTTATCTGTGTGTGTGAGTGAGAGAGAAAGAGAGACAAACAGATGGACAGACAGACAGACAGAGAGGGAGAGATGCATACACCTTATACTAAATAAGCTCTTTGAGCTACGTTTAGTCCCAGTAATAGCTTTAATGCATTACTGATCTGTTCAAGCTGCTAATACCAGTAGTTTAAACAATAAATTATTTTTTACAGATACTGATGTAACATAAATTTTCTTTTGACATTGCAATGTATTCTTATCTCTGTTTATTTTAGTTGGTTGGTTAATTCTAAACAAATTGAAGTAACTTTTGCAAGTATGACATAAATCTACGACAGCTTATTTTTCCTTTGATAGGACACATACAAGCAGTATAGCATAGCCATCATTGAAGAGAAAACCTTTCCACAATCGTATGTATTCATTTGTTTTCAGTGTGAATCAAGCACACAATACCCGGTAATTATATTAGTACATGACCATACAGTATAGTACCTCGTATGTTCTACAATTAAATCCATAGCATAATACAGAGATTATTGTTATCTTTTTGATAATTGTACTACCAGCGCTATTAAACTCTAGAAATACACTGTATGCTCTAAAATTAACGTATTTATAATTAATTAGCTTACAGGAATTTAGCATATGATAGCAAATCTCAACTTAGGTAATTGCAATTTGCTTTCATGTGGGGTTTTAATTCTGTTGGTAAATTCTGTTGGTAAACTCTCAAGGTGATGATGGACACTTTGAATTTCAATGTGAATGAAAGAACACCATATTAAGAATATAATCACCATTCTAAAATTTTGAAATGGTACAGTTTTGAGCTATAAAATGTATAATTTATGTAAAATTCTCTATTATGGTAAAACTTGTAAAAACTCCAGTCATTTGGAACTCGTGTTTCGGGATAAAAAGCAGACAAATAAACTCATTGTGCTAGGATATTACAGAGCTGTATTGTGGAGGAAAACAGACAAAGTTATTGTTAGATTTTATTATAATTATTTTGAAAGACATACATTCACAACACTGAGGAGCCCCATACCTCCTCAATGTAAATTATTTCTTCACAGAAACTACAAAGCAAATCTTGACCAGTGTTTTACATCTAGGTACTTGTGGGTTTAGGGAATCAGGGTTGATGAATCTTTGTTTTCATGTTGACCAGACGATGAGGCAAAAACAGAGAGACAAAGGATTGCAGTCTAAATTACTTGAAATAATGCAATATTTATTCAGGCCTGTATGATACATACAGCTAAAGAGACCATTGCAGATCCCCCACAAAACAAACAGATTTCATGTACATTGTACATGTTGTATTGTTATAGAATTTTTAAGACCTTCCTTGCATTTTGCCAGTGTATTACTGAACAAATTGAATTCTCTTCCATTTCTCTATACAGCTGTCAATTTCTGTAAGTTTGTAGTGTCAGTCAGTCGTGTCATCCTGTGCATGCTATCTATTTGTATTAAAAACTATTTTGTTATACCTTGTCAATATAATCACACAGAGCTTAATTCAGTTTATCTGCATAAATCTAACCTTTGTTTTGATATAGCTGTCTTTAAGTTGCATTCAGGATTCCAAGGAATGACTCGTTGTGTTGAAGGCAGATATCTCAATAAATGTTCTGACTTTAGGCTGGAAATGAATTATATTGAATGTAGAGAAACTAACAGTTTTTCCTTTGAAATTTACTTATGGAAATTTTTATCATTGGCAACATATTAAATAGTTTTGCTTTAAAAAAAATCAAATTAAAATGGACTGTAAATTTACCAGGTACCTAGATTTCAGTAATACCAGTACATATAGTAGTTTTTGCACTGAATAGGCTAATTAGTCTAATTAGTAAACAATAATACCATGAATTACCAGTAACAATTAATTAGATCTTAAGAATCCCTTTGTTCTGTATACATAAGCTGAAAAAATTGATGAAGAAATATGAGGGTTTTTTTTTTAACTAACACTGATGTTGATCAATATCTTTTTTGAGTCATTTGGGATTTTTCTTGAGAAATTTTCTAAAATGAGGTCCTTGGAAATATTGGACAGATATAAGGAGAGTTTTAATGTTCAACTCAGAAATGATGATATTAACTTGGAATGAGTATTTTCACTTCATGAATTACTCAAAGAAATATACTGTAAGTGGTCAGTACACAGCTGCTACTGTACATGTTGGTCTGCTCATCTGATGCTGTTTGGGTTGAGGTAATTCAAATAATAAGTGGACTACGGTACTAATCATTATATACTAGTACAATAAAACTCGGTAATTCAAGAAGTGGACTGCGGTACTAATCATTATATACTAGTACAATAAAACTCGGTTATAGCGCAGTTCTAGGGACAAGTGGAATTACTTCGCTATATCCGTAATTTGTTATAGCCGTATAAGGAATTTGTAATAATAAGAATGGCAAATTTGCTATATACATGTTTTCTTCCACCAGACTACAATTTAAACTAATAGAAGCATAAAATGTAATTGCATTCTTTTGAAACCTATAATCATCAGATTGTAAATTACAGAGTTTATGTGGAAATAAATTCATTCAAATTATTATTGTCAATTGGTATTGCTAACTTTTTAAACTGTAAAGAAATTCATTATAAAAGTTTAAAAATTTGTTATTTTTTTACCTGTATGGGACTCGATATCAATTCACTATAACTGTGAATTTGTTATATCCAAATTTGTTATAACCCTAAAATTTTGCAAGAATTTGTTAAGAAATTTTCTGGGGACTCCACAAAACTTGCTATATCCGATATTTCGCTATATGCATGTTCGTGCTATACGAGTTTTACTGTATTACATAGGGGTGTATGCTAGTTGAAATCTCCTGGAATTGGTGGCACATACTTATCATACAGTCAGTTTAGGTTACGGATAATCTAAATCTGTATAATTATAATGCACAGCAAAATAGATTAAGTCACAAGACTTGATGTTGTGATTGGCTTTTAGATTAGTTTTACTTATAAGTTTGATTTTATGCATTCAAAACTTTGCAAAAAATATATGAATCCTCTATTTAGAGTACTTGCATATGATCCTCTTTTTATGGGTTATTATGGACCATACTTTTATTTATGGTTTTTAAGTAAATCTACCATGCAGTGTCCTCAGGAATTTAGTGAAAAAATGAAATAAACTTTAGTGTTTTGATTGTTCAATGTGCTAAGCATGTACAAATAGGCCCTAAGCTAGAGTAATAGTAAAACTATAGTAAAGGAATAGAAAACAGACAAATGATAGACGATTCATAGATACATGTACCACATTGGGTACCATAGTTACATATTTTCCCTCTTTACGTGTTTTTAACTGTATATGTATGTATCACTTGTTTAAACACAGGGCAATAGATGTGTTCAAGGCATACCAGTTTATTTCTCTGTTTGGTTGTTATAATGTGATCATTCAAAGATCTTTATCCTAGCGTAGTAGAGCTATTAGAAACTTAACCTTTTCCTGATATACTTAAGTGATGCAGATGTACATTTCACATTTCACACTCTGCATGGTACCATATACATCTTGTTAAACATGTGATTATTTCTGTAATACGGTAACATATTCTACATGTGACAATTATAGGAAGGACTTTGTGTCTAGTGGCACTCAAGCTGTGGACTCGGATTATGAAAGTCCAGCGGACACCAGTCAGCTCACAGTGTCTCAGGTTAGAATCCATAAAGCTTCATTTTTGGTCCAACCTGAGAAAAATTAGGGCAAATTGATGAAATACCAATTTTAATCATTTTTCTAATTCCCCTGTCAAATTGAAAAATTCTCTGTCAGAAAAATTTATTAACCAGTACAAGTATATATCCCAGTAAATTGTATAAGCAAATGATAAACCACAGTTTTGAAATTCAAGTTTGATTTCATCTATATACATGTAATTATTATTTCAAGCAGACTAATGATTCTGATAAGCTTTGTGAAGATTAAACTACATGTGAATTTGATTGCAGGAGGAATTCAAGCTTCGATACTTTGACCATCAACATGTGAGATATTTATGGGATAGGGGAAGCCAAGTCTTCTCAAAGCTTAAGTAAGACTTATTGATACTAAGAATGGTTAAAAGTGACTTGTATAGTATACTAGTATTTTATGCCCTGAATAGTACCATTATAGGGAGTTATTGCTCTCAGTTAAAATTGAAGACTTCATTAAAGGTACATGTAACTGGTAAACTAAAAGTTCAAGGTCCAGAGTAGAGAATAAGGATTCACACACATATTTTGTTATAATTTCAATGAGTTTAAAAAACCCCTAAAAATGGTTACTCTACACACATTATTGTTTTTTCTGCAGAGATCTTTCTGAGGGAACCAAATGTGTAAATATCCAAGAGAGTTTCCATGGTTTGAGTACAAGAGAACAGAATCAAAAGTAAGGGGCACCTGTCCACACTGTTCATGATAGAATATACCGGTACCTCTTTTGCCTTGCATGTCTGTTATCTATGATTTTTTTTTTTTTCATTTTTAGACAAGTTGTTTATGGGGAAAATTCAATTGAAGTAGAAGTGAAATCGTATTGGAGACTCTTCATAGAGGAGGTAATTTTGCTTGAATGGAAGTGTTACAATTCTTTTTGCAGATATCTTTCATGTCTGGTTAAGTTTTAACAGAATGAAGCATATGCTTTTTTTTACAGGTGATGAACCCATTCTACGTGTTTCAGATCGCCAGCATTATTCTCTGGCTCTGTGACCAGTATTATTACTATGCTGCCTGTATTCTCTTTATATCTCTTGTGTCCATTGGAATCTCACTGTATGAAACCAAAAGAGTGAGTATATAAAAGACTCTTTGAAGTGTACGCAATAACTATGCAGTAAATCAATCTACCTAGGCAGGACTTTTCAGGCCACATAAAGTTTAGATTGAATTGAAAGAACGTGTACCTTGCAGCATGTACAGAGTTTTAAAATGCCCCATTTTATTTATTTTTTCAAACTAGCTGGATTTACACATTAGATATAGAATTATAATATTTTGACTGTAAGTCACTTGACTTGTGCCATAAAATACACCATATTAAACACCATCTCAAATAAGGTTTGAAAATTGAAAGGACATTCAGTAACTGTATAGTTCCCATGATATTCTGAAACCCTGTATACATGTAATAACAAAACTTGCAAAATAGAATGGAATCTACATTTTCTAGCCATAATACTTTGATCCTTTTGTACAGTATCTTATATAGCAGCTGTTAGATTACAGAGTTATGCTAGATAATGTGACACTGTGTTCATGATTTGGTGGTATCAAAATTCATACGACACTGGAAATATGGTAGTTTTTAGCTCACCTGAGCTGAAAGCTCAAGCGAGCTTTTCTGATCATGTTTTGTCCATCTGTCTGTCTGTCCTTAAACTTTTTACATTTTCGACTTCTTCTCCAGAACCACTGGGCCGATTTCAACTGAAGTTGGCACAAAGCATCCTTAAGTGAAGGGGGTTCAATTTTGTTAAAATGAAGGGCCACGCCCTCTTTCAAGGGGAGATAATTAAAAAAATCATTGAAAATTTGTTGGTATTTTCAAAAATCTTCTTCTCAAAAACCATTTGGACAGAAAAGCTGAAACTTGTGTGGAAGCATCCTCAGGTAGTGTAAATTCAAATTTGTTCAAGTCATGTTCCCCAGGGGTAGGTTGAGGTCACAATGGGGGATCAAATTTTTCAATGGAATATATAGAGTAAATCTTTAAAAATCTTCTTCTCTGAAACTGCCAGAAAAGCTGTAACTTATGTGGAAGCATCCTCAGGTAGTGTAGATTCAAATTTGTTCAAAATATGATCCCCAGGGGTAGGGTGGGGCCACAATGGGGGGTTGAATTTTTACATATGAATATATAGAGTAAATCTTTAAAAATCTTCTTCTTTGAAACTGATCGGCCAGAAAAGCTGTAACTTATGTGGAAGCATCCTCAGGTAGTGTAGATTTAAGTTTGTTCAAATCATGATCCCTGGGGTTAGGGTGGGGCCACATTGGGGGGGTTAAATTTTTACAAAGGAATATATAGAGTAAATCTTTAAAAATCTTCTTCTCTGAAATTGATCAGCCAGAAAAGCTGTAACTTGTGTGGAAGCATCCTCAGGTATTGTAGATTCAAGTTTGTTCAAATCATGATCCCTGGGGTTAGGGTGGGGCCACATTGGGGGGTTGAATTTTTACATAGGAATATGCAATGCTCAATATGTAATATGACTGTAATATCATCCTTTTACAAAGGGGGTCAATGATAAACATAAGAATATGCAGGGGAATTTTTTATATACAGGATCTATTATACGACATTGTTCAGATATTTTGTATATGACTCCATAAAGCTGATTTTATTATGTCTATCAATGCTCAGGTGAGCAATGTGGCCCATGGGCCTCTTGTTGTATGTTATTTTATTTTTGTTTCGCAATTTACTAATCAGAGACCTGTTTATTTGACAGCAAAGTAAGACGCTACATGACATGGTATCCACCCAGGCCCAGACCATCAGTGTTTGCCGGGGGGAGGAGGTTTATGAGGACGTACCCACAGGGGAGCTTGTCCCTGGGGACGTTATCACGATCCCCCAGCACGGCTGTGTAATGACCTGTGATGCAGTACTTATAACAGGGACATGTATTGTCAACGAAAGCATGCTCACAGGTAAAGAAGAGGAGTAATGAAGTGTTTTCAAAATATTTTTATTAGCGATGCTTTTACTCTTATTTAGCACATGAAGTCACCAAGGTAGAATAACATTTTGCCCTGCCACACAAGAGACGAGATGCTTAAGAGAGTCTCTGTATTTTATATTATTTTTCTTAAAAAAAAAATCAGTTAAATTTAAAATTTAAAAGCTGAGGCTGAAAACAGAAGACTTTAAAGTTTACATAATTATTTTTGCATGTCATTTATTAGAAGTTAATAAGTCAGTAGAATTTTAATGAAACTTTTTGTAGTTGCCGAATTAATAGAACCCCTGTTTATGAGCTGTATCCCATAGTTACAGGGACAAATATTTTAGAGATAATCCAGGGCTGTGTTTTACAAAAGAACTTACGACTTATGACCAAAATAATGAATGCTTATTAATCACAAACTAATCAATATTTGAATTTAAAGGCTGTAAAATATAATTATAGAAATCAAAATAAGGATAAATTAATGGTTTTATATAAATTTTGTTTGTTAAAGACCATTCCACGATACTGAAAATATTTACGACTTTGTCGTAAGTTCTTTTGTAAAACACAGTCCAGGTATGTTTCTCTGTTTACAGGTGAGAGTGTGCCGGTGACCAAGACACCGATGACCCACCAGGAGGATGAAGAGATGTACTCACCAGACAACCACAAGAGACACACCCTGTTTTCCGGCACACACATACTGCAGACTCGGTTCTACGGCAACTCCAAGGTCAAGGCCGTTGTCGTGCGAACAGGTCAGATTGTAGGGGCATACCTTTTTATCATATAGAGATTATTTGAAGGTCTAATCTTGCATTTGGAGTTTTATTTTTATACCCCCCGCAAACGAAGTTTGGGGGGTATATAGGAATCACCTTGTCTGTCCGTCCATCTGTCTGTGCAAAATTTGTGCAAAATGGAGAAACATTGGAAGTTCCTACTTCACACAAAGATTGCTTATGACCTGAGGGTGTGTCATGACCTTGATCCAAGGTCTTTCGGGCAAGGTCAAGGTCAGTGGCAGGAAAAGTACAAAATTCGTGTCCGGTCCATATCTTTCTTATGGAGAAACATTGGAAGTTCTTACTTCACACAAAGATTGCCTATGACCTGAGGGTGTGTCATGGCCTTGACCCAAAGTCATTCGTGCAAGGTCAAGGTCAGTGGCAGGAAAACTGCAAAATTTGTGTGCGGTCCATATCTTTTTTTATGGAGAAAAATTGGAAGTCCTTACTTCACACAAAGATTTCCATATCTTTCTTATGGAGAAAAATTGGAAGTCCTTACTTCACACAAAGATTGCCTGAGGATGTGTCATGACCTTGACCCAAGGTCATTTATGCAAGGTCAAGGTCATTGTTTAAAAAATGCTTTATTTCTGTCTTGTATTAATGGAAATGATTAGAAGGTAAAATTTGACACAAAGCTTGCATGTGTCAGGTCATATAAAATTAATTGTTAGATTATCATCCCCACTTGCCCATCTGGAAATTGCCTGCCCTGATTTTATTGGGTTTTTTTGTGGAAAAAAAATTTTGGAAAAAAATCGGGCTCGGGATACCAAAAGTTCAAAACATGTAATGGCTGCTTGACATGTGGATTATCGTTTGATTTCAGTCATGTTTGTTATCATAAGGATGCAAATGTCTTCATGCATTAACAGTTAAGTTGAAATAAAGTGGAATTTAAATAATAGAAATTGGTTTCTGTACTCATATTAGCATTAACAATTTAAAAAATAGAGCAGTTGTTATTGATAGGACATGAATGGTTAATGAGATAGCATCCATCATTTTCTATAATAGAAAAATACTTGAGTTATGATTTTTTTCCTTAGCGGGGGGTATCAATCGTGAGCTTGCTCACAGTACCTCTAGTTTATAATGAACAATCTTTTCTTTTTAGGCTTCCGAACTGCCAAAGGAGAACTTGTGCGAGCCATACTGTTTCCTAAACCTCTTGATATGAAGTTTTACAGGGATGCGATGAAGTTCATTCTGTTTTTGGGTTGTATGGCTGCCCTTGGAATGACCTACAGTATCATCATCTATGTCAAGCAAGGGGTCAGTACCCAGAGACACAGGGAAATCTGTATGAATAGTTACTAAAACATGATAACATAAGAGTTAACACTTAAAAAATCCATGTACTAGTATTAGAGCATATAGGAGAGGAATTGTGGTATTCCCTTTTGTTACAGTGGCAAATTGATTTCATGACATACTTTTTTATATTACTACATGACTTGTATAAAGATTAAGCCTACATAAAGTTGGAACTATGGTAATCATAGTTTATTTGTTTTATTTCCAGATTTATCCCATGAAGATTGTAGTCAGAGTTCTGGACATCATCACCATCATTGTTCCCCCTGCCTTACCGGCGGCCATGACAGTTGGAACAGTGTTTGCCCAGAGTCGTCTCAAGAAGAAAGGAATCTATTGCATCAGTCCCCCAAGAATAAATTTCTGTGGGCGGCTAGACATCTTCTGTTTTGATAAGGTAAGATATATAATAAAATCTATTAGAATGTGCTATGTTTATTATTGTTGTAAAAAAAAAAAAGATAGCACCACAGGTATTAGTGAACTGCATTCTTTATTGTCATTTAATGTTACAGATATTTTTGTATTTGATATTATAAATATATTTGAAAGATGAAGAGCTTTGTGTGATTAAAAGTTATATTTTAGACGGGGACACTAACGGAAGATGGTTTAGACATGCTAGGGGTATTATCCATAAAGAACCTAGGGTAAGTACCAGAATATTTTTTGTTTTTTGAAGGGTGAGGAATGGATTTAAAAAATTTACACATGCTGGTGAATTGACATGTTTTGTTTTTTTTAAACTGTAAAAAAGGTAACTTATCAACAGCAAATACCTACTATTTATATATTGTTTCACCATGTATGAAAAATATTTTAAGCATTGTATGAAAAATATTTCAAGCATTGTACATCTTCAACATACAGTTGATAATGTTGAATTTTGAAACGGATGATGAAAAGTTTCTGTATGTTGTGTAACCTCTGTGATCTAACACCAGTATTGTGTCTGGTAGGTTCTGTGGGGTGGTGGAGGACCCCTCCACTCTAGAGGTGGGCCCATTCCTGACCTGTATGGCCACCTGTCACTCCCTGACAGTCATTGATGGAGTGCTGTCCGGGGACCCCCTGGATCTCATCATGTTCAATTCCACTAAATGGGTACACTGCTTTACTTTACACCACTGGAAGCAATAAACTGACTTCTGAAGTTGAAGAAAAAAATTATCTTTTTTTAATTATCATAAAATATTTGCATATCTGAACTTATATACATTTGTATAAGTTAAACTTATGTACTTGTATGTTTTAATAATTTATGTTTTTGCACATAAAGTAAATCATTGCCTCAATATAAATGATGTATCAATGCAATCATACACAATATCTTTCAACAGTATGGGTACAGATACTTATTTATCAGAATAGTTCTTGTTTGCCTTAATGATATTAGAAAGGCATGTGGTTGAACTTTTTGGCAGGTGTTAGAGGAACCAGGCAAGGACACCAGTAAATATGACACCATTATGCCAACAGTTGTGAGGCCCTGTACGAAGGATACCTTTACCTCAGCTGAGGTGAGTCAAAGAAGTTATCTTCATCCAAATTAACTATATGTCACTGATAGATTCAAAGAAAAAATAAAATATTATTGTGTCCTCCTAATTAAGGTATTACATGTATACATCCATCTTCCTTGCACAGTTAGAATACTGTCTGTATGTTGTAGAACCCGTTTGAGGTGGGCATTATCAGACAGTTTACCTTTTCCTCATCGGTGCAGCGGATGAGTGTGATCACGCGGACACTCAGTGAGGACGGGATGCAGCTCTTCTGTAAAGGAGCACCGGAGAAGATTGCCTCCCTCTGTCAGCCAGATACAGGCAAGACCTCAGCTCTAGACAAAAAAGATGGCCTTCCTAACCTCCAAACAATAGGTGGGGGGTGGAGGGGGGGTGGGTGGGTGGGTGGGGTGGTGGTCCCTTCTTCTATACAAATTGTAGGGCCTTGAATTCAGCTAATACAGTTAATCTACTGTATACAGGGTTATTATCACCCTCTCAGAGTGCATATTTTTCACGCAGTAATTATAGAAAACATTCTGCACTAATTTGCCTTTGCCTTGTGGAAAATAAACTTCATTGTTTGATAGTTCTGTATTCCCTTTTTCAGTCCCACATGAATTCCATGACATCCTTCATCGTTACACAATTCAAGGTTACAGGGTCATTGCATTGGCTCACAAAAAGATGGATCCCAAGCTGACATGGCATCAAGCTCAAAGAATATCTAGGTAAAAAAGATACAGATTGAATGTTGTATAACTTTAATAAAAGTACATGTATTTCATGTTTCTACATGAGAAGATTATTAAAAGTTTATTGAGACATTGTGTATACAGTGTATCCAACATTTTAGGGATAAAGTGGAATTCAACATGTCATTCCTGGGAATGATTGTTCTACAAAACAAACTCAAACCCCAAACAAAACCAGCCATCCATAAACTAAGGGAAGCTAGAATTAGGACTGTCATGGTAACAGGTAAGGTTCTGTGTAAACACTAACAGAACTTCATTTCACATTGTCATTTCAAATTTGGAAAATCTGGTGGTATAGATAGAAATTTAAAACCCATGATTTGCAGATAAATAACTGGTGCTTTAACCTTTTGTTCAACACCTTTAAACAGCGAGATTGTGAGAGAAAAATTTGAAGTTTTATCATTATTCTTTAGTGTTCATTTTGAAAGAAAGAATATCGCAATATGGAGGTATCTCTAATTTGTCAGTTATTTGAAGAAAATGTCTTTTAAGGTGATATGATCCAGACCGCCATCAGTGTAGCAAGGAATTGTGGGATGATCCCCATCAAGGACCGAGTGATCATTATTGAAGCCTCTCCCCCAGACGCTCACAATCCGGCCAACATTAAGTGGGTCACAGCCGAGACACCGGACGAGGGAACGGATTACTACACGGACTCGGATTACATGGAGGTCAGAGTTCATGCTTGTAACTTGTTAGATCAATGTATCATTGTGTAATGAATGTTGAGCTTCTAGGTATACTGTGATTTTTATTCTACATGTATTTAAATGCATAATTTTTTATTGATTCCTTAGAATTCAGTTCTGTGATTTATAAACTCATAGATAATTATCCTACTGATAAAAATATGTCACATTTCTTACTTCAATGATTATTTTTATTTTGTGGATTGACTCAGCAATAAATTTGATGAGAAATGAAATACAACATGTGTAATATTCTAAAATAGTTTTAGAGACTGTAAAGGTTGAAAATTTTTGGAATATAATGAAGACAGAATATTTGCCAAAAGTTACTAGGTATCTACAAGCAAACAGTTTAGTTTTAATAAAGTTGGTGTTTTAAAAAGAATTATAATGATTCTTTTTCTTTACTTGAAAAATATTATGACCAAATAAACACTTTGTTGCATAAAACATACAATAACATTGAAAGAATGTGCACATTTTCAGTATTGGCAATGTTTACATATTTATCAGTTGTGTACTCTTTTTCATTCAAAACCAAAAGAGAGTGTCTTGTATGATTGCAGGATGTTCACATAGACTTGGAGAATCCTCACAAGACTCACAACTTTCACTTTGCTGTCAGTGGCCAGGCCTTCTCAGTACTTACTAGGCACTTTCCTGAGTACATTCCTAGGGTAATGTGGGGGCCTTTTTTGCTAAAATAACAAGACATTAAAGAAGACCTTAATCATGATTATTTACATGTATTAATTATTTGTGATGAATATTAACGCATTTGATAATATGTCATTGTTTTGATTTTAGGTTGTGGTGAAGGGAACAGTTTTTGCCAGAATGTCTCCTGATCAGAAGCTTCAGCTTATTGAGGAGTTACAGAATATAGGGTATATAACAAAGCCTATAGAAGGCACACTGTCTGGTAGTTTTGATCATTTTGATGTACTTCATGATTGTAAATAATTATGACATATTATTTAAAAGACAATCATTCACTTCATTGCTAGGTATAATGTTGGCATGTGTGGAGATGGTGCTAATGATTGTGAGGTGAGTATACAAACTAACTGGAACTACATGTGTACATGTTTCTGATTCAATTTATCAGAGTAAAATCTTCTATCAAAAAATACTCTACTTTCTACATGTACATATTATCACCTTGTCCCTTCAATAATGGTTTTGTTCGTATGTAGGCCTTAAAGGCAGCACATGCGGGGATTTCCCTGTCTGAAGCGGAGGCCTCCGTAGCTGCTCCCTTCACTTCTAGCATTCCAAACATCGAGTGTGTCATACGAGTCATGAGGTAAGTTTGTACTGTGCACATGTAAAGTAAAACACAAGTAATGGATCACACGAGTTTACATCAGATATACTGAGCTCAATCTTGTTTCTATTACAGGGAGGGCAGAGCAGCCCTTGTGACGTCCTTTGGCTGCTTTAAGTATATGGCTCTCTATAGCTTTATTCAATATGTCTCGGTTCTGATTTTATATACAGTAAGTATCGATTTCTATTTTCAAGTAAATGTTAACCAAAACCATATCTTTCAGTAAAGTCTACTATGGTTTGTCCATGACACACATACAGGTATATACATACTGACTGAAAAAACCCCCATGTGAATGTATTTAAAAGGGCGTGGTCATGATTTGCGTCAAAATTTATTTTTTCGTTTTTAATGTTTACAATGCTTCAGTAAGGCATTTTTAATGGGGAACCAAAATTTAAGTGTGAGTCGTCGAGTTATAAGTGAGATACAGAGCTCACAATTCTTTGTTATGTAAACAAAGCTCAGGTCATGTTTTTGTTTACATTTGGAATGTTGAATGAAAATTTCAGGTTTAGACCTAAAATGAATGTGACAAATGCTAGGAACTGTTCATTTATGTTCAAAACACATTCGCAGACAGAAAAAATCAGCTTGAAAAAGATTTTTTAACGGTATACTGAACCAATGTAAACAAAAACATGGCACGAGCCTTGTTTACATAACAAAGAATTGTAAGCTCTGTACCTTGCTCATATCACCAGGACTGACTCTCAAATTTTGGTTGATCATTAGAAATGCATTACTTCAGCATTGTAAACAACAAAACTAGAAAAATAAAATTTGACCAAAATCGTGACCATACCCCTTTATGGGTCAGGAATATATGTGCCTTCAGTTTGACCTCTCTTGGAGTAATTGATCTGGTATATTATGTGATTTCAGTTTGATGCCAATTTGGCTGACATGCAGTTCCTATATGTGGATCTTATCATCACAACTAGTGTTGCAGTACTCAGTAAGTCAGCCGTTAGAAATCAATGAAGATTGAAAAACTTACATTATATTGTTGGATCCTCTTTTTGTATTTTGAAATATTTACTTTTTACATTTAGAATTCATCTCACTCAAACCAATGTACATTGTAGTGTTAAGAAACTGTACATAATTTTGTTTGTTAATTACAGTGGGGTATTCTGGTGCCTACCATAAACTGGTTCCTCAGCGACCTCCAGGGAGTCTGGTGAAGCCGAGCAACCTGTTGTCGATCATCGCCCAGATCCTCTTGGTCATCATCTTCCAGATTTCAGCCTTCTTATACCTGCACTTTCAACCATGGTAGAGCATTTCTGTTACTTTGTTTATGGAATCAGTCAAAGAGACAAGAAATGTAGTAGAATTACCAAGGTGTACAAAAATGTAGAATCAGGACCAATCTGGAAATATACTTTAATAAAAATTAGGGAGAACAAATTGAGTTTTCAGTGTTATACATGTACATGTATTATGTCTATTGTAGATTCTTAATTAAATGTGAGGAATTAATACATGTATAAAACCTCGAGAAGCACCTCTAGCAAATTTTCAAATCCCGCTTTTTTTTCTGACAGTTGTGACTTCAGTACTTGCACATAATTAGGAATCTATAGTAATCATCAAATGAAGAAATGAAGGTATAAACCAGTACATGTGTGTGAGTGAGATAAGGTTGATGTTTGATGTCTTAATATAGGTATAAACCAGCGCCCAAGAATCTGGATGCTGACAACACCCACTGCTGGGAAACCACTGTGATATTCCTGGTCTCTACCTATCAGTATCTAGCTTCTGCCTTCGTCTTCTCAAAGGGGCCACCATTCAGAGAACCCATATACAAAAATGGTATACCATAGTTTTGTTGATTTTATCTGATAATATTTTACTGCACGTAGTACCATGAGATAAGAAACTGTGTCTTGCAATATAACATTTTATCATATATAAGATATCAGAATTAAGAGTTATATTTTAACTGGTGACCATTCATTTGGTGTACCAGTTGATCACTCTAAATAACATACATGTATGTTTATTATTTCAGTGCCTTTTCTGCTGACATTGTGCTCACTGTTTGCTTTCTCCACTTACCTGCTCATGTTGCCATTCAAACCTATATTGGATTTTTTCAATGTAAGCTATTAGTTATGTAAACGCCCCCTTGTTCTTTCATTTTATATTGGATTTTTTCAATGTAAGATATTAGTTACTGAAGAAGCACATATTTTCGTTGGGTCAAAATTTCGTTGTTTTAAAACCAAATAAAATTTTGTTGGCATTTAATTTCGTCATATCGTAATTTCTTTGTATTCATTAATACCTGGGTTAAAAATTCGTCATGGATTTAATTTCGTTAATTTATACTGCCAACGAAAATAACAAAATTAAATCCTAAACGAATATTTATGCTTCTACAGTATGTAAACGCCCCCTTGTTCTTTCATTTTACATGCTGTATATTTCTCAACTGTTCTTGATGTTAAAATGGGAATGTTTGGCATCCTTTGGACAATGACTCTGACAACTTTTTAGCTCACCTGAACCGAAGGTTCAAGTGAGCTTTTCTGATCGCCTGATGTCCGTCGTCTGTCTGTCCGTCCGTCCGTCTGTCTGTAAGCTTTTCACATTTTTGACTTCTTCTCTAGAACCACTGGGTCAAATTTAACCAAACTTGGTACAAAGCATCCTTATGGAAACGGGATTATAAATTGTTAAAATAAAGGGCGTAACCCTTTTGAAAAGGGAGATAATTATGAAACAGTGAAAATAGGGTGGGTGTCTTTAAAAATCTTCTTCTCAAGAACCACTGCACCAGAAATGCCAATATTTACACCATAGCCTGTATATATAGTGAAGATTCTAAATTGTTAAAATCGTGACCCTCGGACCAATACTGGGGCAACAAGAGGGGTTCAAAGTTTAACATAGTAATATATAGGGAAAATGTTTAAAAATCTTCTCAAGAACTACAATGTTACAATTAGTGAGATTACTACGCAAGCATCCTAAGAAAGTGTAGATTCTAAACTGTTTAAACAATAACCTCCTGACCAATACTGGGGCCCCAAGAGGAATTAAAAGTTAGCATAGAATTATATAGGGAAAATGTTTAAAAATCTTCTTCTCAAGACCTACAATGCTACAATCAGTGAGAATACTATGCAAGCATCCTAAGATAGTGTAGATTCTTAATTGTTAAAACAATGACCCCCGGACCAATACTGGGGCCCCAAGAGGGGTTCAAAGTTTAACATAGAAATATATAGGGAAAATGTTTAGAGATCTTTTTCCCAAGAACTACAATGCTAAATTAGTGAGATTACTATACAAACATCCTCAAATAGTGTAGATTCTAAATTGTTAAAATTGAGATCATCAGACCAATACTGGGGCCCCAAGAGGGGTTCAAAGTTTAGCATAGAAATATATAATGAAAATGTTAAAAATCTTCTCAAGAACTACAATGCTAAAGTTAGTGAGATTACTATGCAACCATTCCAAATAATTAAATGATTATGATTAATACTGGTACCCCAATAGATGTTCAAATTTCAAAATTCAAATATACTGGTATATAGAAAGTGTTTGAATACAATTTGTGAGATTATTATGCAAGCATTCTGAGATAGTGTACTAGTAGATTCTAAATTCATTTGTTAAAACTATGACCCCCCCAGACCAATACTGGGGCCCAAAGATGGGTTTAATTAAAGTTCAACATAGAGGTATATAGGAAATGTGTTGAAAATCTTCTTCTCAAGAAATACAATGCTACATTTAGTTACGGTATTTAACTATGTATTAGCATCCTCATATCTTCATATCCTCATATCAAGGTCACAGTGACCTTCTTTCACTTAATATAATTATGTATAGTTCATTTTACAATTTTGTTATCTTTATTAAGTTGAGGCCTATGATAATAAGATTGGCCAGTTGATGCATCTTAGATCTTAAGATATCTTAGATATCTTAGATATGATGTCCATAAAAGGAGGCTTCTTTTTATATGTTGTTTGATATATTGTCAAATCTTGGAATATAAGAGATTTGAATACTTTTTAAACAGATACAAGAACTATTGTTCAGGTGAGCGATGTGGCCCATGGGCCTCTTGTTTACTTCAGAGTTTGGAGTCTTTCTATTTGGTCCATATATTTGAGAAAATATAAAAATTTATGTATCAAATTGATCAATTGTATTTTTGATGTTTCAATAATAACATAAAAAAATATATATACAGACATTTATACTTAATATATAGTGTTATACTTCCTCCTGATATTGTTATAATGTTATTGTCATTGAGGAAGATAGTTTAATTTGTACTTGCAATATCGTTGTCAATCTATTTATTTGTGCTTTGTTTTTGTTGACACAGTTGATGGAGCTGCAAACTAAGTCAGTCGAATTCCGCTCAGTTCTCCTGGCATTCTCTGTTGGCTTTATATTTGCTGCTTGCCTTCTAGAGGTAAAACACTGATTTTTAAAAACTTTCTCTCAATAGCTAAGTTATTGTTGGAACACATGACAAGTGACTGATTTTAAGCGCCTGTCAAATAAAATGTTTTGGGCCCTTATTTTACTATAAATAACTTTCTTAATGTCCTAATATTACATTAGGAGATATGAGTCTCTTATGCCATACTTTAATATTTTTTAGCTCGCTCGAGTTGACATTTAAGTTGTCTGAAGAAAGTAAATGTTATTATTGCTGTCATTGTTGAGGCATTAGCTTATTAAATTCCTTTTCTCTGAAACCAATGAGCTAATTTCAACCAAACTTGGCTCAAAGCTCTAAACTTCAGCAACTTTCAAGAGGAAAAAATTAAGAAATAAAAATCATCTTAAATCCAGGAAATTCCTATAATTATATGAATAGTTGAAAGTCTCTCAAAGTTGTATCACAATTTTTTTGAAGGGAGGGACTTTTAAATAGGTAATTAACATTTATTGTTTCCGTCATATTTTCAGTATTTAATTATGGATGTGAAGTGCACCAAAACATGTCTCAATTCCTGTTCTCACTGCTGTGGTAACGGAGACGAGAAGAAAGACCACTACAGGAAAATTCAAACTGAAATACAGCTCAGTAATTGGCCACCTATTGGTCAGGTGACTTATGCTTCATTGAATGAACCTCATGTTGAAATAGAAGAGGGGCTACTGAGGTCACAAGGTTCAATTCTAGTTAATTGATAAAGTGATATTTTAAGAATAGAATGATATTGATATTTGTAGCTCAACTCTTCCAGCAATAATAAATTTCCTATCTTGGTGCTGTGTGATCTACTTGTACTCTGAAATACTCGTCAATTGTCCATATTTATTTTGTTAAATACTTGACAGCATAATGTTGAGAATGTGATTTGTTATTTGTTTGTGTTTTTGTTTTTATTAATGTTGAAGTTTTGTGTCTGCAACAGACAGAAGAGGGATATTTAAATGAAAGCTGTATGAATGAGGGAATATTTTGACAATTTAAGTGGTGCCTAAATTGACTGGTCCTCTTGTAACCATTGCTTGGCATTAATTTACATTGTATTCTTGTATGAATATGGTATACATGTACTTTATAACTTCTGGGAAGTTGTAGTTAAGCTTCCAATAGATATAT
Source organism: Magallana hongkongensis (assembly GCA_016163765.1). Taxonomy (NCBI): domain Eukaryota; kingdom Metazoa; phylum Mollusca; class Bivalvia; order Ostreida; family Ostreidae; genus Magallana; species Magallana hongkongensis. Next base: position 61,166,565 of record WFKH01010931.1, read on the forward strand.
ATTTTTGTATATATCGGTTATCGAGATGTAAATTACAGTAATGAAGTTTGAATCATAATGGCATATTAGATTATTAGACACAGTTTTAATCATAATCGCATATTAGAATATTAGACACAGTTTGAATCATAATTGCATTAGAGAAAACTGGACACAGTTAAACTATCTCCTACTCAAGGTGAGGAGTTTTTGTGGGTTTCTGAAGACAGTTGGAAATCTGAGAGACAGTAATGATAAATTGTAAATTATGAACAAGAGTTTCACAAAATGTAGAGATGATTAAGATACTGAATGAATTCTATTTTATTTTTATATTTATTTTGCATGTATTTTTGTAGGTTTTTTGTTTGTTTCAAAGCTAATACTCCCCATTAAAAAATATAAAGTAAATATGGATTTGCTATGTGAACAAAGACATTCCATTTCTACAGATATTATTCAGTGCTTTTTGTAATATTGCTTCACATAATTTCTAACAAATGTATGTATATTGACAATTAATTATATGTTCTACATTTTATTTAAAATTTTTGGTTACATTGTTTTAATTGGAGCTTGGTATTTACATAATTGCATCCAAATATTGTCAACAAAGAGGTGAATTGCATACCATTGTGTTTGACCAAAATTTAAGATTATAATTTATGAAAAATGATTTTAATTGATCAGAGACACCTATAAAGGAAGCTTGTGTTGTACGCATGTATTATGTTGTGTGATGGTCACACAGATCTGTTGTAACATGTATTTGTTATGTAGAGTGTATTATTAATGGGAGATTTAAACATTTTTGTGACGTCATCTTTTGTTAAACCGAGTCCAGTAAATCTCTTGTTCTGCAACCCTCCAATAAGTTACCTATAGATGTCCAATAAGTTTCTACCTATTAGAGGGTTACAGGTTACATACTGGACTACTGCAGATAATTGGGGTGAACACAAACTCACAGAAACATAATAGGAGAGAAAAACCCCACAACTACTGGTTCCTCAAATTTCACTGGAATTTATAAGCTTTCACGGGCAAACTGCACAGAATATCCATGAGAATGAAAATTTACAGGTCCAAAACGAAGAAAAAGTTCTGACAATAAAAATAACCTGTTGCACAAACTTTAAAAGCATAAATTCACTCAGTTGGAAGTGCTTGATTAACATCGTCCTTTTGTATGAAATTAGATCGGAAACAGAATTTTAAATGAAAACGGACATTCAAATATCCACATATTAACAGTTTAATGCTACAGAATCACACCATCCTCTACTGTTGTTTGTACAAAAATGACCAATTAATGGGCAGGGATTTTGAAATATGCTCACCTTTGCGCATGCTTTTTCATGACGCAATGTGGACTAAAAGGACCAATGTAAAACAAATTTTTGTTTATATGAACATGCTTCATCGTCTCGACAAGTGTTCCTTTATTTTTACCTACCCAAACGCAAAATGATCTGTTTTTGGCCTAATGCTTATTGTTAACTCAGTGGCATCGGAAGCAAATTGAAAGGGGGGGGGGGGGGGGGGACCCCAAAAAACAAATTTATTAAAAAAAAAAAAAAAAACAGGATTATGGTCATGGTTATGTCTTTTTTTTCAAAAAAAAAAGGGGGGGGGGGTGCGGCCCCCCCCCCAGCCCCCCGGTTCCGACGCCTATGTAACTTATTGAATAGTGCCAGGTAAATGAAATGAAGCAGAACGATCGTAAAAACTGTTCACAAGCAATGAAGAGACAAAATGTATTAAGTAAGTTAAAAGCCTCAAACTGCCCATTCTGTCAGATATTGTACCGTCCTCGGCACTGACTTATAACCATTACATAAATCATTGCATTCAATGAGAAAAAAAAGATTAAGTGTTTATATATTTTGACATTATAGCAGAATTTTAGCAGAATTTCATCAGAATTGTCCCGGACAGTCGTAGCTTTTAATAGACATGGAGATACAAAGGTTGTATGGATCACTATAATCATATGTGTATAAAAGACAACTGTTGAGGTTTTGTACATGTATATACATATAAAAAGAACTAAAGTATGTGTGCGAAAGTCTGTAGCATTGATGCAACCCATGGCCAAGTCTAGCAAACCCTTATTTAAGGAGGTTGGATCCTGATATTAAAAGTCTCAAACTTTTCACAAATCTAGTTTTATTTTCTTTATATATTAGTTTACTGTAAATTTATGTAGTTTTGAGACAATGTTTATATTTTAGATTTTGAATGGCAATGCTTCATATAATATGTTTTGTTAATTTTTACAGCATAATAACCTCTTTTTTTCAATGGATAAAAATGGATAAATAAAACAATTAAATATTTGAATGATATTATGAACAAAGTGAGCTTTGGCGAGACTGTCCGTCGGTTTTCGATGATGGTCTTGTATAGCTCAGTGAATACATTTTTTTTATGAAACACAATAAGCTGAGCCCACTCTCTATCCATAGTATATCTTGTATTTTCTTTATAAACAGTGATAAATATTCAATTTTATCAAAGGTGTTAAGCTAAACAGAATCAAATGAAAGTAATGAATTTAAGACAAGTTTTTGATTAATCAATTTTATTGTACAAAAATTATATGTCTTAAAATCTGATTAAAGATCAATCATATGTTTAAAAAAAATAGACAAATTGAGTACATGTATAAAAGTAAAGATAGGTATAACAACAAACAGTTCAAAAGTTCCAGTGAATAAAATGCAATTCAATGAATGAGACCATGAAGTTATAATTAATTCTTTTTCTTAATTTTTACAAATATATATATATATACACTCAGGTGCCAAAAGTATGTAATTTTTTTTTTCTTTTCGCTATATATTTCATTGGAAACCAACATTTTTCAAAGAATTGTTAAAAAGTAAACCCTTGCCCAATTTTTAAAAGACATGGATTGATAAATTCAGAATTTCTCTAGCTTTTTGGGCACCATTTTTAAATATTTTTCCAACCTTCTGTTCCTAATATTTGATATTAACAATCCAAAGTAAGATTTTTAAGGCTCGCATATTGCAAAAGATATATAGTAGATCTCATTAAAAATATCTCCGTGAAATATCTAATTTTACAAATGAGTTGCCAAAAAACTATTTCAATGTATGTCAAAAAGTGCAAATTAAATCTACTTTAATCTATATAAATTTCTTCAAAATCTGACAAAAAATAACAACAGAAAACATTTTAGAAATAAGTCTTGTTTTCAATGAAATATATTTACATCTACCAAGTATTATTCCCTCTATTTTTTACGGAAACTTATAGTTAATTCATAGCTCTATAGAAACAACCAGACTGAAATCTACACGCCTCGTTTATCGATTGGTCGAAATCTACAGCGGCTGAAACTGACAAGAAACTGACAGAACTGAAATTGACACGCCCTGTTTATCGATTGGTCGAAACCTACAGCAACCTAAGAAAAATCACGGACTGCACGAAATAATCATGATGATGTCACACTCAAAGTCTCACAGGCTCATTTGACTGTTTCTTTTAGCTAACGTACTTATGTACATTAACAGTAATTTAATGAATTTTAATTACTTTTTATAATCAATTTATTAATTAGTTAAAAGAAAGATGTTAATATAAACAATAAAATGCTTTCTTTGATTATTCATGCGGGTTATGAAGGTAGCGATCATTGCAGAAAAAAATTACATAACCCGCTAACGCGGGTTATGTATTTTTTCTGCAATGTCGCTACCTTCATATCCCGAATGAATCATCAAAGAAAGCATTTTATTGTTTAAATATAGGGAAAAAAGAAAAAAATTGACATACTTTTGGCACGCGAGTGTATTTGTAAAGAATACAAAATATGTAGTTCATACTCTAGACTCTCTCTTTCATGCATACATACAAGGATTAAACCATTAGTAGTACATTGTTTTTTTTCTCTGGTATCTACTTGTTTCTGGTAGAGTTGGTCCTTCATACAGGAGTTATTTCCCTTGTGTTTATATATATAGACAGCTGGGACTTCCGGAAGTCTTCTAGCACATAAATCACCGACATATAGCCGGGTTAGGGATTTCTTTTTTATCTGCTGCATACAGCATTCCTTCTACATGTGGCTAGGGTTGTCTATTCCGAATTTGCCCTCGCGCTGTTGGGGCGACAGAGCGTACTTGTCGCTGCCGTCATTAGGTCCCCAGCTATCATTGGGTCTTGTAATGGTTTTCAGCCGCTAAATAAATATAAAGAAAAAATAAAAATATGGAATATTAGAATATCATATAAAGAAGTTACCTATCGATTTGAAATTTGCGTTGCCAATTTTGGCGTTTTATTCATACATTTCTGGACGAGAATCGTCTTTTTGATTCAATGTACTAGTATACAGTACATCTACCAATTTATGGCTGAATGTTATTCTCTTTTAAAAAGGGGACAGGCAAAGCCTTCATCCACTTCTCTTCGCAGACCCTCATATTTTGGATGAAGGCTATGCCTGTCCACTTCTCAAAGAATAGGCTGAAGGTATGAAAAATATTGCTTTTTTCCTTACCTCCAAAAACGACCCCTCGGCTGTGATGAATTTGTAGATAAAGTAGATGGGGATGGGACACATGACAAAACAGGTGAGGATCCAGCCAATCGTCTGGGCGTACTGCGGGTATTCCACTCCGTCACTGATCTCCAGCGGCTTGTACTGCGCCATGCGGTAGATGAACAGCAGCTGCAACCGTAAACAGGAGAATTAGAAAATACCCACCACAACTTAACAACAAAACAAGGAAAACAGAAATATAGAAGGGTAGAAACTGTTTAGAAGTTTGTATGGTGTACTAGAATTGATGCGTTTCAATTTGAAAGGATATAACGACCTATATACAATACGTACTGCAATTAGAATTGGAGAACAGACGATCCAACAGAACAGCCAGTAAAATTTAGGTCTTGGAGGGTACCCTAACATGTATTCTACATCCCGCATAAAGCGAGGGGCACCTGTCGGAAGAACACAAACGTATGTCTTTAAATAGACAACGAAGCAGTAGCCAGAAACTGGATTTATTTAAAACTACATCTCAGTAGACTGAAACTAATCACACTGTTATAGAAGGACTGTAGAGGTAAGTATCGTACCGTAAACCCACATGACGGCCACACACTCGCACGCGGCCACGAACAGCACGGAGAAATCGGCGCCAAAATGGTCCATGATGGTTACAACATAATCGCCGGCCTGAAACAGAGCAATAGTTCTTGGGTTAATTTTTGGTTTTATAGAAAAGTAATCCATCTTTTTTGGCTGCTAAGTTATCGCCTAGATTTACTGAGACGCCTACCATTTTCTTCTATAGGAAACTTTAATTAAAAAAAAACCGAACAAACAAAAATGCATTGCATATAAAATGTATACTGCATGTACTTACGATCAATACCGATATAATAATGCTTGCAAACATTTCATGTTTACTATTAGAAATATATTATTTATCTCAATACTTTTATATTTTTCTTGATTAAAAATTTAATGCAACATAATTTCTATACATACCGGTGTTACACAGGGGAGAGCCAGGAAGAAGCATATAATCCCCATCCCCACACACATGTAACTCTTGTATTTACGGGTGAACGGGAATTCGTCCTGGATACAGGTCAAGAACGTCTCTAGCAGGGCGAACTAAAAGTTTAATATTTATTATAAAATAGTTATTTTAACATTGTTTTTAATATCTATTAAATTTTATAATAAATTTTCATTCTGGAATATATGTCGAAAAGGTATGTTTAACTGATGGGAACTTTTTTTTTACCTCACTGTCCAATCCTAATGTGAACAACATGAAGAAGAACAGCACGGACCAAAGCTGGGACACCGGAAGTTGAGATAAGGCTTCTGGATACGCCACGAAAGCAAGTCCATAGCCTGCAAAAGGATTGACGGATGAGCAATGTTATTGCCATTTCAAAGTTCTTTTGCAATAATGACCGTAAGCATATAGGTAACATTACGTTTGTGTGAGAATCTTACCTGATTTGGCGACATCCTTAACTTCCACGCCTATCTTCTTGGCCATTCCTCCAAAAGTTGTGAAGATGACGAAACCAGCGATCAAACTCGTCACCACGTCCATCACAGCTATCAACATGGCGTCCCTACAAACCAACACCATTTATTTACCAGAATTTAATCAAAATGAAATGTTGGCTTAATGTGCTTTGCACTTTTGCAAAGATCTTTGTAGATTTTGTATTTTAAAATTTGGTGTATTATGTCTTGTGGGGTTCTCAGAAGAGTTCAATTACCCATAGACGTTGTTCTTGAATTTATTGTAGCTGCCAAACATGATGATTCCTCCAAAGGACACACTGAGCGAGAAAAACATCTGACCAGCGGCCGCTACCCACACCTACGGAGAAACAAGCACCTGCTGAATACCTTACAATGGTTCTTTAAAATATAACATAATATAGAATCTGCTAGATATCTTAATTGGGAGTATGAAATGTTGTTTTACTTTTAGATCTAACAGTTTGCTCCATTCTGGTACAATGAAATATATAACTCCATCGATGGCACCATCTAGCGTAGCTCCACGAACCAACAGGATAAGTAATATAACGTAAGGGAATGTTGCTGTGAAATATACGACCTGTTGAGGACGAAAAGAAAGAAAAAAATACAAATATGTTCCTTTCTATGAAGATGAGGCTTTCAAATAGTTATTTGTAAAAAGGTTTGAAAATCACCTTTCCGGAGGATTTGACACCTTTGATAAGGCATAACACGACAATAATCCATGAGAGCAGAAGACACAGAGCCAGACGCCATAAGGGAGGGCCCATCTCGTCTGCAGCTAAAGTTTCTGTCTTTTCTATGACGTCTTTTCTGGAATCACATAGATAATACAAATATATGTTGTGCAAACTCATCCCAATGTGCAACAGTTAAAGAAAAACTAAACAATTTTCTACACCCCAAAGGGAACCCCGGTAATCTTTGACATACACATGAAAGGTAGATGCTGATCTCAAAAGGTCTTAAAATTCAGTGTGTGTGAAGGTCTTGTCCGGAGTAAAATCAGAGGAACAAGCTTTTTGTTCCAACGATAAGTCTATTCCAAAATCCGTTTATTACCAAACAATACTCACTCGAAGAACAGTTGTGCCACAGCTACTGGCTTGTCTCCCTTCCACGTGGTGTTGGTGCAGTTGAAGTCGTACTGAGAGAGGTAGCTGGACTGATGGAAGGTGGAGTTCTCAAAACAGCGGCAGGACAGGCTCTTGTTGGTATACAGCAAATTGTTCTCAGTCATGTTGTATGAACAGTAAGGAATGTTCTTGGTTGTCTGCTCCACGCATCCTAAACTATACCATTCCTAGGTAGATAAAAGCAA
>WFKH01010931.1:61173929-61208602 GCA_016163765.1 Magallana hongkongensis
CAGTGTACAACACCATAGAACGTTACAGATACAGTGTACAACACCATTGAACGTTACAGACACCCTCTTGGTATTTATTGTCATTAGGTGATATCTATGGCACGCCAAATTCACAAAAATGAGCTAAACATAGTTTCACAGTTGATAAACTACGTTTATCGACTGTATACTATAGTTTACGAACCGCAAACTATAATTAACGATTCGTTAACTATAGTTTTCATCTGTAAAATCATATTTAACGGTTGTAACCTATAGTTTACGAATGCAAATCTAAGATTATCTGTCTGTAAATAAACGTTAACGATAGATTATGCTGATAAATATAGATTCACATCTGTAAACTATAATTTACATTCGTTAACTATAATTAAGAGTTGTTAATTATAGTTTCACAAATCGTGAAACTATATTTATCAGATAAACTATGTTTTGCAATCGCAAAAGGTTGTTTTCAGTGTTAATTATAGTTTTACACTTCTGAAATATTGATGATCGCGTTAACTATGTTTTACAGATGTGAAATATAGATTTACGTCGTTAACTATACTAGTAGTTTTCTGTCCGTAAACTACAGTTACAACCGATAAACCTAGTTTATCGACTGTGAAACTATGTTTAGCTCATTTTTGTGAATTTGGCGTGCCATAGATATCACTATTCGAATAGTTGATATCGCCAATTTAAATTGAAAAGATGAATATCACCTACCCAAATACGTGATATCACTTTATGAAAATTAATACCTACGTATTATATGATGCAAAACATTTTATCGGCACAGTAAGTGCATGGTGTGTAAATACAATGGATTGCGTCTTTTAACGCATGATATCAAGTACCGTCGTAATGGTCCAGAGTAACATGTATGATATGAGTAGGGTTCATTTATTGCGTGCATTAATAGGGTGCGGTAATGTGTTACCTGCATCAATTAATACAATGACCTCTATCGGATTTGATATGCAGGTAGTGATAACATCTTAGTTTTTGGTAGAATTTAGAGCCATTTAGTACTACATAAATGATATATTGCAATCACGTTGGCGCTGGAGTTGGAGCAGATCTTTTTGGATATTTAAAATTTCATACACTTTTTCATCGTGTACTGCAAGTAGTAAATATCTAACTCAGTTATATTCTTAAAATATTTGTTGAAATAAGAAATTCTCATCAGTTTTTTGTTTTTTGTTTTGATGTTGTTTTTTTGCGGGAGGGGGGGTGTTTGCAAAAGAGAAAAGAGGGATTGGTCTGTACCCCCGCTGGATACCGCCTTGAGTGCTGGATACCGCCTTGAGTGCTGGATACCGCCTTGAGTAAGGTTATTTTAATTTGCAAACAAATCCAGTAACCTGTCTGTCATCGCTCTTTTGTAATCAGCACAATTTACTTGCATCTTTTTTTTTACCTGTTACATATCCCTTAAATGAGAATACATGAATGGTTTTTCATCTATGAAATTTTTAAGCAGTTTCATTGAAATGTTAAACTGAATCCGGGTCATCCTAGGACCGCCTTAGGGTCAGTCTAATGCGATTCAAGCAAAGAGTATAGAGACTTTAAGGACTAGCTCAAGCGTAAAACACAGTGCTATATATTTCATTATGCATGCAGTGTACCATGTTGTTCTATCTCAAAAGTTTAACTTCTAATAGCGACATTAGTATTGCATGCCTTCAGAGGAACTCGAGAACAAAAAGACTTCGTTCGTTGCTGTTGTTTTTGGCTTAGTTTTTGTTCATTCCTATCGCATACATAACTTATGTTACCGTGGTATTTAGAGTGGATCGTCATTTGAATAGAGCCTTACCCCCGCCGTTGTCGTAGGCTAGGTAGGGAAACCTCCAGACGTTGCCCAGGCCCACAGACAGACCCACACACGACAGAATGAACTCCCACTTGGAGCCCCACTGTCCACGGTCCTCCTCTTCCTCCATCTCAAATGTGTCTCTGCTGCCATTGGCGCTCACTGCTCCCTTACTGTCCGAGAACGAACCCTGTACAACACAAAAGACGGATAATTCAATCAACACAGAATTATAGAACTTTTAATACATGTATCAGAAAAGATTTGTTTGCAATTTGATGCCCCAAGTACAAATCATAGTTCTTGGGTTGAAAAGGAGGGGGGGGGGAAGCACGTGGGAAGTTTGATATTTGGTAAACAAACACAAATTACTGTTTAGTAATTGATATTGTAATTATCATTTTACAAATATATTTCTATGCACAGTAGTGTTTCTGACGCCAACATTTTAAAGTACACAAGAGATGTTGAGACTCGATGGTTATAATGGCACTAAGAATGCAAGCTTACCACACTGTCAATGCAAACAGCGACAGTTACTGTTTTTTCCAATTATTGAATCAATCAAATTCAATTCATTAAAATATAAATATTTATTCAGTAAAAAGGTGACATAATTTCAGTTTCGATGCCCTCTAGACGTTATTCAAGGTAGATTGAGAAGTAACATTACGCCGTTTGTGTTACATTACACAGGGTAGCTATTTGGAAAGTTTTTTTTTAAATTCTTGCACCTTTAACTAAGATGTATGTGGTTTAGACTAGTATATACCAGTTAATGTTGAATAGTCTGTACGCCCACCCTTGGGGTAAGGGTATTTCCGATACCAGTACCCGGGATATGTTCATGTAATACGCACCCCTTGCTGGGTTCTTTTGTCGCCACACCCCACAAACTGGGGACATAACACATTGACATCAAATTGTAAATCCGTAAGTAAATAATAAAAAGTTAATTCCATGTGGTGTGAAACAAACAACAAAAGGGTGAATAGTGTGTGAACAATGCACAAGGCCTGATTGCACAGCAAGAGATGCATGTTAATTTCAGCTCTCTATATATTCAATGACTGGTTTGAGAGCAAACAACGTTAAAACACTAATGTCATTTTCGAGATAAAATTAGAAAGAAAAATCGTTCACTGAATTTTACATCTTTGATTACCATTCATTTAAAGAACTTTTTTCTCCGTTTATTTTTTCACTGACAATTAAAGACAATCTTTACAAGATTCTTATGTACATCTTTTGATTTTTCAAAGTGATGATATTACCATTCTCTGACCCAACATATCAAATAAAAAAAAATTGAGCTTAAAACTTTTTTCTCTGGATTCGTATAAAGGAAGAAAAGATGTCTACTCTTTTGATAAAAACGTTGCTGGCTATTTTTTGAAAAGATGACAATAATCGGACATGGACATACTAGACCTGATTGATAGCATCTCTGTCAGCTGAGTGAACAGAGGAGCGGGGCCATAGACTACTGGCTACATATTATGGTTATCAACGGTTTCTGTCTCTAATCGGCAAAACTACTACCCATATTTGTTCACAGTTTTCTTTAAAATCCAAACTACTAAAATATTGAATCAGGTTTTCTATGGACAAATGTTTAAAGAAGGTCCAAACTGAGTAAAGTTAAATATTTGATTAAAAGAATTATAAAACTTGTTGAAAAACCATTAGAGATTTGGAATCCATGAGTCATAAAGAACTTTTGTATTTATATAAAAAACGAATAAACGTCTTTACCTTTTCCTTTGACATATTATTTTATAGATTAAGTCCTTTTTCCTAAAAATATATATTTCCTCTTTCTGTTTGTCAACACACTGCCTCGGTAGGAGAGCACGCTTGGATGGTGTGGACCCGATGCTTTATTGTTCATTGCCCTAGGCTCGGGTTCTATTATCACCTCACAGAAATGCGTGACCTTTGACCTCATTTTGTTCAGTAGACCGTGGATTCTTATTGACATTCATCGACACATGAATAAAAAAAAACTAACAAGAAGGCATTTAAACTCTTGTAGTAGGAAAGAGAAAACCCCCCAAAACAAGTGAAAAGTTCATTTGATGGAAAGAAACCTTTTTCGAAATAATAAAATTCCATTTTTATTCTCTCAACATACAAAGGAATCATCTTGAATAAAAAGAAGACATCTCTTGACATTTTTCATTTAAACATCTCTATTGCGGAGGCTCCTGTTTCATTGTTTTGGCTGTAATCCTAAGTGAGGGTGGGGGATGGAGGTGTTATACAGGAATGCGACCTCTTACCCAGTCTAATGTACCATGTAAAGTCAGGGACGCAGAGAAAATTGCTGTTTGATTCAGCACTCTGTCCATTTACTAGGCGATTAATAAGGGTGTTTGACAATAAAACGACGAAGCTTTTTGAAATCCTGTTTTAAAGAGATTTTCTGGGGACATAAAAGATGAGGAATCTTCGCTATGGATCGAATTACGGTCGGGATAGACATTAAATTCCAATGGGGGACCGTCGTAAAATCATGGTTTGTCGACCCGGGGAGAACGGTAATTTGGACGGTAACTGAAATTCACCTGTGTAATTCACCTGTCGATTCGTCCTTTGGTTCAGCTAACTACCTGTATAGGACATACATGTAGCTCTTTATCCTTAGCTGTATCAGCTAGCTCAAATTCTTACTTAAGTTGACATCGAAACTTTTACACTAAAAAAACCAACAATGTCCTTTCTACCGTCAACAAGAGGTCTTGCAGGACCTTGGTACATGTATGTATAGCTTACGGAATGTCGAACAGGATCTGTGAGTCAGGTGAAAAATGGTATTTACGACAGATGCTGGCTTACTCATCCCTTAGTGTTCTTACCTTTATTATTGTTTATCTTCTCACTTTAATTAAAGCATGATAAACATGATGGAGTAAATATGACTCTCCTATCAAACCTAGATCATTAAAACCACTCTGGTAAAAAGGATGGGGACTTTCAGATAAATTTATAGTTAAGAAGGACGACAATATCCTCTCCGTACATGTACACTCAAGCCATGACAAGCAAACAACAACAAGAACAATGATAACAACAACACCAACAACAAAGATTTTATACCTCATTGGTAATTTATTAATCAAAGCCTTGTCTGTAAAAGGTGTGTATACTAGAACTAGAACAACTGCGAAATGTGTGCAAATGTTCGTAATTCTCTAGAACCGTATAAACAAACTAGAGACCGGTAACAAATACGTATAAATGGCTTATGCTTTGAAGTCTTTCTTTCTTTTCTTTCAAAATCACCTTTGACGAGAGAGAGAGAGAGAGAGAGAGAGAGAGAGAGAGAGAGAAAGAGAGAGAGAGATTAATCTATTGGTGTGTGAAAATTTACAGATCACAAAATATCATTTAGACACCCACTCAGTAAGTACCAGATGATATACATGACGGATCATTTTATCAAATATTGGTTTATTATAAAGAATGTGAACTCGTGGGAGTAAAAATGATAGATATTCCAGTTTGACAAGTACATTCATGCTCCAGTAACATTCATCTTAATCAAACCATTACGATTTATAACATAAGCTTTTGATATTGCCCTCAGGGCTGTGCCATATTCTCACGGGTCCAATTTTAACACGCCTTATTCTATTGAGTTAATGAACAAAGTAAGTTTAATGACCGTGAGACGGACGGGTGGTTCAGCCGTGGGTCTGAAATTGATGTCTATACCCTAACTCAACAGTAGAACTCCGGGTAAAATGTGACAGCAATAAATGGTTAAAAGACTTAAGTTGAAAAATGAACAGCCAGAGTTTGAATTATGATACAATGTACAAGTTTATACAATTGTAATAATTGTATTAAATAGTAATCTTTTCTTTTCATTGATGCATAATAAAGAAATTCTTATTTTCTAGTTGAAAAGTACTGAGAAGAAAGAAAGAGGACGTGTTCGACAAATTTTATATTGCGGTAACTGTGGTAATTAAAGGTAAATACCACATAAGGACTTGTCTTGGCATTAGTGGATGATTCAAATGTCTCGGTGACAAAACGAGAAACAGATTCTCATACAAGGCAATTAAACACACAAAATACACACATCCGCTTTGATGAAAAAGAGACACACAAGCTAAAATTGATGACACACAGTTTTCGACCTTTATGAACATGATCTAGCGCAACATATTATTCTCACAGGACCAAAAACAATGAAACTGTACGTTAAACTTTAACTTTAAACTATGTAGGGATGTGCTTCAGATCCTTCCCCATATCTGAGTCTTTAAATATAAAAAAGTGAATTACAACTGCATGGTAAAGTTAAATCAAACTCTTATGTATTTTACCAGCGATGCAGGGTTGACAAACGCCATCCATATATTATAAAGGTTGACCAAAACCGACATATAACTAAAGAATGGTATCAAATCATACTGGGTTTTCTCATTGCACAAGATGACAAAAGTAGAATACAAAATATAAAGAGTAGTAGTGAAGTCAAACAATTCATTATGTAACTGTGTCTTAATTAGTTAATATGCTAAAACAAAATATTTGTATGCTAAAAAAACCTTACCTGTGTCTCCTGAACAGGGGGCCTCTTTCTATCCCACAGATCGTAATTTCCGACAGTCATTTTTTAAAATGAAGATTCAAGTCCTCAGAAATCAAGTACGTTCAAGTTAAAACAACTGAAATTTGAATGCGTCCGCAAAACCCTTTATAACTTTATAAAGTTTGTCGATGAGACAACACTCAGGTGTTACAAAAGAGGTGTGTGCTGCGTCATTCGCCGGTCTCTCCTCGGGGAATGTTGTGCTGAGGCGCCCCAGGGCGCGTGAAAAAACGCAAACTTTTCATTAACCGTCAAAAAATCGGTTGTGGGGGCTGGGGGTGCACACTACCGACCGGGAAATTGTCTCTGCACCAGAGGGTGGTCATTAGGAATTGCATTTTACACGTTTAGTCTGAATTTCTTGATACCCTGTCGGAGTTTTTTTTTTTCCCATCATAATGTCACTTAATCACATTTTCTTTTTTCCTCGTATGACACAGACACACACTGTGATGTACAAAAACATTAGATTCATCTAAATGTTGATTAAATTTTTCTTCATGTAAAAACGTCAGAACTGGGTCAAGAACTTAAAATCGAATTCGAATACCGAAAAAATATATCTCCTGTTTGGGCCCCCTAAATTTTGAGACAATAATATGAAAATCAGAAGTCAAATTAATCAACCAATGATTTCATTTTTTATGTCGACGTCACGACGTTACATCGCCCCCGAGGTTAGATTTGCGCTCTGTTTACATCGAATTTATGATTCCATATTAATATAATTATGAGTGTGAGTGTATATCTAATTGAAATTTGTTTGTTTTCTGGTGACACTCCATTTGTTTATAAGTTATTCTGCGCTAGGTTCCTTATGGATTTATCACTGCTTAACCATGTAAATTGCGACAACAGTAAAATGTCATATGCAATCAATGTTTACAAAACGAATAAAACGTTCACTAATTCAACAAGTGAAAGTGTACTTCAGAAACATGTAGCCTCCATCTGCATGATGAAAAAAAACCAAACTCAAATTACTCCCCATAATAATATAATTAAATTCCGGGTACAGAGTTATAAAGTACGACAATTAAGATCTGTTTAAGATCTTCAAACAAACCTACGTTTAACATAATATTCCTGCTCTTATGTATTAAAACTTTTCATCGATATTTTAAGCTGTTCATCCATCCGATCATTTCTCTCGAGGAGCAGAAATGTCAAATTACACATCTCTTTAAACCAAAGCTGGAAAAGTTTGTTTTTAAATTCAATCGCAAAAAGAACAAATCCCCTAAAATATATGGGTATAAAATTCAGCACCCCCCCCCCCGAAGATTCTTATTTCTATCTACCCATTCAAAGTGTTAACGTTAAAATATTTACATTTGCAAATATGTTTCCTAATATGAACCTATAGAATAGCGAAAACATTCAATTCTGTATGAACTTTTTCATGACGTCACAATGATCATAGCACGCGCTTATCGCTTGTCGCTTGGATTATTGTAAACATAAAATTTCGGTAATTTTAACGGTTCTGAACGATTTGTCTTTTTCAAACGTAAATATAAGTAATAAACAGCAATGTTAAAAAGTTCACAGGGATATGAAGTTGGTTGGTACGTGATCAAATCTACTGAGAAGCCCTTCGGGCTTCACAGGATTTGATCACGTGACCAACCGACTTCATTTCCCGGTAAACTTTTTAAAATGCTGTTTATTTCTTAAATGTTGGAATCCATGTCTTTGTTTATTATACACTATGTTAGCACTACCTGTTACTGCCTTATGTTGATAATCTTCATAATATGATGATACTTCAACATTACATGATGGTACTTCAACATTACATGATGGTACTTCAACATTACAACATTACATGATGGTACTTCAACATTACATGATGGTACTTCAACATTACATGATGATACTTCAACATTACCTGATGGTAATGTTGAAGTATCATCATGTAATGTTGAAGTAACATCATATTATGAAGATTATCAACATAAGGCAGTTGAGGCGTTCCATATGTTACCCCCAGCTGCTGCATCTAGACGTAGCGAGTGCAATTTATTGCACCGCTCTATGTTTATCATTTGCATTAAATGTTTTTTTTAGGACTTTCCCTCTCAACTATGCATACTGTTATGCCTTTTGGGGCCAAATTCGAATAAAACCTATCTTTTATAGTCAGGACTAGTAATATATGATAATCAATATCTGATAAACGAACGGGGCTTTTATATGGGATATCTCATAAATAAAATGCTACATAAACACTGTCTTCTGTGTATACAAACAAACAAGGTTTTTTTTTAAAAAGAAAACCAACATGAATGCTTCACCTGCCCACAGACTGTCCAAACCTGCTGACGCCGAGTTCATTGACTGGGATATGAACTTTCCTTCAAGTGAAATAACTCCCCTTCATGTTTGACAGCACTCCAAAGAAATATATCAACATTCATTCCCTCTACTTTACAGACACCAAGGACACAGAGACATCAGTGGTGTTTTCTTTGATATGCCGTACAAAGAAATAGAAAAAGGGACATTCATCATATCGTTTTCTTTCTTTTTATCAGGTTTTACGTATGGATTTGACCATGTGGGTTGAACATGCATTTTGGGGTGACTGTATTGACAGAACATCGATTTCTCATTTTGTGCTCTTCGAAAACAAAAATTTCAAAGTGCGTTGCCACAGTGCCGCGATTTTGTGTCCTATAGCAGTGTATGGACAGGGAACACCGCCATTGACTTTTCTTCATATTTATAAGATACATGACCGGAGACTTATTGTAGTGGTGATAAATGCATTTGACAAATCAATATTCATGTAATTGATAAAAGAGAATGTAGTACAGTACCGGTGCTATATCAATGCCATAAGTACGTGGTGACAGTGTGTCATGTTGTAAATTTTGAATCCACTTTCATCCGGTAAATTCCAAATAGTATTCATTTGATAGTCAGGTTGAACACTATCAACGTTAGCTGCAGGTCTGATGGACGACCTGGGAGCTACAGTTCCTAACGTGTTAAAAACTTGCAATTTACGGCGCACAAAACATTGCGCTAGTTTTGGACTGATTAATCTTATTTTCACACAAACTCTGTGGAAATAATTAGTACCATTAAATTCTTCAGTCAATTTACTACTGATATCGGTACTTTACTTGCCTCAAACTTTCTCTTAAACACGCTAACCGACCTCGGAAAGTGAAGTATGTTAAATTCAAATTTTTGTTCTACAAGTCATAACAAAGAGTTTCTTAGTCTTGAGATAAATTAGACAATCAGTTTTAGTGGCCAGCCACGTAACTCCCTAATGGGAGTCGCTATGACAATTTTTAAGATAGCATGTTGTTTAGAATGAATAAAATTTATGTAATGTCAAAGTTTCAAGACTCTGGCCCCTAAAGATCCCTTACTATTTAACAAATTGCCATTTTGAGGGGCCAAACAGTTGTAAATCATCAAGATGAACATTTTTGCTGTAACAATGCTAGCAAAATCTCAATCACTTTAGATATATTTAGAAAAGACATTTGGCCCCTATAAGTCCCTTATTTAAGGGACTGGGCCCTAAATCTTGATATCGTTGAAAAGGTCATGTAGTTTTGCACAACTTTTGTTCTATATGTCTTCACAGATTATTTCATAGAAAAAAGCTATAAATAAAAACGTATCAAAATGTTGCCGATATTTGTATTTTTGCGCCTTGGCGAGCTCCGACGCTTTGCCTTTTTGGCGTATAAAAAGTAATCTTGTTAATTACAACCTTTCATCTATCAATCTTGGAAATTTTACATTGGTATTATGAATAGTTTCTGAGGAGTGAGCTGCACAAAATGGGTAATAAAAATTAAGAAATTCGTCGATAAATCAGGACCCGAAGTGACGTACGTCATGAAAAATTTCAAAATCTGGAGACGGAAGACCCTAATAAGAAACAAAACGAAAACAATAAGGTCTAGCGTTGGAAACGGAAGATCTTAATCAGTCCAAAAATAGCGCAAGTTTTAATTGCAACTTTTTAACTCATAAGGAGCTGTAGCTCCCAGGTCGTCCATACGAATATTTTCAGACCGTGACTGGCGAGAGCTACAGACCTGCAGCTGTATCAACGTTAACTATATACATGAAGTAGTCTTTTTTAATTGGTAAGTTTCAATAAAACAATCAGAAGAAATAGAACTACATGTATTTTAACAAGAGCTTGGACTTGTAGTAGTTGTGTCAAACAACAATGGGCCTGTGTATTTCATTGCTCGCCACTCAGCCATGGCTCTTTGAAATCAACTAAATTTGTTTGGCTTTTGAGCTAAGACTACCAGTCTGTGTATATTTCGCTTGAAGCCAGCGTCATTTTTAACTTGTTTAGACGCAAGAAATAGATAGCTACGCCCTACCGAAAGTCCAAGGTCTTGTTAAAATGGTTCTAAGAAAAAAAAAACCCATAATTTTTGCTTTGTTGTTAATCATTTGTTGTTGGGGTGGGTTTTTTTTTTTTTGTTATTTTCGGTAATTTGATTCTGAAATGCTTTTGTTTAAAGTAATCAATCATCGTGATCAGTAAAGAGAAGTGCCCAAAATAGTTAACCTTTTCACAAAATAATGGCAAATTAATTTCTGCAAAGAAGATTATCTTTTTCTTTCTGCCAAATATTTCTTAATCTTTGATTTAAGTTTTTCTTGCACATAAATTGTCAAATTCTTTATTTCGTATGACCTTAAATACATTTTAGTTAGACTTTTTAATAGAATTTTTGATGCAGGTACTTTCTCAAGGAGCTGGTCTGTGGGTGTAATAATTCCACTTTTAAAAAAAGGTAATACCAATGATGTAAACAATTACAGGGGAATAACTCTTGTTACTATTTACCACAGTGTTGAACAATAGATTACTTCGCTGGTCTGACGACAACGGTATCATAAGCGACGCGCAGTTTGGGTTTATGCCAGGTCATAGTACAAGCCATTTTCGCACTTACTAGCATAGTATCTTTGTATTTGAAAAAAAGAAGAAATTATACTGTTGTTTTGTTGATGATAGAATAGCGTTTGATAGTGTGAATAGAAACAAGTTATTGTATAAACTTGTTATAAATGGAGTCACGGGAAAGTTATTAAGTATTATTTAGCATATTTATTGTGAGTTAAAATCAAGTGTCAGATATAAGTCTGAACTGTCAAATTATTTTTTCGTCCACAACTGGACTTATGCAAGGAGAGGCTTTGTCGCCTTTTCTTTTTTCACTATATATTAATGATTTTGAAATGGATTTTATACGAAGTTGTTGTGAACCTGTTGACTTTAGAGACCTTTCACTCTTTCTTTTAATGTATGCTGATGACACTGTGTTAATAGCTAATTCACGAGAGGGTCTACATGGTATGTTGAATCAATTGTATCAATTTAGTAATGATTGGAATATTGGTGTGAACAATGATACAACAAAAATAGTTGTTTTTCGACATGCAGGCAGAATGTGTAAAAATGATGTCTGGACTTGTGACCAAAAGCATGTTGAGGTTGTTAATTGTTTCAATTATTTAGGAATCAATCTGAATTTTAATGGGAATTTTAATGTTACACAGAAAACAATTGCAATGCGGGTAGGAAATGTATGTTTGGTATTTTGAATGTATGTAATGAAACTTATTTAAATATTGAGACTAAATTAAGCATTTTTGACACATATGTATCTAGTGTTCTTAACTATGGCTCCGAGATATGGGGTTTTCATTCTGGTGACGAAATAGAACGAGTTCACACAAACTTTTGTAAAAAAAATTTTGAAAGTTAAAAAATGTACGTCAAACTTCATGGTTTATTCAGAGTTAAGTCGTCTGCCTATGAGTATTATACGTAAATTGCGCATCATTAAGTATTGGATGAAATTGATTTAAACAGAAAATTGTATATTACGCAATATGTATGAAGAAATGGTCTCACAGTTGATACCAAATACATGGTGTTTTAATGTCAGAGAATTATTAGTATCTCTGGGTATGCATGAAGTCTGGCTTTCACAGAATGTGGCTAACACTAATATTTTCTTAAAAACTGTATAACAGAGGTTGTCTGATTCTTTTATACAGGAAAGAGACGCATTTTTCGAGTTATCCTCTAAATGTTTATTGTACAAGTATCTGCCTGGCACTTTTTCCTTACAATTTTGTTTACATAAAAATATTCCGGAAAACCTAGTTGTCCTTTTAACAAAATATAGACTGTCATCGCATATGCTTTTGGTATAGCAAGGCCGTTATAATGGAACTGTCAGATCGATGCGTATCTGTAAATATTGTAATTTAGGTGAAGTCGAGGATGAATTCCATTTTATACTTATCTGTCCTTTTTATAAATGTCTGCGTGTAATGTATTTAAAAAATATCACTGGACTCGTCCTTCTATGTTTAAGTTAATTCATCTCCTTTCTATTCATAATCGCAAACAATTGTACTATCTCGCAATGTACCTGCGTGAGGCAGGTAAAAAACGGGAATGTCAGACTACATCCATTTAATGTATTATCATTATCATTATTATTATTTACATTACCATTTGATTAATTGATTTATAGGGTCTCCCCTCCTATGAATGTTTGAATAATGTTTTAGAATATTGTATAACGTTAATAGTGACATGTGTGCTTGTGCTTAGATAGAGTGCAGTGTAATATGTTTATAATTATGTGCATGTGTTATTTACCATTGCTTATAATTCATATGAATTTTGGCAAATAAACAATACAATACAAATACAAAATGTTCCGTAATTATTTGATACGAAAAGCATGCTACTGTTGCAGATCTTGAATCTACCGGGTGGCAGTAAATACAAAATTTACAACATGTTGTCGTGTAAATTTTGTGTTTACTGCAACCCGTAAATTCAAAATCACTACCAGGAAATTTAACTTAACTACATGGAATGGAAATTCATATATAGCTGAATTTCACTGTATGCACTGTAAGTTAGGTAATTTTGCTTTTCGTCGCGATCACATCATTTACAATACTACAGAGTTATCTGTCTTTGTATTTACAACAAAACGGGGGGCAATGGGAAACTTTAATTGTAAATATTGATAATTTTTATAGAGACTGAATATGTTTATCTCTGTTTACCGTACCATTTTTTATTCACTCTAAAGAAGCTGTCACAATTTAACCAGAAGATTTTTACATATCAAATTTTCAAATTATTGT
This sequence comes from Magallana hongkongensis, assembly GCA_016163765.1. NCBI lineage: Eukaryota > Metazoa > Mollusca > Bivalvia > Ostreida > Ostreidae > Magallana > Magallana hongkongensis. The sequence continues at coordinate 61,187,516 of WFKH01010931.1, forward strand.
TTTTTCTCAATTTTGTTTTCAAATGTTTTGTGATTCAAGTAAACTCTTGTTATTGTGTTTACTCGTAGATAAGATTTAAGTTGTGTATAGAAATACTTCATGATATCAGATATCTCGGGAAAAAATTCAACGAAACTTTTAAAATGAATAGGGTTTGACATATAACAATACTCAAGAAGTATGCGAAGGAATCACATAGGTAATTTTATATTTCAATCTTGTCCACAAGCTTTTGTACAATATACACACGAACAATTATAACACACCCACATACACACGATCAGCTATGTATCCCTTTGCAAGGAAGTAAAATTTAAAATGATCAGATTTAAAGCAGTATGAGCTGTATTTTATAGAATTTACAAACCTGCTATTATGATAATTCTACATGTAAATTAAATCTATTTGATATTAAATAAGATTAAAGGAAAAATCAAATTTTATCAGAAGAAAGATTTCTCTCCAAAAAAGAATATATAACATATCAATTTTCGAAAAAATTAGAACTTGAATCTATTTAAATGATCTAGATTCTATAAGAAAAAGAAATAGAATCAAAACAAATTAAATCACAAAATGGTATGTATGACTCAATTTATTGGTCAGCAACATTCAATTACTCTCAGAAAAACTTATATTTGTAGTTTTTCCTCAAGTTTAAAAGGATGGATTTTACTTCCTGTTTTATCTTTACATGTATTATGCAAGACTTTCCATTTATTCACCGTAAAGCTATAATGAGTATAAAAAATTAGCAGATATTTTGTAAAACAGACATCTTTTTTACGCGTCCGTTTTATCTTACTTTCTGTTTTTTACCTCTTGATGAGGACCGTTATGCTTCATACATCAACCGACTTGTTATAAATAGCGATCTTGTTTAGATATTGATAGATTGAAATTATAGATATAATGTTCTACTGCGAGTCAGACTGATTATGCCTACTAAACAGGTAACCATGGCGAGAATCAGAAAACAACAACATATTTGAAAACACATCATTCATGAAAATTTTCCAATCCTACATGTCGGCCTACAATATAAATCTTGGAGTTTTCTCTTTGGCAACAATTCCAAATGATGCAATCAAAGGTTTCACGAAAGTCACACCTTCCTAGACGCAGACAAGAGGAGCAGCCATTCCTAGAAGGATGTCTAGGAGTGCGTCCTGTCAGTCTGACCTAGGATATAGGACGGTCCCGCAGTACACCCGCACCTGTCTCATTCACGAACTTTGTTTGTCGACAATTTTTAATATCAGTTGTAGCATTTGAAACTAATCTATTTTTTTTATCTTCAAAGTGTCGAGGTTTTCAATCCAGGTGCTTCAGTGGATGAATCAGATGAGTTTGTTATGATGTTGTTTGATGTGAAGGAATTGGTTGGAAGCAGATGCAGTCAGGTTATTGTGTAACGGAATATATCGTTTTTGTGTACAAATGTTGAACAGCAGAGAAAACAAAATCCTCAAATAAAAATATATGGTGTATCTTTAGAAGCCACTGCGGAGAATGATTTTGAACAACTAACCTGGATTCTAGTAATATGGTGAAAGAAATGAAAGACATATGTAAAAACCGTGGCTTCTGCCTCATGAATCATGTTAGCAATATGCTACCATCATTGTTTTTTTATTTAGCGCCGATAATACTGCTTTTTATCACAAAATCGCATCAAAATATTTAAAATCTGTAGATTAAGATGCCCAATATATAATCATCAACCGAAGGACAAGAATACTGACGAAAAGTTTTCCGTATACATATACCGGACACGTACATTTCAAATAATAAGTTCATATGTTGTTTTTATGAATTTGAAAATAAGCTGTTCATATCGCAGATATCTATATTTAATTTAAGAAGTAGTTTATTAAAGTATATATAAATACAGTGTAAGGGATTGAACTGGAGGCAATATGCTCTAGCCTTATACATGTATATGTTCTCTCCTACAAGTATATCTGTATTTTGGAGGATAAATTCGTAAATAAATTGCACGTTAACACTTACATGTAACACTACTTTTTAATTTCTCAACAACTTGACTTTGTATTTGAGAGAAGGTTTATATATGCTATCCCTGTTGCCCGGTCCATTTGAATATCATCAAATATTTTGTATTATTATTATGACTACTTTTATTTGTACTTCAAATATTTCTGCTCTAGAAATTCCGTATGAATCAACAAAGTTTATACTGATATCTATATCTTATGCAAATATATTGGGAAAAAGTCCACGAGATACCGGTATCCCATCACCGACCAGTTTATTACACATGTATATACATATATGACCTTAAGCCTTTCTCCATATTTGGTCGCTTCTATTTCTAGATCTGTCGAGGCTCCTTAAAGGCAATAGGGTATATACATAATCAGTGGATGTATATGATTAAAACGAACTTAACTGTTTTGTCCTAGCTAATCGATATACTTATCGATATACTTCTGTGACAATCACAAATTCCAGTAAGCTGATTTTGTTTAATTAGTCTGATGAGTTTAATCAAGGACCTATTTCAGGAAACATGTTTTCGAATATAATGGAAACTAGTACCTTTTTGTCTTTGGAATTATGTCATTATTTGAGAACTGAGAAAAGGCTGGTTATTTAAGCATTTTACATTATGACTTAGTTGTGTAATGCAAAGTAAAAGTCAATGACTATATTTATAAACTTTCTACGACAAGTGGGAATTAATGTAATAGGGACACACCATTATTGAAAATTCTCTATCAAGGACATAACAGAATTTTATACAAGTTTAGAGTCACGGTCAATGTAATTATAAAGTTTACAACATTCGGAGACAAGAGTAAAGGAACATTTTTTTTTAAATTTCAAAATGGTAAAGGAAAAGCAAAGTCAAAGAGGTAGAGACTTCAGAGTGGTTTCAGTACTGTAGCACTAAAGCTATATTAAAGCAATTGATCTGATAACTGTCATTTACGATGTAAATGCAAATATTTTATGTCAGAAGAAAACAATATGATTGAAGCATTAGTTACAGAGCCCGACAGGAACAATGCCGCGGCTGTTCCATTCCTGCCGCTCTGTTGTAATATCAATATAACGCTCACCGGTCTGACCCAACTTATTACGTCGACGGGACTAAACTAATAAGAAATTAGAAGAAAAGAAAATCCTAAGCCTTTTTGGTAAGGTTTCCTGGATATATCTATAAATCAATCAGCATTAGGGTTCCGGAGAGACCGGGCACGTGTTTGCTACGTTGGTGATATCTTCATCCATCATTAGGACGTCTTGAACTAAGAATGCTGATTGCGTGCAATCAATGTAAATGGACCAACGGGGGTCAGGACATTTTGTGCTAAGTTTGGTTTGCGTTCTTTATTGGGTAATTTTCCAGATTTTCTTGTGATTGTTTCTTATAAAAACTAGGCCAGACTTGATAAATAGTGTAAGCTCTCGTAGTTTGTAAAGACCTAAAACACACAATGTCTGCTAGCTTTTTCATGTAAGCACACTGTACACGAACAAAAGTAGGATATTACACGTCATTTAGGTAGCATCAATTAAAAGAAAGCAATTTGTAGTTCGATAGGTTTAATTTAAAATAAAGTAAAATTATACACAATTGTATAAGAATAAAAACTCTATTGTAGACAACATTAATTACGTTGGTGATTGATGTAGACTTTCTGATTGATGAAAATCACACTTTTTATAACAAAACCGTCTTTAAAAAAATATAGATCTATGTATATCCTCGGGGTCACGATTTTAAGATTCCGCGTTAAATGAATTTCTGCGACAAGTAAAGTCTATCGACAGAACGAACTGCGCATTACATGTATTAAAACGACAGAAGAATCGCCGTCGCTTCGAGCCAAAGTCTACTGATTTTTTGCGAACAGAATGTGGCTGGAGTGTACTTTTGAACAAGTGCTGATTAAGCCATTTGTAAGGATTTTTTACTTGATTTTAGACGTTTCTGGTGTTACCTATTGCAATATTTATTATATATCCAGGCGCCAACGCAGGGCCAATATTTAGTCACACTTTCTGTTACTAAGCTATCATCTGTAAAAAAAAAATGTTTTTTTTATAATGAAAAATCTGAGAATGGCACCCAAATCTGGATTCAGAAAACTATGTTTATTTCTTTTATTAGAATATTAGATCCTTTTTTCACATGTTTGGCGAAGGAGTTTGTTTTAGGAGCATTACCTTAAAAATGCACGTTGAAATGAGGGTTGTATGTGAATAGTATTTAAACAAAGGATTTCTATTGTATGATCAATCTAGTTCGTATTTAGCTAGAGATGTCTGAAAATTCAAATTCAAATTCTACATAGTTAATCGAAATAAACATTTGATATAGTAAGTAATCTTTTTAAAAGTTTTAATACATACGTCATCAACAGTTGTGATTCGATAAACGTTTACTGTACATCCCCAAGCATCTCGCATTTTTTATATGAGAAAAAAGAGAGTGGCAGATTAAACCCATCCAATTCCAAAATTTTAAATAACATGTACCAATTTTTAAAAAAGAATTGATTACAAGACGCTGATCCTCATTTTTGCGAGGGATGGTAACGTAAACAGCGTTGTAACACCTGCAATACATCAATCTTTTGTGTCTCAACAGGGATGTTTAGATTCCTGAAATTCAAGCTCTCACTATGAGTAAAGTTACAACATAATTTCCCATCCTTTCCATCAATATAACCTTCTGTAAGAGTGCACACTTTGATGCATCATCTCAAGCTAAGCTCAAACAAATGGAGTATTCCATAAAAACATCTGTAATCTAAAGAATGAGTAAAAAATGATCATACACACAACCAAGGCATTAACATAAATATTATGTTCTAAAAAAACAGAGAGTATTTTCGGTGGAATACTATATGTCAAACTACTGCTCTGGGTTGATGAAAACATGCATGTGTATTATGTTGAGTTTGTATTATCTATGGATGTCACGAAAAAAACATCAAGACCATCATAATTGTGCAACGCCGAGTGAAAACCGTATTAAAAGTCAGGTTCTATCAAGCTCATTGAAGTTAAATATCCCTAAATAAGTAGATAATAAAGAGCGATTGGTTTTTGTGTGGTTTTTTTGTTTTGTTTTGTTTTGTTTTTTTTTTTTTTTAAAGTTTTTTTCTTTTTTAAAAAGGATCAGGATGTTGAGCGATTTCTTTCATACATCAGTAAAACATGAAGTTCAAAAAGGTTCTTTTTATAAACAACTTCAAAGGTTTACTGAGGAAAAAAATAAAAATTTTGTTCACTTGATTTCCTCGAGCTCAGATAAACCGTCTGCACTGGATACTGTACCCATGCTCGTACATGTACTTGTATCTAAAATAGGGAATAAAGACTGCAGTTGCAATATCTGATTTGTTTCTAGTTCATACAATGCTTGATATAGACAATACCCAATATATATCTTGTAAATACAATCCATGTATCTTGCATTGCTTTGTGTGAAGTAGATGATTGATTTGATGTAAGATGGACTCGCGCACTTATCGCGTTTTATTAGCCAACCATTACATGTTTTGACGAAATAAAGCCTCATATATAAAACATTGTTAATGAAGATAGTATGTGATGGGGGAAAACGAACTTTATTTTTTTTATATGCAAAGAACACTTCAGCAAGATATTATTCTGTAAACATTGCATAAAACGTTGAATTGAAACATAACATTATTCGTTTTTATAAGAGATATCGTTGATTTGCACAGAAAAGACATGATAGCTTCGGCATTATCTGATCCCGTTTGCAATCAAATATAAAACGTGGAAACAACAAATTTTCTTCGTAAGCCTCGTCTTTGGCAACTTCCTGATTTGTCAACATTGAGGAAGATCAGGTTTCCAACAACAATCATTTTGTTTCCTTTAAACGTACTTTAACTATTGTTGAAAGTATTATTACAGTAAGGGTACTTAAATTTCGATAATTTCAAACATTTACACTCCTTGAAAATGCACATACATGTATTTCCGACTTGTTGAAGTTTCAGACAGAATAACATAGCATAACTGAATATGAAGTACAGAATATATCTTATAAACAAAATAAAAAATATATATATAATTATAAATAAACAAAACAGTTGATAGCATAAAGTATATGTATCTAATACTGAGTTATAAAATGTACATGTTTTATAATAAACAATAGAAAACATAAAATTCTATATGATACATGTATAATATATTTTACAATATATGTTAACAGGAATGAAACAATTTAATCTTGGTGAATCCGGGTTCTTTTTGTATTCAAAAGTTTCACAATAGAATCTTTGCCGATTTATTTTCTTGGCAAGCTCTGTACGTATAAATAATGTACATTTTAATAGAAAATTCTTCTGTTTTTCCGGTATTTTGAATTTTCTATCCTATTAAAAAAGAGCTGCATATAGTATTATATTTAACAGTTAAGCGATTTTGATATAATATGTGTTGGTAAACAGAAAGCAAACACTGGGGGGGCTTCTTTCGGATTATGTTCTCCGACAGACAATGTGGACAATTAGACAGGAACACAGCTGGTTTCTTCCAGCTATCTATTAGATTTATTCTACCAATAAATTAGGAGACATTGTATTATTTTGTTCACAGAAATTATTACTTTCTGTGTATGATAAATATCGATTTGACTGCAATAACCGTTATTTATGGAACATTTTTTGCCTTTTGGGAACACATAAATGTCTTTGATATCAAAGGGGGGAACAACGTCTCGCTATTCAAGGCAAATATAGACGGTGGTTGTCAGAATGTCATCAGAACACAACGGATAAAATCTGAAGGAACCGAAGGCCGCCATATTGCTGTTAAAATCGCTCATCATGCAGATGATAAAACTTGAACCTTATAATGTCAATGTACCTGTAAATCTGGAAAGTGTATATACCAAAATAAGGCTTGAACCACGCTGATATAAAACTTTGTATTTTGTTATTTGTGAACATCTTGCATAAAATCTGTAAATTGATGATCATTTCGTTAAATCTTTTAATAGTTGCGATTTATGTTCAGTGCTTTGAATTTTTAAGTTTTTATACCAAACTTCGGCATTAAGAAGTACAGTTTCTTGCTACTTTATAAATGGCTCTATCTAGCCTCATATTCTACAATTTTTGATTCTAGTAATCAAATTTTTAATAAAGTTTTTTTTAATCAAAAAGTCTAAAAAAGGTTCGCAATGATTGAAAATCAAGCGCAATCTTTCCGACCATTCGAAATACTCAATATTTATGTTCTTGAACTTTTTGTCATTCATTAGTCCGATTGTAAGTGAAAAAGATAAAGCTTTCTACGAAAGACCCTTCGGACATTCGAGATTCAAAATTCGAAAATCGAGATTTGATCAAAATTCAATATCTTAATTAGCTAATCAATTCATCAATATGAATTTTTGTATCCTAGCGATAACAAACTGTTCTAAATGAAGATAATCTGTACACGATCTTGCAAGTACCGAAATAAAAATGTTTTATTCTTTATAATGATTTAAATAACTTGTATATAGGTATTTGTAAGAACATGTACAAATAGTCTTCATTTAGAACAGGTTTTTTTTTGTCGCTAGGATACAAATTTTCATATACTTGATTTGATTGGTTAATATAGACATTAAATTTAGAATCTCTAATTTTGTATTTCAAATATTGAATCTCCAATGAGCTTTTTGGGTTTTCGTAGACTTCCAGCTTGTATTAATCAACATTTTCTTTAAATATAGCAAACTACTCTAACTCATAATAGTTAAAAGCTTGAAATTCTTCATAAGCTAATGAATAAATTCTTAGAGAAGAGTAAACATGGGTAACAAAAAGAAAGTAATCAATGTTTCACAATAAACATTTTCAAGATATGCAAAACGTGATGTTCCGTAAATAAAATCAATTTTGACCGATTTCTGAACCCTTTTCTGCTAAGAATTAACTTTTTCTTGTTGTGATTTTCCTTGTAAAAATGGTATTGTGTTAAAAAAAACAGAGCTAAAAGGATAGAAAATCTGATAATCATTCTGTATTCTGAAGAAAGAAGTAAGAATGTATTCATTAAATGTCACTTTTTATCGATGTTGGCGTTAGAGAAGAGAGAAACGTTCCCGAGCAATGTTTTCATTTACATTTACGATGACGCAATGCCTTCTGGAGTTGTCAGGAAAACGAGCTTTTTAAAACATATATCCGTCTTAAAACGGATGGATTTGAACATATTATGTTTACGCTAGTTTGCCAGAGATAATAACTTGTTATGTAAAAGTATAACATTCTAATGCAAAGAGTTAGAAAAATGCATGTTATGCAAATCTGTTTCGTTAGTTTAGTGTTTCTATTTTCATAATAGTCCAAAAACGATGTAATAAATGCATTACTTTTGTCGTGGATGACGAAAGCAGGCAAATAACGCCTATGCACTTCTTGCCACATTTGTGACCAATGCACTTTAACGACATGTGTAACCAAATTCATGACCCTTGTAGACAAGCTCTATTATCGATATATGCTACATTTACATTTACAGAAATATCTGAAAAATCATTCAAGATTGGGACAAAAGTTATACGTAGGCAAGCAAATACATAAGATGTTTCCATCAAAAAAATATGGCCCCCCCCCCCCCCCCCCCGAAAAAATTCAAAAACGAGAAATGCTCAAAGTAAGGTGGATAAATGAATGATCAAATAAATGTTAATTAAAGTAAGTTTTGTGAATCAAACATGTTGTTATATACGTTGATTATAGAAACTAGAAGTTATTTGGTTCAAAATTGGACAATTGCTAAGGTGAATGATGTGATCGTACATGAAAATCTAAACAATCTAAACTTCTTGATATGGCCCCTTTGGCCTCTCTCTCTCTCTCTCTCTCTCTCTCTCTCTCTCTCTCTCTCTCTCTCACCACTGACGATCTCCGTCTGTTTATGACTTCTCTTTGTTCTCATCTTAAGCAGATAACAATTATGCAACTCTCGCAATACAGTAATTAGTTTAGCTGCATTTATGATGGATTTATTGTTCGAGCTTTACAAGTCATAATAATTTCTTAAGAGATCTAAAAATAGAACGCCTTTGTTCATGATAGTGTGATACTAACGTCACCAAAAAACTGTTGTCGCAAAGCAATTCTCAGAGAGTATATTTTGCACTGAAATCAGCATTTTGTCGCAAAGCAATTCTCAGAGTGTATATTTTGCACTGAAATCAGCATTTTGTCGCAAAGCAATTCTCAGAGTGTATATTTTGCACTGAAATCAGCATTTTGCGGTGGACAAACCATACACTGTTAAATGATATTGACTTTTTTTGTAGCATCTATATCAGTCGTCACGTGAACAACAGTGTTAAACTGGTAGCTTTTTCGTCGTACATCCCAAAATGTGATATTTACGTCAATTTTTCTCATGATGTAAGCACTAGCGTAGTGCTTCTTCGTGGCACTGCCCAAACTGTAATTTCCTCATGACGCAAGCACTGCTTCACAAATAGCACTCCTGAACTTTTGAAACTCATACACATATCAAGGCAAAACAAGTACATTTACTTTGTAAAAACATTATGTTATGCAGTGATATATCAGTCTGTGATCTAGTCACCATGTTCACACGGTAAAAACCAAGGGCAAATGTCTTAGTCAACACAAGAGTACGTTTTCCGAGGACAAAGGTACTCGTCATCTTATTATACATAACAGTAAGTAGATTTGAGGTAGCTTGTCTGATAAATACAACCGCATCAGGAAGAAAGGAAGGGAAATATATTTAGTGTCAAAACAATTTGGTGATATTGTTGCGGAGGTGGCAGCAAACCCTATGCTCTCTGATTAGTTCCTCATCGCTGTCCGCGCGGCGCTGTAGTGTTTTCTTACTTTGCATGTATTTGTCATTAACATGTAATCCTCTGGGAGCTGCCTCTCCACCAGTGTATACATAATGGGTTTCACAAACGAGTTCGTTGTATTCTTAGGATATTGTCTTTTACGACAAAGGTTACCCCATGGTCTTTGAACAATTAGATAAATTATTCTTGTCTCACGTGTAGCGACTACCCACTTTGTTCTGATCTCAGAAATGGCACTTAGATTTGTTAAATCATTTTCAGACAGGGACCAGTAACCGACAAGTGTCATAAGCTAACCGATGAAAGGAGTTTTATATTATCCAACCTGGAAAACACACTGCTATGCAGCCCTAAAAATTAAGTTTTTTTTAAAAATTCATTTAGGTACGACTTTCTAGATAATTTTTCTTCAACATTGCAAATACTACGTTTTATCATGGTTCGAACCCAATATTTGCACAATTGTAGAAAATGTACTTTTTAAAATCAAAAGAAGAAACAGATTTGGGAAATAAAATGTTATAATGTCGTTCACGACGGAAAAAATTAAGAGACATGTAACAAGTCCTAACGTGTTGAAGATTCAGGGCGAACCAATATCTAGGTGTCTGAACCCTAAGTCAGATCCCTTGCTTCTTGAATCCTCTTATTTCTCCGTCTGCCACTCGTCACAAATATTTCAATTGAATTCTTAGATGGAGGATAGAATTTATAAAAATTGAAATAGTTGGTCTCCTTTGCAGGCGTTTTCCACTACCCTAAACACAATGACTGTCTAAGTTTGCTGGGTTCGTTAGGATTGAAGATGTCATTGTATATTTTATATTTATTATAAGAGTGATATGAAATTATCCTACATGAATAAAAACATCTTATTTCATGTAAGTGAGTTTGTTTTATATACATATGGAGTATAATTACTTTTAAATTTATTATTTAATCAAATAGAATTCACAGATTCCACACGAATAAACTTACCGTAGAAACACTTCAAAAAGACATATTTCTAAGCATTTCCAAAGCAGAAAAGAACATTTTTATCTTTCCGACACTTTCATTCATTTCAAATGTATCAAATTTGTAATTATAAATCTTTCTCGTATAATATGGATCTTAATTAATTTAAATCATTTTTTTTTTTAATATTGTCGTACCTAACTAAATATATTTTTTTTCCGATTTCCGAAGAAATGTGCATAGTAATTGGGACATGAACTACAAAAGGCCCATGGGCCACATCGCTCACCTGAGCAACAATAGACATAATAAAATCAGCTTTATGCAGTCATATACAAAATATCTGAGCAAAGTCGTATAATAGATCCTGTATAAAAAAAATTCCTCTGCATATTCTTATGTTTATCATTGAGCCCCTTTGTAACAGGACGATTTTACAGTCATATCACATAGAGCATTGCAGTTCTCGAGAAGATCTTAAACAACTGTTTATACATGGATTATAAACCTACATCAAACTTTGAACCCCTTGTGAGACCCAAAATTTGTCCAGGAGCCAGAGTCTAAACAATTTTAAAGAATCAACAATATGTCAAAATGCTTGCATATAAGTAAAACCATATATAATAACATATGAGTTTTTGTGAATAATTTAAATGTTTTCCTTTGTAAAATTGGAACCAATCTCCCCTCCCCCCCCCCTCATGTGGCCCAACCCTACTCCTGAAGATTATGATTTTGACAGATTTTAATCTACACTATCTGAACTGACTAAAGTTACAGCTTTTCTAGGCAAATTGTGTTTAAGAAGACGATTTTTAAAGATTTTTCCCTATATATAATCTTATGTTAAATTTTGACCCCCCCCCCATTGCGGCCCCACCCAACCCCCGGGGATCATGATTAGAACAAACTTGAATCTTCCCTACCTAAGGATGCTTCTACACAAGTTACAGCTTTTCTGCCCGATCAGTTTCTGAGAAGTAGATTTTTCTCTATATATTCTGATGTGAAAATTCAACCCGCCATTGTGGCCCCATCCTACCCCTTGGGTTCATGATTTTATCAAACTTGATTCTACCCTAATTGACGATGCTCTCACACCAGTTTCAGCTTTTCTGGCCAATCGATTTCTGAAAAAAAAGATTTTGAAAGATTTTTTTCTATATACTGTATTCCTATGTAAAAATTCAATCACCCATTGTGGCCCCATCCTACCCCTGGGGATCATGATTTGAACAAACTTGAATCTACCCTCCTGAGGATGCTTCCACATGAGTAATAGCTTTTCGGCCCGATCAATTTCTGGGAAGACGATTTTTGATTTTTCCATATATATTTTGTATGTAAAAATTCGACCCCCTCCCCATTGTGGCCCCATCCTACCCCCGGGGATAATGATTTGAAAAAACTTGAATCTACACTACCTGAGGATGCTTCCACATGAGCAACAGCTTTTTTTCCGTTCGGTTTCCGAGAAGAAGATTTTTAAAAATATTTTTTCATATATTCCTATGTAAAGATTTGCCCCCCCCCCCCTCTGGCCCCCCCCTACCCCTGGGGATCATGATTTAAACAAACTTGAAACTACTCTACTTGAGGATGTTTCCACACAAGTTACAGCTTTTCTGGTCGAGCAGTTTCAGAGAAGAAGATTTTTAAAGATTGACTCTATATATTCTTCTGTAAAAATTCGACCCCCCATTGTGGCCCCACCCTACCCCTGGGGATCATGATTTGAACAAACTTGAATCTACTCTACCTGAGGATGCTTCCACACAAGTTTCAGCTTTTCTGTCCAAATGGTTTTTGAGAAGAAGATATTTTTTTTAAAAAACCAACAAATTTTCAATGATTTTTAATTATCTCCCCTTTAAAGAAGGCGTGGCCCTTCATTTTAACAAACTTGAATCCCCTTTATCTAAGGATGCTTTGTGTCAAGTTTGGTTGAAATTGGTCTAGTGGTTCTTGAGAAGAAGTCGAAAATGTAAAAAGTTTACGGACAGACAGACAGAAAGACAGACGGGCGGACAGACAGACGGACGCCGGACAAAAAGTGATCAGAAAAGCTCACTTGAGCTTTCAGCTCAGGTGAGCTAAAAACTGTATAAAGCAGATAATTTCTTTTTGTTATTTTACAAATTTTGAAAGATTAAAGATTTTTCACAATTTCTCGTCAGCATGGTTGGCGCGTTTATATATACATGTGTATTTTCCTCCTTTCTTTCAAAGACAGCTAAACCCCTGATTAGCTTTATTTTAAGAAACAAATTTGGAACTGCGCAATTTTTAATTTGTAACGTAGTCCAAAGAGAATTTTTTTTAAGTCGATGTACATCAGTCACCTGAGCGTTAATTAATTTCCTCCCAAGATTACAGCACATTTTCCAGTAGAGAATGTTGCAATGACTCGAACTATAAAAAAGAAAGATGTGATTCAAATCGAAAAATTATTGAAAGGAAGAAATCTTATCAATAAGTCGAAAACATACTAAATAAATCCAAAAATCATATCAATCGGCAAGGAAATTGAGGTTGTACTTGAATGTTTATAAAATGTTTATTAATTCGGCGTTTAATTTATCTTATGTACAATTTTTATCACATCGCTAAAATATTGTTTGCAACTTTGAATTTGATAACGATAACAGAAAAAAGTTAAGTTATTCATGCAGATAAGAAATATCTTTTCTTAGTCTAGTTTCGCACTGATGTATCATGCATATTTTAATTTACATCGCGAGACAGCGGAGTTAATCATCATGAAACGTTCTTCCTCAGTGTTGCTGTGTTAAATAATTTTTGTAAATATCATACTTATACAATTTATAAATCATCGTCTTGCATTACTTAATGATTTGTTTTTCCGTGAGTTGCATAACACCTTGAAATGGTTTGCCCATAATTCAGTGCAATCAGCGATATCAAAATCAAGGACTTATAGTATACCCATGCACGTCTTTGATAATGAAAATATATTAATTAACATATTTTATATGTTAAAATAAATTATATTAGAAAGGAAAATACCTATATGTAATCAGAGATTATCATTCTACAATTAGAAGCTGCATCATCATGATCTAGTTTACGCAGTATTAGACAACAATTCACATTCTTAATTCAGCAATAACTCGTTACTGTGCTTTCATTTAATAACTAGTGAAAATATATCAGTTATATATACGATTTAAAAAACTTTTAGACCTGAAAAATTGAAATCTACCCAATATCAACTTAGAAACTGTACAACACGCGAAAATTGTGATATGGTTTTAGGTTGTTTTCAATACATTACCAATATTTGCTTTCGAGATCGTGAGTGATTTGAAATACTAGTATATGCCAAATACTAGTATACGCAAATAGATATATCAACTTTTTTCAAAACTGATCATATATTTGAAAAGACAAAACGTTTCTTCTTGGCAAATATAACTATATGTTTTATTTCATGGATGTTAGCAATTAACGAATAATGTAATATACCCGTTGTTAATAATGCAGTGATGAAACAAGTTACAATCACTCACTAAATCGATTCACTTTGTCGGGATTTGGCCGCGCACTAACATCGTGAGTGATGTAATACGACTTTGTCCGGCGGGGGATTTACACATATGCCCTCCGCACTCATTTATCACTCCGCAGTCTGTAACGAGTCAATATTTGACTTTGCTTTGCAATACACTTTGATTACGCCGTGTAGCTAAATATAGCAGAGTTAATTAGGGTAATTACTAACAGAGTAATGAACCTTCGATTAAGCCTCTGATTTCAATCAGATGGGAAGGAGATATTTGCGCTATTTGCATCTAATTTTCAAAAATGACTTTCGGTTTTTATGTAAGTAACTGGATTACAACGCCGCTCTCAATTACAGACGTATACATTATTGGCAATCTTGTAAGAGATCGTCTCATTTTGAATTTAGAAAAAAATTCCGAACACCGAACGTAGAAATACAATCGTTGCGGGACAGTCCAAAATTTTGCAACGTTTCAGAAACACCATGTTTTTGATGATGATAAAATTTCATGGAAACAATTTTGACCTTAAATCTCTGCCTTGACTCTTAATTGACATGTGAAGTCTCTTGTACAGGTCAATAGATATAGCCAAGGATACGGAAGGATACTAGTAAGCAAACCAAAAACAACATGTTTCTTGATCTTTAATTTCCCGGGGATGTGATTTGAACAAGGCATTTAATGAATTTTGTGAATGAATTGATTCCCTTTTTTAAACTAAATAAACACCAATAAATGTTTCTATAGATAAATGAAAGGTGAATTGTAAATCTCATATACATGTTCTATATCCTTATTACCAATAAAAGATGGCTTCAAGAAAAATCATTAAAACACGCGACTGATAGGGGAAGGACGCGCGTGTTGCCGATGGACAGGGAACTCCCCCGGGGACAGAAAGACAAACAACCATTACGTACCATAAACAAAGACTGTAGATTGATGAAACCGCCTAGAATCAAGGAGCAGCAGTTTATCGGAAAACCTTTAATTGCACTATGACAAAAACTCCACACAATGGAGAAAGACTGTAGTGCTACTGACATTAACTAGTAAGTACCACAAGCTGATTGTCATCTTTCTTTTCTACCGGTTACTGATAGATTTTGAACTTAACGAATAAAAGGAGATAGAGACAGTGCAACATATGGTTCTGGAGGAAAAGTTGTGGCGACGGTCCGAAACGTGCGAAACGCCATTAAAAATCCCCCACTTAGATGCAATGGACGCTATCATCCCATCTGGAAACAAGATTCTATTTTTACCTACTTTTGCAGATTTTTGCGGTAGTGATTACCCTGCATGAAAAGCTTCTGTTCTAAAAATAAATTGGTGGCAGTGATGAAAAATCCAGGAGATAGAGGGGAATGAATAAGTGTAAAGTTTCAGCCTCGCAGCGAAACAGTCGCACTCAGCTCCTCTTTGAGACCAAACCTAACGGCATCACACCATCTTTTCCCAAAGAAGATGTTCAGATTTCTATACTTTATATATCAAACGGATTAGAAGGTACTTGATTATATTTCAAATTATGTAAATGAGCGTTAATGGGAAGCTCCCACCGACTTGTAAATGGTGTGCTGTGATGCATCTACCGAAAACCACCATTTCATAAATCTGTGGAGTACTGCCAAATCGCAACTTTACAGATTGAATATATACGAATGTGTTTGAAAGTGGTAAAACGGATGCTTTTGCCAATCAGCTGTCAGCAATCGGATCGACAAACAGTGGAATTGTGTACGAGGCTTTGGGATTTTCACTAAAAGATAGTGATATACACAGTTGTCTTAAGCGTTCCAGGAGAGTCGTTAAGCGATAAAAACCGCTATATTGAATTTCGATTGATTTGGCATTATAAACATTAGCCTTATGATGACCGCCATGAATAATGAATTAAACAGGAGCTGAGGTATCCCTGCACCTATACGGCATGGTGGATTTCAGTCCAACATGATCATTCACGCAAGTAATTTTACTGACCGTGTCAACTACTCTTTCTGGGACGAGACCTTTAATAATACTGTGTACAAACCTTCGGGGAGACTATCCATACCGAGATGGGAGAGGGGAGGGCCAGACATCGTATCCGGGGTATTCCTACTAATTTTCACCGTCGTCGGATCGGCGTTAAATGTGTTCATCATCATTGCAATAGTCCCAAACCGTCGGCTGAGATCCGTTCGCAATATTCTCTTGGTCCATCTAGCTGTGATCGGGATTCTTTCGTCTGTGATAACAACGATGTTTTCCTCAGTGGTAGTTTTCACGGGACGCTGGATCGGTGGAGAAATATCATGTCAAATCTATGGATTCTTGCAATCTAGTTTCACTTTAGTGACTGCATGGACCATAGCAGGATTGAGTTGGGATAAGTATAATACAATCGCTTCTCCACTTCATCATTCTCTAACAGCTACGATTAAAAAGATGTCATGTTTATTTAGCATTTATTGGTTTTTTGCAATCTTGATAGCTCTTCCGCCATTATTTGGAGGAAATGAATACGTATTTCATAGAATCCAAGGAATATGTTTCATAAACCACCTTCATTTGCCGGGTCACTGGTATCTAGGCATCGCTGTGGTCGTCATGTTTTATCTTCCATTATCGGTGATGTTGTACTGCTACACACACATTTTCAAAATTGCACGGACTCAAAGCAGCAGGATAGCTGCAACAATGGTAAGAATGGCATGCGTGGTACAAGTTCCTATCGCCCCCAACAGTCAAACCACTCAGCTGAACTCCTCGTCCATCAAAGGCACGAAAGCCATGATGACAATATTTCAGTTAATAGGCGCGTTTGCTCTTACTTACATTCCTTATTCCATTGTGATAATTATCGAGGCATGTATTGGGAGGGAGTACATTCACACGATGGTGTTTTCGGTAGTGACGACTCTATACCAAGCGGCTCCAATGACAAATGGGGCAGTTTACGGCATTAGAAATAAAATTCTTAGAAACTCCTTCTACAATTACACTAGGAGAAAATTTCAGCATCTTAGGTACAAAGATAAAAGAAAGGGGAGTATAAGAAGAACATCGTCGTTTCGAATGTCACTTTTGCAACGCAAAACTAATCAAAATGGCGATGTGGGAAGTGGGCTCAGAAGGACGCAATCGCTCCAACCCCGTCATGTGCCCAGGATACAAAAAGACATTTTACAGCCACCGAGTGAGTCAAACATACGCAAAGCGCACTCGTTCACACTAGGAAATGGACACATCAGTTTAGAACACCCAGTCGTAGAAATTGACGAACCTATTGGATTAAGTGAAGTTTCTAATAAGAGTGTTGATTTCGTGGCGAATTCCCCCTTGACTGAGAGTGATGGTCAGTTAGTGCAAATAGTTTAAGACTAAAGAGACAGCGATGCACAGTTTAGAATTTTGTTCTTTTTATATTTTTATTAAGGTATGTGCTCTTTTTTAATTGTTCATTATCATAACAAAAATGATAGTTAACTGTAACAATAAAATGTAAGGGACCAACAAAATTACAGAAATATGCCAATTACTATGTTCTATCTTTAGCAGAATTGCTTTAAAACGTGTTGAAAGTTCACAAATCAAAATTGTTTGTTTCTCATGCTTGAAGAAACAGTCGAAATATACAGGAAATAAATGTTAAATTATACGGCCTTCACCTTGTCAAGTTGAATTAAAAAGTTAGGATTCAGGAAATGGGCAATGATCATAAGTAAACGCCAGATGCCATTTCAGAAGCACAGTCATACACGTGTTGTTCTCGGAGTAATATGTTAGATTGTTCTCGTTACTGTTGTACTTGTTATGAATAAAAGTGCTATTTATTACGAATTAGGTCTTTTTCTAAAACAATCGTTCAGTGTTCTATAAATTGGCCAAAATGAATAATCTTGAAAAGAACAAACTATTGTAGAGGATAGAAATAGTGGTGTGTTTGGAAGAATTCTCTATAAATAAAGTATTTAAAGGAATTAGATTGAACGTAAAGATGGTTGATTGTAAACAAAATTTACAAGAATCTGAATCTGTTCTGATAAAACGAGCTATTGCTGCAAAGATTGGAGTAGAACAGACAACTGGATAGGGGAACACACAAGGTGCCCCCTTAATACAATTAACGCTAATCGTGACGGGCTTGTTTACTGTTTGGATGATAACTCAAAGACTGTATTAACATCATCCCAGTCTAAACGATTGATGTGATGGGTTTTTTGCCACTATAAATGCAAGTCCTGTTGCAAGATGCATTTGTCTGCTATACAAACTCCGCGATTTCTCCTATATGTGTTAGTGTTATATTGAATAAAAGGATTGGTGCATTTACACCTTAGGTCTATATCTAAGTCAACGCTAGGGGCAGAGTTGTTCTGCTTCTTACTGATAATTTGCTCGTTGGCAATTCTCCTTGTGAAAATCTTGTCAGATATTGAAAATGGTGAGATTACTTGAATTTCTACTTCAACGTACCACAGTTATATACTAGTAATGAGAGAAGTTTTCTCAGAAAATTTTAAAAAATGAGCTTTATCATTGTAAATAAAATATAAATTTTGTTCCTTATGTACTCTTTAAGAGGAAGAAGCAGAGACGAGACGCAGCATTCTGTGAACAAGATGCAAGCAAAAACGAGCATTTGTTCTGTGAATGGTAATGCACACTTTAGCGGTTCTGACGGGGATGTAGGTGAAGTGTTTAAGCATACATTTTAATTGAAACATTTTTGCGTAGGACAAGACAGGCTTATGAACAGGCTTTTAATGGATGCATGTACTTTATGTCAGTTTTTTCCTCAATTACCGACAACCGGTTGCTGTAACCTCCCTGGAAACCATCCGCGTGTCTTCATTACCGTTTAATTATCCCGGAAAATCATAAACTGATTAATACTCTTATGGCATGTGATCAGTGTTCAAGTTAAATACAAGATGTACGCTTTTGTTGTTAACACGATATTGCATGCTTTACTATAAAGTCATTCAACTAAAACGTACATTGGATGACCGGTCTGTCATTGTATTGTATTGTTTATTACCAAGAACCATACGATTCATAGGTTTAACATATATACATAAGTAAAGTAAACAAACATATGTAGACATTTTTTAAAAACATCACAATCTTGAATTAGACTGCGTGTGCACATAACAGCGTACATAGCAATGTGAAAATATACATGATAAAAGTAAACAGGATAATGAAAAGTATATTCTCAAAACAAAAACAATAATTATATTTTTATCGTAATTTTGAGCATTTATATAGGTATTTGCCCAAATTGCACAACTCTTTGATATTCTTTGTTGAGAGTAATTGAATAAGTTTAAAAACAGAAGGCTTTTCGTAATAATATTTTTTTTACATACAACTTTCTTATTTCTTTATAAAATGGACAGATTAAAATAAAATGAAACTCATCTTCAATCTGTGATAGTGAACATAGTTTACAAACTCTCTCATTTCTATGGATATTATATAAAATCTGCCACGCTCAATCTCAAGTTGATGAGAGGATAAGCGGTATTTACTTATAAATTGTACATATACAGTTGGTATTGATTTTGATAAATATTCTTGTACTTCAAAATTATTACATAAATGCTTATACATTATACATTTGGGGGAATTTTCAAAGTAGCCATGACCTTCTTGTATAAACATATCGGTCAACCTCTGCTTCACTTCAAGTAAGAATACATGTTCATTAAATTGTTCTTTACAGTTCCATATATATCCAAAACCTAAATTGTTAATCAACTGTTTTATGTACGAGAGCCAACAATTAGAGGTTAACTGTGTTTCACATTCGTTTACCATATATTGGTATATATTGCTTAAAATACAATTATCACTATTCTTTAATTTTATCCAATATTTCAACATTCTATACTTTCTATCGAACTGCAGTGGTTTACGTCCCAATTCAAAATATACCATCATTGATGTAACACTTTTCTTAACACATAATAATTTCTTACAAAAATCTAAATGTATACTTTCTAATTCACTTGCTGGGTGCTGTCCCCATAATTCACAACCATAATGTAATATACTACCATGATATGTATCAAATAGTGACATTTTTGTATTTACGTTCACATGTAATGGCTTCATTTTGGACAATAATCTGTACATAAGTATATTTATATTATCTTGAAAAAAGAAAAAATAATCTTCTAACAGTGTAGTTCAAACTAAAGAACTTACACTCTTTTAATCGAAATAAAACTTTATAATCATAAAATCTTTGGTAAGAGATTAAACTTATTTTCGGTCTTTTGATATTATATCAGATTAAAGATTGAAGTTGTCTGGTGATTTAAAACTTCTGAAATACCGATGTTTCTTTAAGAATACAGAGTGCTCCCTGTTTTGTTAGAAAAGAGAGCCATCATGCATGTAGATAGATGAAAAGAAATGGGATATACTCTTGTTTTGTTAGGCGGCATGCTTTGGTTCTAAGAACCTGAAATTGGCTTGAAAATTCAAAGACTGCAGTGTCTTGTATTGCCCAGAATAAACTTGACGGGAACGTTGTCGATGTGTGTTTTGTCTCCCGGTGTTGTTCTGGAAGAAATGATAATGATGATCAACACTTCACTATTTCGAACATGAACATGACAAATATTAAATGGTGCCGGGTTACAGAACACAAAACGGCTTGTACATGTGCTAGTTTTCAGGTGGTTACATCATCAATCTATCTATCTATCTATCTATCTATCTATCTATCTATCTATCTATCTATCTATCTATCTATCTATC
>WFKH01010931.1:61218014-61233010 GCA_016163765.1 Magallana hongkongensis
CACATCGATTTTATTTCAAAGAAAATTTTAGGAAAACTTGCTGTGTTAAGGAGAGTGAGCTATTTTATGCCACCAAATCCATTACAGAAGGTTTTTAATAGCATTGTGTTTCCACATTTCACTTATTGTTGTACTGTCTGGTGTAATGTAAACAACCAATTGTATTTAGATAAGTTGTTCAAACTGCAGAAAAAAGCCGCCAGAATACTGTTAAATGTTCGAGATATTTTAACTCCTACTAGTTTTTTTTATTTTCTTGTTTATCATGGATGCCAATTAAGGATTATTTTATGTTTAGACAAGTGATCTTTTTGTACAAGGTTTTACACAACCAAATGTCTGATTATCTTGGTGTGTTTCGATATACAAGAGATGTTAATTGTCGCCAAACCAGATCAAATGATTTTATGTCAAACCTTTTATATTTACCACGTCCCAAAACAGAAAATTACAGACGTTCCTATAGTTACTCGTCGGCATTTCTTTGGAACAAAATTTCACTAAATGTTCGAAATTCTACTTCAATGAGTAATTTTAAATCTGTGTATCTTAGGGAGTATTTTAACAGAGCTAATATTTAGCTATTATTGTCCTTTTTCAACTCACTCTTTAAGATATTGTAACGGTTACATGTATATTACCATGTACTAAGATAGTAATGTGCTTGTACTTCTTATATATGTGTGTGTGTTTATATTTAGATGCTAATTTTATTATTATAATATGTATGATTGTAAATATGTTTTAATGCAGGACCACGATGAAAACTAGCTACAGCTAATCGTGTAATCCTGGATAAATAAAGGTTATTATTATTAAACATCGGGCCCTGAAACATTGAGGGCCCCTACCCTGAGGGCTGAAATTTTCAGAGTCATCTACAAGTGGTAAACCATCGCCACTGTGAAAATATAGTGATGTGGTCATCTCTAGTTTATGAGATATGGGACCCTAAAGAATATGTACTATATTCACTATAATAGGATGTTAAACATCGGGCTCTGAAACATCGGAAACAAAATTTCTCTAAAACAGAGGTTTAGTCTGGATATAATTTGCACAAACAGACAGACGGACTGACACATTTATTAAACAATTTTCAAAACATTTTTCACTTAAAATTCAGAACACAGAATTATGCATATAAGTGCATATCTTGTAAAACCAAGTACTTTTTTCAATTAATTACCTATATTAAGTTCTATGTATAATTTCATTACACACATATTCAATTTTCAGCATTGTCTATGAAAAATAATAAATCGGCAAAACAAAACTTTACCTGTACAGATGAATGCAGATATATGCAACCTGGGAGTGTAGAAACATTGATTTTAATCCTTACTGGGTTTCCATAAATATTTTTTATAAAATCTGAACCAAAAACGTGAGGGAGAAACCCTACTATGGGGGAAAAGCTACTATATAGTAGCTTTTCCCCCGGGGGGAAGGGCTACTATATAGTAGGTTTTCCGGGGGGAAAGCTACTATGGGGGAAAAACTGCTATACAACACCGGAATTATCTGCCCTTTCTCTTGTGGAAAAAATGTCAGGCGCAATTAGATTCTATATATGAAATGAACTTATGCTGGTACAAGACTTCGCTAAACGCAATATATTTTGTAGTACCAAAAAAAAAAAAAAAAAAAAAATGAAAGGACTGAAAATAACTAGACATTACGTGAAATATAATTAACATTTGCAGTAGGAGATAAAGTTGTGTTATCTTTACTCTTTTCAAGTATTACAAATACGTTTTTCTAAAGTTTTATTAATTAGTCGTAAATCCCTCTCTCACCAATGGTAACCAGAGGTTATTTGGTTCTTGTAGATTGTTTTAAGTTCATTATTCACTTGAGCAGCCTTGAGATAAAATCATGGTAGCGGTTCTTTTGGTTCAAATTATTACTCAGCAAAAACTGCATACACATTTACTTTGTTTTTGACATTTTTTGAACACTTGTTTGCATGCTGAGTAGCATTCCTTGCATAGGAACATCTTAGTAAGAATGTATCATGTACCGGGGAAGTCAGATAAGTCCCTAAAGTACTCGGATAACGAGATTGCCGACTTTTGACGGACTTAACAAAACGCCAGACAAAATAATTGATTTACTGTGTTTTTTATGAACGATTCCCTCGTGTTTTTATAATTTACTCTATTTATAGCTTCATCCTGTCGGTGATATCTTATTTTCTGTAAAATAATATAGGTTGTCATTGATTTTGTCTTGCTTGTGAAGAAAGATAAAGTTTACATATGTTTTTCAATGATCCGGTAAATGATAAACGAATACAGAGGTTTATAATGCGCATTACATTGCACGTCTTTTGAATTCTGATTAATTCTATGAACATCATAGATTAAGATTTTTGAAATTGCAACTCAAAAGACGAGGCATGTGTAAAAATCTTGAATACAACAGGATGGCATAAAGTAGAACGCAAATGTCAGAGGTGTAGTTTTGAAGTGATGACCTTACTTTATGGTGAGTAGGGAGCCCTGGGTTAGAGCAGACTGCTGTTCAACAGCTTCCTCCCGTTCGTGCCCAGACAACTTGCTGGATTGAAACAATGGGCCATTTGCCAAAACGAATGTGGGTCAGGTATTTTATTTTGTATTAACACCGTAATAATTACTCTACAAGAAAGGAACAGTTCATCGCAAATTACAAGCAATTTGGAGAATGGGTGTCAAAGAATCTGATGAAATCCCCCGTTTCTCTGTTTGAAATGGTGCCCTTTTCTGTGGGTATTTGCCTAGGTTACCTGGTTAGTAATTATTATATCTTGTCTAGCGACATAGTGTATGCTATCTTTGAGCGCAGGTGGTGCCCTTACAGAATATTGCAACGGACCGAGATCTGATATAGTTACACTGGACAAAAAAAAAAGATAAAAAAAGAAAGAAAGAAATGTTCGACGGAACTGTTCTATTCATTGTTGTAACCTTGAGCCTATTTGGCTCTGTAAGCATTGTTAACTTTTAAATAAGCTCTTGCAATTGTGTAGCATGCAGAGTTTCTTATATGATTATGATTATGTAATTGAAAGAAATGATCCTGTTGCAAAATGCTACTTAATTCAAGGTTTCAGGTTCCTGAGGTTTCGAGAAGCTGAAAGGAACGCTTGTTTTTATACAGTCATTGCTCTTGAGGTTGGTATTGAAGCAACATCTGCAGTGTGCAAAACAATAAAAATCGTTTGGTAATATTGTATCTTAAATTACCTTCATGTACAAATGACATTCATTTCATTTTTTTTCAGCCATTCATACTTGTATACTTGTAAACCACTCGAACCTTAATTCCGACATCTCAACCTCTGAGTGCTTTACGGACGCAGACCTTACAAAGCATCAAGTGCACAGTTGTGTTCACAAAACCGAGGAGCTACATGAAAACTCACGCAAATCATGTGTGTTTTGTTTTGTGGTCGAATGAGACTTCTGTCTTTCTTTACCAACTCGCTCTCCGAAAAGAGTTATTGGTACTACAAGCTCAGAAATACCCAATTTCACTCCTTTCTTCGTTTACAGTGGTTTTTAGTAACACGGGTGTTGTCTGAACCACAATACATAAAACCCCGTAGCTTTGAGATGACTAAACCTGTCTGCTGCTAGACGCCAGTTGTACATAATGTTATACATCTACCCTTTCATGCATAACAAAGAGTTGGAATCATTCAAAAGATAAAACCTCATCACTTGTTGTTAATTAGACTCACTTTGTAGACAAATATTTCTGTGCAAAAAACCCGGAAGTGAAACAGGAATAATTGCATAAAGTCGGGCAGGCATAAAACAATACTCTGAGGTTGTTGTTGTGGTTTTTTTTAATTAATTAATTAAAGTCTTATGTTTTAATGGTTCGGATGAACACTAAAACAAATCAGTCTTGTTAATGGAGATATATGTTCTTCGGGGATTTTTACATACCCATTTATTATTATTTGAATATAAAAATTTTGTTTAGCATCATTAAAGAATAAAACCACGATATGATTTTTTTTTATATGAACCCATGTGTACTATGCAAAGATTTAAATAAGGGTAAGTTTACTTGTAGTTCGAGTAAAATTAGAAATGAAGGCATTGTTTCTTTGTTTAATACTGAGCATGTTTGATAGTTCCATTTTTTATGTCAATAATATGCATAACTCTTGGTCTGTCCTCAGTATGTGTAAGCTCATAAGTAGAATAATCCACTTTAGTGTTGACTTTTGAATGCATCGTCATCTGTAATTAATTGGGAATCAAAAAGAAAATCTCTAGCAGATGTATTTGCCTAAATAGCCACAATTTTCAGGTGAAATACTGGTATATAGTTCTATTTTTGATATCTACAGCTTGATCACTGGGCCACTAATACTGGCCACAATTATCTCGGGTTTTACTAAAACGCGGAGCGGAAAACGGAACGGAAAGTAGAACGGAACGGAAACAAAAAATATAATATCAAGTCAATCATTTGAATAGAGTATAAACTAGACAGAAACAATGCACTTTGTAAGGTTGTTATAACGAATTTTTCATGAATATTTGGTTGTTTAATTTAAAGTATATTTTTATGAATTTCTCTAAACTATGACAATGCATTAAGCTTGCTGATGCACGAACGGAAATATAAAATAAACATACTATTACATTGTTCTGAAATGTTAACAATAATTAACTATAATAGTTTCTCAATTTTTTTTTTCAGCATTACTGACTAGCAGCCTAGCACATTTACGAACTTTACGCGTTTGTCACTAGCTAGGGATTTTACAATATTTAGCTTTATAAAAAATGTTTCATCTATTGAACATAAGGCATTTTTATCGACATTGGAATCTCAATGCTTAAAAAAATAACGGGTACGTCTAATAATTTCAAGTAGAATAGCGTATAAAAACGATAAAGTGTCATTGAGAAAATCAAAATCACGACACACGAATATAAACCAAGACCGTCATCTATACGAATTTTTCCTGCATCAAGTTTGCTTACTTTATATCCTGCTTTTTAAATATAATTTAAACCAGTTGAAGCATTTTTTGATTTGATAAATAATGCTGTAGATGTCCTGTAATGTCTTTCTTTTAATATCAGCGTTCGTTGTCTAAATTCTGCATCTTCTACCTACTTAACAACATCTTACTAGTATATATCAGCAATAAACTTACATTCACTTTTGCCCAACACGCCTGCTAGGTATAAATATGCTGCGAATAGAGGGCTGTAAACGTTGTTTAGTTTGATGTTCCGCTTACATCGTGCCTATGAGTCAATGCAATCACACAAATTCGGAATAAACTATTATTAATATCTTTTTTAAAATATTGTAAAAATCACGATAAGTGTGTTGCTATGAATTGTTTAAAACACTAATCAAGTAAATAACATTAGATCAAATTATCCATTTTCCGTTCCGTTCCGCTGTCCGTTCCGTTTTCCGTTCCGCGTTTTAGCAACACCCCAATTATCTCTGGTTTAAGAATAAATCACCTTGCAATTTCCTCGACTCATTAAAAGACTGAAAAATAATAGTAACGGGCGATGGATGATGAAACAATATAGGTACGTAAAAGGAATGGTCGTGTTCTTATATATAAAATTAGTGTAATGAATGTCCTCTTCTATGCATAGATAGGAAACAGAAAAGAAGTCTTAGCCAGATACTACCGTTTCTCTAAAACACGTGTTGCTGTTGAGTAATAAGGTTTCAATATAAATGATTCTTTCTAATACAAAGTTTATTAGCAGATATCAAGAATTCAGGTAAAACTTGTTCCAAAACGAACACTGAAGAAGATTTAGGTGACAAATTGCACAAAAGACATTAAAATCATTGTCCTCGATTTTTGATGCGAATTTTGTAACCGCTTTTCTGACAATGATCATAAATCTCTTTTGCCTTTGGCGGCGTTTTACAAAAACTATTAAACGCTAGTTATTGGTGTTTTTTTTTTGTTCTTTATAGAACGTGCAACGACGCTGGGCTCGAAAGGTACTAAGATTTTATCGTTCGCGTCATCTTTTAACGACTGTCTATATAATTATTGATCCTTCATGGTACCTTTTCTTGCGGATAAAATCGCAGGAAGCCGCTTGATTAAAATTCATCCCATTATAATTATTCGATTATCTAAAGCACTGCAGTGTGCAGCCTGGTGTGCACATCTTGTATACGACCAGCCTTCTAAAATTATAACAATGTTTTTTTGTATTTAAAACATGTGTATCGGAATAGCTGTCTTTTCTCAGTTACAACTCTGTACAACGGAATGTTGCGGATGAGGAGTCTTAATCATCTATGCAATAAACTATGTTAAAAAATTCTGAAAGAAAAAAATGTACATTTAAAGAGTCACAACTCTAGCTTTCTTCTTTAAGTATTGCATTATTGTATTTAAGTCTCAGAATTCAAAGAATATCTGAAATTGAATGGGTTGATATATCAAAAGATATTGTCTGCATTCGTGAATTAATAATATTAAAACAACGAGATCTAGAAGGTCTTGATTAAAAATTTATAATAGCTATAGGCTGTCGAAACGTCTTCATTTGTTTGGAAACCCCTTCACTTTATTTTAATATTAATATAAGCTTTCATGATTTTTCATTATTTGTTCTACATGTTCTACATAAATTTAAATAGCATATCGGGGAATGGGCAAAATGATAATTGAGGAAAGAACCAGAGTGTTGGTGTCTGGATTGTCCGACAGGTTATACTCACTTTGAATCTGCTGTTTATTTGTCCTCAACATTGTTTTAAATATTTGGCAATCCGAAGAAAAGGTTATTTTAATATAATTTTTCTCTTCTATAAGTGTATCGTCATTTCCATTGGCAACCTAAAACAATCCGAAAGCTCTGTTCGAAATTCAATCAAACCAGGAGTGTTTGTGATAACCAGTAAAGATCAAGGTCTGGGGTCGCAACCAGAGTTCAAGGTCAATACATCGTTCTTAACTTTTTAAAAAGTTAAATGGAAATCGGTCACTCCGACGGCAAGACAAATAAATGTTTTTATTTCATATAGTAAAAACATACTAAATGAACATTTAGAACTTTGGTTCTCTATTTCTTTAGTAAACCGATTGTAATTCATAACTCTATAGAAACTGACAGGGTTGAAATCTGCAATCCAGTTCTAACCAGTTTAAAAATCGATCGAAACCGTTGGTAACGGAATGCACTAAATTATCATGATGATGTCAGACTCAAATTCCCGTATACGAAAAATTGGCAATTTCTTGGTCAAAGATGTAAACTTAAACAATTAACGCTGGATATGTATTTTTTCTGCAACGCTCGCTTCTTTCATACCCGTTTTAATCACCAAGACAGCATTTTATTGTTTGAGTCGTGAATAATCACACACGTAGCGACAGGGGACGGGCGGGGCTTGCCTTCCCCTCTAACTTTTTTTAAACAGATATTTTTCCTAAATTGAATAAAAAAATAATTTCTGAGGGAATTGCCCCCCCCCCCCCCCCCCAACTCTTAGGAGACAGTGTTAAGATTATAGGGAAAATTAGCATTTTTCATACATGTATTTACCGGAATTTTAGATGACGCTACCCACACATTCCCCCCTCCCGAACAGGTTAGGATTTTGAAGAATGGCGGAGTTAGTGTTTGTTTGCAAGATGTTTGGTTAGGTCTACCCCCTTTCAAAAAACGATGCTACTTGCCTGATAGAGCCGTTTTAACAAGAGCTTGGATTTTGGACAGTACGTCACAAACTCCGATTAGATGAAGGCGGGGTCTTCTCAAGGTTAACTGTCCAGTCATTGGCTAATATATATGAATACATTGAACGCAGTGACACTTTTCCGACTACGTCAATTTCACACAACAGAGCACTTCTTTGGAGAAAAAAAATTTCCGATTTTGACAGTCTATAAATATTATTGAGTTTTTCTTAGCGAATTGGAAGAAAGGAGGTCAATATTTGACAGCCTGTTTTGATGAGCAAACTAGATAATAACATCCCAACGAAAGTCAAAGCTCTTTTTAAAATGGCTCTTATTCTGAAAACATTGACAAATTTTCGGGTGTTTTGTTTCGCTGAAAATTAAATGTAGTAATTTTTGACATTTCAACGCGCTGTTTTTAATGTTTTTATCTCAAAAGTCCTCATCCCTCCAGTTTCCTCTTTAGTTTTTTATATTAATTCAATCCATATTAAAATAACAAAAGATGGGGAATAGCAAAAGATGTATAGCTCTATAATAATAAAGTATGCATTTCTTGGTGCACAATAAGTACATAATAAGATTTCGATTGATTTGACAGCATAAGGATGACCAGAAGTAACAGCTGGATGAGAAAGGATAGAATACCATTGTTACCATCACCAAATAAAACCACGCTTTCAGATTCGTATACATATCACTCTATTCTCGTTCACCAGTAAGGTATGTTCTGCTATTTTAACTGTGAGTACATGTGTATGCATTGATATAACAACAACTAAGTTTGTGCGATTATGAATTTAATTGTCCAATTTGATGATTGAGTAATTTATTAAACCATATTTTTTTTTATCATTATACCAACATGTTCTTTGCTGACGACCATAACAATTTTCACACTAGCAGCAAATACCGTTTGAAAATGCAAGATGAGTTTTTTTTTTTTAAAAATTCTCATTTCTGTTGTCCATGTTTTCATATGTATATTGTTTAAATATGCATGTACATATATCTCAAAATTGAGAATACACAATATATTAAGGTTACATATACTTGTAAACAATATATTTGTTTTCATATACATGTACAATTATATACCTAAAATATTATCATATCGATGTATTCCAATAGATTTAGCATAAATACAGTAACTATCTTAAACCTTATGTATACATGGATGTTTTTACTCCCCCGCGTAAACTCCGTCGTCTGAGGTGTTTCCTACAAAAGTTTGGAGATCAAAATGGATTTAGCTCTTTAAGTTAACTAAACTTTACATAGTGTTGATTCTTAATTGTTTAAAATGTGACCCCGGACAGTCCTTGAGCCACAGAAGATGTACACAGTTTGATCTGGAAATATATCTGAAACTGACGAAGTACAGTTTTTATCACATTTTTCTGAATAGAAAACACAATAAAAGATAATAGATTAAATACATCTTTTATTACTTATAAAAACATAACCATGTTATTTAACATGGTACATACCGGTGCCCTTTTTTATGTGTACATGTATGTTCCTCATTTTGTTGATAGTACCATTTATTTTATGCAATTTTGCAAAAAGATTCACATTTGATTAAAATGTCCTCCTTTAAAAATTCCAAAAGAGGTTTGGCAATATGTCAAATTAGTTTTGGAAAATTGCTTCAAGCTCTCTAATATTTATGTGCTCCACAGATGAAGAACACCGTTGTCGTGATTCTCCTTGTTCTGTGCCTGACCACACTGACTGGGGTGGGTGCCGGCTCCTTCTGTGGGACCGGTCTGGTAAACTGTGACGGAATGAGCAGGATTCGCCGGGCACTGTGCAATGAACTCTCCATGTGTGGAGACAAACTGAATAGGGAGAAACGGGAGGTAAACGCAAAACGGAATGATAAAAATTATAAAATGTATGACGGATCAAAACCTCTTTCTAGTAGGAAGGGGATGTTTAGTATACGCTTAATATATACATGTGCTTCTATTTATAAATACTGATTTTTAATGTATCTTAATGGAACAATATCTATACTGATTTTGAATATTGAACCTCTCCAAAAAGTGAGAATCACAAATCTTATGACATTGATTCTAAATTCTCATTTTATTTTCAGATCAATGACATGGAAGGGTCTAATTCAAGATCGTTAGAGGTACAACAGTAAAACTTGTAAAACGAATGTATTGAAATCAAATGTTCCCCAGCTAAAATTATTCTTTTTGTAACGAATAAAACGAATTCTAATATAACGAACTTATGGATAAAGCGAACCAATTTGGAGCCCTGTAGAACGTTACACATCTTATAACAAATTGTTTTTAAATTCCAAAAAGTCTAATACAGTGCATGAAGTTTAATTTTTTGATTTTAGTTTTATTTTAACATCAATTTTCAATTTACATTCAGAAATTTTAGTTCACATAAACAAATTTAATATTGAATTTTTCAATGGTCATGAGGTGAAAATACATGAATATAACGCTATACTTTTTATTATGCATTCGCTATACGGATAAATCGAAAGATGTACAACTGTATAAAACGAAGTAAATCCAAAAAGTTTTTATAGCCGAATTTTTTCAGACCGGGAGCTACAGACCTGCAGCTAATTTTTTCTCTACTTTACAGATGTTTTAACCATTTGCATACGGGTATTTTTATACATATTCTTAAAAGTTATTGAGTTGTCACTGCAATTCAAAAAGCGATATATTTTTTTTTTAATTAAGATAAATCAAGGAATTTTTTTCAGTTTTGCATAGGGAAACAAACTAGAGTAGAGTTGCATCTCCTTGAAATTAGTGTCATCAATATCTATAATATTGATTTTTGATGGATAAAACAAACCCTAAACACATTGATTTTAACTCTTTTTTCAGATCAGCGACCAGGAAAACTCTGATTCCAGACCATTAGAGGTACATTTTTTTTCCATTTATTAAGAATTTGATAGTATTCATCTTCAAGATATGTTAACACATTCTTAAATTTAATGAAAAGCTGTCACTGTAATATGAAAATGTTATTTTTTTCCATTATTTTTTTTTTCAGGAGGAATTGGATTAGCGCCGTGTTACAACGCACTTTGAAAAATTACGCACTTTGAAAAATTTTTTCAAAGTGCGTTAATTTTGGGACCAAGTCAACGCACTTTGAAAAAAAAAATTTTTTTTTTCAAAGTGCGTTGATATCGTCGATATTAACGCACTTTGAAAAAAAAATGTTCTGGGTTAAGTCGAAATAATATATAATTTTAGATACTATAAATAATTGATTTAACCTTGTGTAGCTTAATGAAATATACACGCGTATTTAAGAAAGAACCCACTGCATTCTCAGCTAACTTGATAAACAGTTTCTCGATTATATTTTTCCCCTTTTCTCATAAGCTTACGTAGTTTGACAATTAACATAAAGAACAACCCGGTAGATTTGAATTATCCAAATATGGCATTAACTGCATCGCTTAGCAACTTCATTTTCCTTTTATTGTGTATGTAGCAAACTTGCTAATTATTTGGTATATTGTGCTGTGCCAGAAACGAAAATTATAAAATTATTAGATTTATTTATTGATAATGGAGATAATGTATAACATATTTCAACTGTCTTTAATTGCATGTGCTTATAAACAAACATGATGTGAAAAAAGAATACATTAGTTATGGTTATCAAAAATAATGTGATCTTTTAGAGGATCAGTGCAAGAGAAAAAAATCATACCCTAAAGATTACTAATTTATTGTTTGTCAATGTTCATGAATTTTATATTATAATGAAGTGATTTATTTGATTAGAATTTGAAAAGAGGGTCTATGTTGAAACACTTATAGATTCTTTTACATACCATTGGATAAATTATTGTTTGATCAGCTCATTTTTTTTTAATATCCCTATACTTAATTTACAACAAAGTGTATTTTTATTCCGATTTTATACATTTACTCTAAGTTGCTGAATATCATATATGTTTTAGAAGGAAAATAGAGGGGTAGGAGACCTTCTTCCTTTAATCAATTTAATGATGTACTGGTAATTGACCTGTATCTTTGGTTAACCCCCACCCCCACCCCCTATCCCCGTTTTCAACGACGGCAAATTAGATTCATTAGTGTTAAATAATCATCATACTATCAACTAATTAGGAATTTAATTCCAGAATTTGTCATTTATACATATTTTTTTCAAAGTGCGTTAAGTGTCTCGATACTAAAAAATGTTGATGTACCTTCCTAACGCACTTTGAAAAATTTTTTCAAAGTGGGTTAACGTGGTCTAAAATTTAACGCACTTTGAAAATTTTTTTCAAAGTGCGTAGATTTTGTCCAAAATTTAACGCACTTTGAAAAATTTTTTCAAAGTGCGTAATTTTTTCAAAGTGCGTTGCCACAGCGCCGCCTTGAAATTAAAGTCAGTGTAACTTGATCTTGACACGGTTCTCAATGATCGCAGTATGTTAAAAGAAACAGTACTTCAACAAGCACAGAATTTTATGTCTTAATATAGATATGAATGCTTAGATATTGTTATTAAATTGTAAAAAATCTGAATTCTTATCATTGCAGATCGGATAATTTTAATGTTTCTGCATTGTCACAGACTCAAGACGTGTACAGCGTTTCGTGGTGGTAAAACGACTTTTCCAGTCGACATGCAATGTTTGGACGCTGTTAATGTATACTTAAAAGGTGAAAGCATCTCCGTTTAATTATCCCGGAAAATCATAAACTGATTAATACTCTTATGGCATGTGGTCAGTGTTCAAGTTAAATTCAAGATGTACGCTTTTGTTGTTAACACGATATTGCATGCTATACTATAAAGCCATTCAACTTAAAACGTACATTGGATGGCCTGTCTGTCATAAGTATATATATATTTATATTATCTTGAAAAAAAGTTATAAATATCAAAAGGAAAAAATAATCCTCTAACAGTGTAGTTCAAACTAAAGAATTTACACTCTTTTAATCGAAATAAAACTTTATAATCATAAACTCTTTGATAAGAGATTAAACTTATTTTTAATTATTTTGTAAGCATCATAAAAAATAAAACCACTAGATGAAAAAATCAACAGGACTCAAGTAATGTGTACTATGCAAAGATTTAAATAAGGATAAGTTTAGTAGAAGTTCAAGTAAAATTAGAAATGAAGGCATTGTTCCTTTGTTTGATGCTTACAATTTTTGTTAAATTTCAATAACATGCATAATTATCCTCAGTATGTGCAAGCTCATAAGTAGAATAATCCACTTTAGTGTTGACTTTTGAATGCATCGTCATGTGTAATTAAGTGGAAATCAAAAAGAAAATCCCTAGCAGATGAATTTGCCTCTAAAGCCACCAGTCCAGATGAGATTTTTTTTATATCTACAGCTTGATCATTAGTTCACTAATACTGGCCACAATTATCGCTAGTTTAAGAATAGATCATCTTGCAATTTCCTCGACTCATTAAAAGACTGAAAAAATGATAATAACGGGCCATGGATGACGAAACAATATCGGGTACGTACAAGGATATATATATATATATATATATATATATATATAATTATTGTAATGAATGCCCCCCCCCCCCTAAATATATAGATAGGAAAATAGTTAGCCAGACAGAGTGCTGATACAAAGTAGTTTATTAGCAGATATCAAGAATTCATGTAAAGCTTATTTCAAAACGAACACTGAAGAAGATTTAGGTGACAAATTGCACAAAAGACATTAAAATTCATTGTCCTCCTTTTTTGTCAACAATTACAAACATAGGTAATCACAGATTACAAAGCTCACCGAGACAAGGCATCTCCTTTATGAGGCATCACCTTTACGAGACCATCTTAATTATTTTATATGAGAATCATACTTTATAATCTTGGATATTAATGGATACTGTTTTGACACAATATCGTATATCATATGTTAAAAAATTGTATGATAATCATATGTTCATTTCATACGGTATTATAAGATACAATGTTTATCAATACAATAATATAGAACCATTTTAACAAGTCCTTGGACTTTCGGTAGGATGTAACTATTTTTTTCTTGCGTCAAAACAAGTTAAAAATGACGCTGCTTTCAAGTGAAATATACACAGATTGTGTAGTCTTAGCTCAAAAGCCAGACAAATCTTGTTGATTTCAAAGAGCCATGGCTGAGTGGCCAGCAATGAAATAAACAGGCCTACGTCACATTGCTGTTTGACACAACTACTCAAAGTCCAAGCTCTTGTTAAAATGGTTCTAAAATACAATATTGCATCCTATCATACTTACAATATATATTCATATAATACAATATGCTACTGTAATAAATAATAATGCAATATCATATTGTAACATATGATATGACATTGTATTGTGTAATACATTATTGTATTTGATCACATAATACAATATCGTTATATATAAAATATGATACAATATAGTATTATAAAGTATAGTATATCACATAATACAACACAATATTGTAACATATGATATTATATTGTATAATATAGTATGATATTGTATTGTATGAAACTGTATCATATTTGATACATAATACGAAATTGTATCATATGATACAAAATAATTTGATACAACATACTATCATATCATATGATACGATATCATGTGATATAGTATAATATTATATAATACAATATTATATTATACAATATTGTATCATATGAAACAATATTATATGTTACAATATCACATAATACATTTTCATGTCATATAATAATATATTATAAAAACCAATATCATATTATACAATATTGTATGATACGATATTATATATTATACAATATCATATCATATGATACAATATTATATATTGCAATATCATATGTAACAGTATCATGTGATAAAATAGTATATAATACAATATCATATTATACAGTATTGTATCTTAATATACAATACTATACATAACAATATTATGATACAATATCATATCATAAAATATCAAAAACAATATCATATAACTTTTTACAATATAATATATGATATCATATTGTATCATATATAACAATAGTGTATCATATCATACAATACTATATCATAGGAATCATGTTATATCATTTAACAACAAACACATCTATCAAGCAGGTCTGAGTAAGGTAGGAGATTTCTTGCGCATCCTTGATAATGGAGATCAGGCTCTGCATCTGAAGCTACCTCTGTGATTCATTAATATTATACTGAAGTCAACTATGCAAGCTATTGTCTATAAAACATGTGACCAGTTCCAAAAAACTTAACCTCATCCAGCATCCGAAACCGATGGCTCAGATTCAGCATTCAAGCCTGTCAGGTGCATCAGTATCATA
>WFKH01010931.1:61233020-61246890 GCA_016163765.1 Magallana hongkongensis
CTCAGATTCAGCATTCAAGCCTGTCAGGTGCATCAGTATCATAAGACATACTATCCATGCAAGTTTGGTAAAATTAGGACCAGTAATAACTAAGATATAATCATCAGAGGGTACCAGCTCTATAAACTTTAACCAGCTCTAAAAACCTTAACCTCATCCAGCATTCAGAACATATGGCTCAGATTCAGCATTTAAGCCTGTCAGGTGCATCAGTATCATAAGACGCACCATCCATGCAAGTTTGGTGAAGTTAGGACCATAAGTAACTTCAAAATGGCTATCAAAGGGCACCTGCAACAAAAACTTTAAGCTGCTCCAAAAAGCTTAACCTCCTCCAGCATCTGAAATTCATGGCCCAGATTCAGCATCCAAGTCTTTCAAGTCCATAAGTAGGTCCAGACGCATCATTCATGCAAGTTTGGTGAAGATAGGACAAGTAATAACTTAGAAACAGGACCTGCAACAAAAACCTTAACCAGGTCCGGACGCCGACGCCGGGGGTATAGCATAAGCTCCCCCCGACTTCGTCTCGGTGAGCTAAAAACTATTAAACGCTACTTATGTGTGTTTTTCTTGTTCTTTATAGAACGTGCAACGACGTTGGGCTCAAAAGGTACGAAGCGTCATCTTTTAACGATCATCTATATAGAGCCGTTTTAACAAGAGCTTGGACTTTCGGTGGGATGTTACAATCTTGTTTGCTCATCAATACAAGCTGTCAAATATTGACCTCCTTTCTTCTAATTCGCTAAGAGAAGCTCATTGATATTCATAGACTGTCAAAATCGGAAAGTCCCCCCCCAAGAACTGTTCTGTTGTGTGAAAATGACGCTGTTTCAATTGAAATATACAGCCCTGGATGGACTCAGACAAGTTCAGTTTATTCACATCTATTAGCCAATGACTAGACAGTTAACCATGAGTAGACTCCACCTTCATCAGATCGGAGTTTGTCACGTCCAAGCTCTTGTTAAAATTGCTCTAATTGGTCCTTCATGCTACATTTTCTTGCGGATAAATCGCAGGAAACTGCTGGATTAAAATTTATCACATTATTATTATTCGATTATCTAATGCACTGCACGGTGCAGCATGGAATGCACATCTTGTATGTGTACAACCAGGATCGTACAGTATAGCAATTTTTTGTATTTAAAACATGTCTTGGAACAGCAACATAACTGTTTTCTCTTTTCTCAATTTATATACACAATCTTATCAAAAGTAGCTGTTGTAATCCGCTTGTTCATTCGCTACACACATTTTGTAAATTGCTATTCTTTAAAACGGAGTACTACATGTAGTATTGTGGAATATGTTAAAATGTTCATAATCATATGCCGTATTGTCTCTTAAACTTGAAAAAATCATTTATATTCAGTATTCTTAATATTTACTGAAGTACCATGATAGAATTCAAAAAAATTCTTGTTTGTAGTTTCATTTACGAACATGCTAAAAGCACTGTATGGAAACTGCTATACAAAAATGTGCTCGATTTGAATCACTGTCTAAACTTTTTCGGTATCTCGAATTTGGTGTCTGCACATTCAGACAAAAATGCCATATTCAATAACTATCATCTCAGAAACCCCAATGTCATCATCAAATCCCGCAACCCTTCGAAAAATACTTATAAGAAAAATGTTTGATTTGGTCGATTCTCCTAGGTAAACACTTTGGAAAATATTTTCATTGGAAATAATTCTGCTTTTCTATATCATTGTGTGTGTGTGTGTGTGTGTGTGTGTGTGTGTGTGTGTGTGTATACCTCATGTAACATAATATATATTTTGACTGAAATAAATGAACTTTAAAAGAACTTGAACTTATTGTAGTTTGATTATGCTCTTTTTTTTTTGGAAAGTCAAGTAACAAGATGTTTTATAATATTAGAACTAAAAACTAAATTTTCTGAAAACTTTAAATTGCCTTCCTAATCCCATTTGAAGCTCTGCATTTTCAAACAAACACAAGAGTACCCAAATCAATATAGCGAGTGATCCAAATCACTTTTCCATACAGTGAAAAGCTAAAGAATCACAACTCTTGCTTTCGTCTTGAATTTCCAGTGTTAAAGCGCTCTAATTCTTATTATTCAAAAAAAAATCTGAAACTTTGATGTAACATTTTTGTAACAACATGTGTTGTTTGCTTTCAAAATAACTTTCTGTTTGAATGACAGAACTACTATCTCTCTTGATGCTTTGGTTAATGGTGATAAGTGGAACAAAGTCTCTGATATAAATTTGACCCAAATTTAAAAATATGTAATTCAATTAATATTACTCTTAGTATTCATATCGATGATTAACCCCCGTACGTATTGGAGTAGAGTTTCTATTAAAATGATGCCCATCAGTCCACGTCAAAAAAATAAGAATATTTAGCACGATATCAAAAGAAGAATGATATGCAATATGAATAATTTACATGATAACAACCTGAACAAATTATCATCCCTGTTTAAATTGAGCTTTATGAAAATAAATATTAATACTTTTATATGATATGGATACAAGAGAGATGGAATTTGATTTCAAGGTATGACTCATCACAAGTTTGTCTTTCTTTGAAAAAAAGGAGAAATTTATATCAAACGTGTACTTGATCTGATAAATCAAAATTTTTAGAAACAAATTTTATTTTGGGAATTATTGGATTTGAGAGAAATTTTTCAATGTAACAAATTTCTAAAGTTGAGTTCGATATCAGAAATTAATTTGTTTTTTAGAATAACGCGAATCTGTAGAACGAATTAAGAAAAAGGTACATGTAATGACATTTAAAAATTTGTTAAATCAAATTGAATTTGAAATAACGATTTAAAATAATTAATTTAGATTCGTTATTACAAATTAAACTAATTTGTATATAAAAAAAAGAAAGAAAAAGAACAAAAAGCTGAGTGTGTGTCATTCCATTTGCAAAGAGCAAATGAGAAGATAGCTTAAAGCTTAGTTAAAATCTTTTTGACCAATATAACTGATTCATTGGCCCGACTAGAACCGAAGTTGTTCACTTGTATGGTATACATTGTATACAATGATAATAAGCCACAACGCTGACAATTTGTCAGGGAAAATAGCAAGTACCAGGGTTAGGGGCCCGAATAGAGCCGACCTGTTCTTGGTGCAGGTAGAGGAAAGTTAGGTTTGCATCCTTTGTTGTTGATTACTGTTGATTATTCGTATTTGGTTCTTTCTTGATTCATGTTTCTTTCTTAATTCATATCCAAGGTAGGGATATTTCAATAATGAAAATAAAATCTTATCAATAATAAAGAAATGCTATTTTCCCTTTTTTTATTTTGCCTTTCATTTATTTTTATACACGGAGAAACTTTCACACTAAGAAAATTACAAACTACAAAGCATTATTGAGTATCGTGCAAAGATGAAAAGGTAACATTGATTTTAAGGAGGTTCAACTCTGCTCTAGTCGGTCTCACTCGATCTGCAAATAACAAAGATTATCATTTATTGGTTAATTTCGGGGAAAATCAATTTCTAAATAACACTGACAAGTTTTATAAATCGTGAAGAAATGTGTAGACATATCCTAAATAAAAAAAACCTTAATAATAAATCAAACTGAAGTACAGTAAAATTCAGATATGACGAATTCCTGTGAACTTCATTAATTTCCTTTGATTTGTCCGTTATTCGTAATATATCCGTAATTCCTTATATACGTTTAACAAATTCATAATGATAAGTAAAGCAAGAAACATATCGGAATCATTGAAGTATTGAAAAAAAGCCTGCTTTTGAGAACTAGAATTTCTGTTTGAAAATTGAAGAACTTATGATATAATAAACACAAAAGTTATCCCACTTTTAAAATACTGTTAACTTTGAAACAATTCGTTATGAGAGGTGTAAATTTCGTTTTTCTTCAAATTTGAAGGGCTCAAAATCCAAAGGGCTCAAAATTAGTTCTCTATGTCGGTTCGTTACATTATGATTTGTTATAAAGGTAGAATAATTGTGAAGACCCTTAAATCGCGATATTTATGAATTAACTATGACTAGGTTTACCGTAGTACCTCTGAAGAATACGAGTCAGAATTATCCATGTCACTGATCTAAAATAAAAAAAAATTATAATTGTTACTCAAAGTCAAATGTTTTTGGAGGTTTGGTTTTCAAAATCAGTATCAAAATTGATCACATTACTCATATCAAAGTCATTAAAAATGTCACATGTTTTTAAATTAATTTCCAATGAAATATAAACTCTCAACATCAAAATTTATTTTAACGTCAGATCTTATGTTTAGTGTTTATTCAACACCTCTACCTATCAGGAACAAAAATCGCTCGTTATATAGTATATTTCTTAATTGCTTACCTCTCGTTTCTCTCTGGTCAGTTTGTCTCCACACATCGAGAGTCCATTGCACATTGCCCGGCGAATCCTGCTCATTCGGTCACAGTTCACCAGACCCGTCCCACAGAAGGAGTCGGCAACCACCCTAGTCAGTGTGGTCAAGCACAGAACAAGGAGAATGACGACAACAGTGTTCCTCATCTGCGGAGGATATTAGTATTACTTCTTGAAGCAATTCTCCCGAAAGAGCAAATCCCCCCCCCCCCAAAAAAAAAATAATAAATATCGGAACTGCTCATATTACGGGAAAAAAGCTTAATGAACAAAATAATTTTCTAATGGGGTAAGAGTTGATTCGCTCAAAGAATTTATCTCAAATAAGGTCCTTTGATATGAAACCGAAATTAAAGGAATTAAAAGGTATTATCTATAAAATGTGAACAGATAGGTAAAGTTTTTGGTGGAACATAGTCATTTTGTTTTCATAATTACTAGTACATGTAATACGGGGATTGATTTATAATTCGATGAACTGTGAATATACGTACGTGTACTTACAATTTCCTTTACGTGGCTTTACAAGTTATTAAACTACCCCGGTGACAAAAAACGGACTTTGCCCATGTGAATTAACTTGTAAATGTATATTAGTACCCTACAGTTTAACATCGCAGACAAATGAGGATATAAAAGTGCTTTAAAATAAAACAACAAAGTTTTTGCCATATGAATACTATCGTATATCTACATATCTATAACAATCTACGTACCTTACTGGTACTCAGTGAAATGCGAGCTTTATAAAGAAACAGATCAGAAATCGCGGATTTGTTAGTTTATGTAGACAACATGACAATAGTCCCTTATGGTGCTTACCCCAGCTGTTACATTCATGTTCCTTATGTTGTTCTCAATCAATCGAAATTAGATATAGGATATGTAGTATCAGTGTGAAATTAATCAGAAAGGGTGACACATCTTTTGTTATTTCATCATTCATTTTTATATCTATTGTGGTAAAAACTTAAAGGGGACGTTTGCTGGGGTAAACATTGGAATGGGGAACATTTCATTTTCTTTTCTTATGTTGTTTTTTTTTCCATCAGAAATTAATGTCCTCCCTGCTTGCTTCCAACGTATGGATTTCCTTTCATTTAGTTAAAGTTGCCTTTTCCATTTCTAATAATTGCCCACTACATTTAGTTCTCTTATATTTGGTCTTCTATTTTACACAAGGTTTGCTAGCTCTGAACTATACCGAAGTACTCTATATTGGTTGTAGGATCGTGTTTTATAACCCCCCCCCCCTCCCTCCCTCTGGTTGACACACCCAGCTGTTGCCATTGATCGTCCACCACAAGACTTGGTCGATTCAGATTTCTACTCAATTCCATTCTACTGATAATCCCTATATCTAATTTATTTTTTAC
This sequence comes from Magallana hongkongensis, assembly GCA_016163765.1. Classification (NCBI taxonomy): domain Eukaryota; kingdom Metazoa; phylum Mollusca; class Bivalvia; order Ostreida; family Ostreidae; genus Magallana; species Magallana hongkongensis. The sequence continues at coordinate 61,238,783 of WFKH01010931.1, forward strand.
CTGTGCTATATTCAAATACAACACCTTTTTTTTCTTGTAGTTGTGGTGATTGAGGTTGCTATAAATTTGAACCTCTGTCTTGCCACAAAAAAGGCTGGCTGGTCGTAGTAAGTATTAGACTAAATTAATCTCATTCAGACGAAGCTCTTTGTAAAGATATGGGAAAATATTCAAATTTTAAAGCTAACATACAATTTGGATTTCTTTCTTTACTACAAAATAGTTTAAGGCCAAAAATATCATATTAAAAATATTGAGGCAGATATGATGGGTAGTTTGTTGACCATCATGCCACTTTAAGTTTGCTTAAAATTCTCCCAAACCACATTAGGTGGTAGAGACTTACAGACCATTGGTAAGAAAAATAAGATGTATAAATTCATTCAATTTAGTCTGGAATTAGTTTTATGGAGAACATACTATTATAAATACACAATCTCTTTTTTTTTTTAAGAAATCTACATACATACATCATTTTTTCTTAGTATTTAAAGATGGAGCAATTTCACAAATTCGTTATCATTTGGTCTATGAAAATACATGTATAGTTTTTTTTCTTATTCTTTGACAATGCAATCAATAACTTAAATCAATTCTTTTGTTTCTAAACTACTGGTATGAAATAAAAAGGAAACTTGAAAAATTAATGATGATCAATCGCAATTATTTTTGTGCTAATTTTACCAAACAGATACAACGTATAAGTTACTTCTTGTCATCACCTATATCTGGGCAATTCATCCGTCCGGAACTATTTTATTATTTGTCAAAGAACATAGTTCACATGTCTTTGATATAAAAATTTCATTTTAATTGTCTTGCGAAGAACATGGATGGTTAAGTTCGTGAATGATAAAATATTAATAGACAAACACGAGATGTTATAATAGTCATTGTTACTTTCTTTAATTTGCTACCTTGGGACTGCGTTATAACATACTAGTGCTTTGAATTGTCTGATTCATTGTCCAAGAGAAATTAGCAGCTGTCTCACCGGAAGTGTAGCCGCTACAGTAAGCTGTATCAAAATGCAGTCGATCCATCAGTGAAAATACCAAAATCTCAAAAATGGGATGGTTGTCAATTCCTATGTTCGAAAGACCGGTGAACCCCTTCAGTTGGAAGCGATGATGCTCGTCTGGTCGCACGATACGGTCTACGCTGTTGAGGTTGGTAATGCACAGGACGTGCGGGGATTTCCCGACCCCTTCCCCCACTGTGTTGATTTCACTCTCGACTTCTTCCTTCATGATTCTGACAGGTTTTGAAGAATCCAATGCGCTGGTCATGTCAACGGAGCATTTCTTTGCAATTCTCCAAAACAACGTTTGTGAATCCAAATTTTCCTGTAGAGGAACTTTGACGAGGAAATACAAATGAATGGCTGCAGTGCCAGGGAAAATGGGAAAGTTCTCCATTGGCTCGGTCGTATAACGACGCATATCCACCATAACATCAATTGGAATTTCGAGGATTTTAACAGTAGGTGGGAGTGATTTTTTCAGTTGTTTAGCGAATGCAATAGACGCAGCGGCCATGATGGCTCCAGAGACCAAAATATGTTGTTGCTTGCAATTTGAGAGAAATTGAAATGATTTCGTTCTGTCCATATTTAATCTCAACGCCTCGGTCCGTTCTGGCTTCGATCTAAGAAACCAGATTTCAGAGAAGAAGCATTGCTCGTAGGCGGTTAGAGCATCCATAGATTGTTCAATATCACTGCGTGCAGGTACAAATACGGGTCTTTCTCTCCATGATACAGGCTGTAAAAAGTGTTCAATTGGAGGCAGGATTTCTTTTTGTTGGAGATCTTTTATACTATTGAATTTCTCATTCAGTTGAATGTTATGTAAAATCTCTAAAAAATCCCTCAACAGGCATATTAGGTACACTCCATCTATTAAACTGTGATGAAAAGACAATGCAAATGAAAAATTGTGCAAAAAACGATCTTTGTTACGTGTCTGGCAACCGGAGCAAACATCGCAATTTTCTTGTAACATACTCCTTGTTCTTTTTATGATGATTCTCCACAAGGGGCCATCAGCTGAAAACTTCTTGTTGACTGCTTCTTTCAGGAGATCTTCTGTCGACAAATACGACACACTACAGTCAACACTACGGGAATTCCTCTCGACGAAATGAAAGCGATTTTCCGTGTCTTCGTCGATGAACATGCGCAACATTGGATGCTGCATTTGAAGAAGTTCCATTGCTTCACGAACTTGGGACAGAGTAACACATTGTAAACAGTCAAGATGGACCATCTGGACACACATATCGATGCCTCTCTTGTAATACATGTGATACATGGTCTCCAATCTACCCAGGGTACGAACTGGAGAACATTTAGCACTAACCCCGCTCATTTCTCTGCCGTCTATTATTTTATTTGTGAAAACCAACTTCTTGACATCCATTTATATATAGTCCCCTGATATCATAGCACTATCATGACAGTCCTTATCCGCCCCCGCGTTACAAAACATTTTTAAACAGATGCCAAAGCAAGTAAACAATATTTTGACGCTTCGGGTTAAATCTTTTTTATTGGTTACTGTACTAAACCACCGATGTACATCACTGTTTGTCTATCCCTTTCCTTGTTCTGCTAGCTTACTCGGTTAAATTTACGGGAATGGTCTGAATGTATCTTTGTTTAGGAAAAAAGAAAATTTTATCACAGTAACGTTGCCTTTATTATTTTTTTTTTTTATTGCAAATTATAACTATCCATCAAATCTCCTAATCTAATGTAAAAAAAAACAAAAACCCAAAAAACAACAAAAAACCAACAACAACAACAACAACAAATCAAAAAAAAAAAAATCCAAAAAACCTTTCTTGGATATGTTATTTCATTTTTTTTTAAATAGTTTAAATTTCCATTGGTGTTGAATAATTTCAGTTGTGGTAATTAAAGAGATAATCCATTAACCAAAAAAAAAATCTGCTGACACTTTTCTAAGAATAAACTCTAATGTCGGAATTGTCAAAAATACATCGTCATACTTGTTTTTTTTTTAATATTGTTATAACACATACTAAACAGCTAAAGCTTTGAAAGGCAAACTGAAAAGATTAAATCATTTGTCCTAAATTTGTTTATCAAGGAAATATGCAACAATCTATACAATATGTGTAAATGCAAAAATCATTTTGTAAGACAAAGCATATTTAACCTCATAAAAATGAAAATAAGTACATGTAAATACTGACCAAAAATAAAAAACATTTGAAAATAGTATTCTACTCTACTTTATCATTACAATCTACTGAAATTAAATTAAAATGGTGTTATGAATACTTTCATTTATTAAACATAACTTTCTTTTCCAATATACTTCAAATAAAATATACATTTCTTTGTAATTGTTTGATATTGATAAATTAAAAATGAACTGTCCGGCCATCTCTGACTGTGCCTCAAGTGGGGTTAAGAATGTGCCGGGTTTTATGAATTTACACATTCGGTTTTTGTAACAAACACCATATTGTCGGGAAAAAAATAATAAAACGGTCCGAATATTACATTTCACACTGTGACACATGTATATGTTACATTTCACACTGTGACACACTGTGACACATGTATATGCTTGAATCATATAGTATTTTGCTATATATCTAATGATACGTACTGCAAAAAAAGCATTCGTGTTTTACATTTTTTTTTCTTTTAAAAAAGAAATGAGACAATTAAACAAAGTTGTTCAGATAGAATAAAATTGTAATTGAACTCGTCAGACTCAATTGTATGTTTAACAACAAAGTAGTCCAAACGGAGTCCCTTAAAACATCGTTCTAAAACAAAATTGTGTTGTAAAGGTAAATATAAATATATTATTAAATGAGACCAAGGGGATATGATGCATGTCTTCTCATAATATACTGCATTTCATGTAAACAAGTGTGCACCTGTGTTGACCTAAAAAAAAATACTGCTGAATTGCACACGGATTCTGATATACGTCATTTATAACAAAAATTACTTCCGCAAAATAGGATACAAAATTTAATTGTTTCGTACTGAGCTTTTCAAAAATCTGTTTTGCCTCTCCTGAATCGAATATAGTAACGTCATTAATCAAATGAAATCGTAAATTTTTAAAAATTCTGATGATTAATTCATGTATGTACATTAAAATCGTAATCGTTAAACATGAAAAGTGGCCCTTTAAAGGCATCGCGATTAAATCGGTTTTTTTTTTAATGGATTCTCCTTTGAATTTGATAATTTATATCCTATTAAATAATAAACACTCTGTAAATATTAATTTGAACTCATTCTACCGTGCGTACCCAGGGCATGATGTATGATGGTGAACCTGTGAAATAGTCACGACTTGTTCACGCATTTTTCGTCGATATTGTGCAACTGATCAAAGATTATAATGACGTAATTGCCCGATTAAGTCTAAAAATTTTACACGAATTAAGTGCATTCGCTGGTCTAGAGGGGACGTCAAGGGGTCCACACACCCCCTCCCTCCTTTTAACAGGAAGAAGTACTAGTAATCACATTTACGTTTTGGAACCCGATATCACCCCCACCCTCCAAAAAAAAAAAAGAAGAGTTTTCAGACTGATGCTCCTCATGTATCAAATATAAAGATTCCTGTCTAAATTTCTGAATAGATATTCACACACTTGATATATTATGCAGATATACAACTATCTGACTACGAGGTTTTTGTCAAGATCCCCTAAAAGTGTCACACATATCTCACTGTGTCATGGATCCAGTACTGTTCCGCCCGAAAGATTTTAATTTAACGTTTTCCCGTCAATTTTTATATAATTTTTCAAAAACATATCAACTGATTCCAAACTTAATAACTTGATATTGAACTTTTAATGTATGAAGCAGTCCCGTTTTCGGTACTGCAATGAATGAAAATTCAAATTTTTAAAAATTATTCATATTTGTTCCCTTCCCCTATTAAACTTTCTTAACACAGAAACATCAGTGAAATATTTCAAAGTATAAAATTACAATTGTTATTTATTAAATCAATGAACCCTGCAACCCCGACTGAATTTTTCTGAGAGGGTCTTTTTCCTTTATTTATCTATTTCCAAACAAGGGTCCCCTTTCTTATCCAAACTGTTTGGGTACATTCTTTTTTTTTCTTTATTTCCTCCTATTGGAGATTCATTTTATATAAAATACAAAGTCAAAGAAAGTAACTTTACATAGGTGCTAATTCGTACGTGAGTGCAAGAGTCAAGAAGAAATTGAACTTAAACTGGGAAATATTGATACAAAAAAGACATTCACATATAAGTTTGCAATAGAGTTTGTGCACAGGGGCGACAACTGTCTGGTCCATTTAAAGGACAGCTGTTGTCTTTCTGTAATACGCCGCTGCCACCTCTCTTATGTAACGAAAATTAAGTAGATGGAGTTCTGGCGGGTCATAGTCCGAAAGTAAAGTAGTTAGGCATCTAGCACCGGGAAAAAAAACAAATATAAATCACTTTGTGACAGTCCTGATAACTCGGCGCCTAGTGAGATGTCGTAGTCCTCAGTCACAGGTTCCCACCAGGGCTGCGTTCAAGATCGTAGCAGCTAGCCACAGGCACCTGACGTTATACATTTTTCTCATAATGAAAAATATTACCCTCTACCTAATAATGCACAATGTGTATTATTAGGTATATGGTATATATTTAAAATATATAACGTCAGGTGCCTGTGCAGCTAGCCTAGCTGCTAGGTCGTAGATATCTAGGTCTAATGAAGGACCGCTAGCTAAGCAGCTAGATCCGGCTCTGATTTTAGGTTGTAAGTATTCAACTAAAGACTTATTATATCGACATAATTTGTTAATTTCAAGCGGAAATATACATATTTTTAATTCATAACTAGACAACATTGAGATGGTGACCATCTCAAAAGGCCCCGCATAAATAATGGACAATAGGATAAAAAGCATTTCAGAGAATTTTGCTTTGACCTTGACCAATAACTTAGAAATTTTCCAGCTGGCATAAAACTTTTAATTCAATCTCATTACCCCTTACATACAGACATTTTTGTTCAACCTGAGCAAGATTAAGCAAATGGGAGATAATCTACGGTCTGAAACTGATTATAAAGAGATCTGCTATGACCTTCACATTGACTTGGTTCAAATTATAAAGTCACTGCACACCATCTACCCAAAAGCTCTGTTAATGTGAAGTAGGAGCCAAATAGGGCCAAGTGGAGAGTATATATATGCTCTGAAAAAAGAATTTTGTGTGATCAAATATGACCTTGACACTTGACCTACAAACATCATTTAAGGTCACTGCACACCCTTTGATCGTAGGCACTCTGTGAGTGACGTTTGAGCCAGATTGGACCATAGGGAGAAAAGATATGCTCCAGACAAGGATTTTTCATATAATTCTGCTATGACCTACACATTTGACCTTAAAACTTGGTTCAAGGTCACTGCACGCCCTTTACTCAAAAGCTTTGTTTATGTGAAGTATGAGCCAAATAGGGCTAAGTGGAGAGTTTTTATGCTCTGAAAAAAAAAAGAATTTTTGCATGATCCAATATGACCTTGACCCTTGACCTACAAACTTTATTCAAGGTCACTGCACACCCTTTGGCCATAGGCACTCTGTGAGTGAAGTTTGAGCCAGATTGGACCAAGGGGAGAGATGATATGCTCCGGACAAGGATTTTTCATATAATTCTGCTATGACCTTCAGCTTTGACCTAGAAACATGGTTCAAGGTCACTGCACACCCTTTACCCAAAGGCACTCTGTGGGTGAAGTATGAGCCAGATTGGGCCAAGTGGAGAGAAGATATGCTCCGGACAAGAGATCTCGGACGGACAAACGGACGGAAGGACGGACGGACAGACTGATCACTATAGGGCGCCCGCAGAGCGGGCCCTAATAACTTATAGGATAAACAAAATATCACTAAATTAGATAAATTTCATGTTTGTGGTAACTGAGGTAGCCATCTTTCCTTTGATGCTTAGCATAAAAAAATTAGACTACGAATATCTACGAAGCGGCTAGGCTAGCTTACCGTTCAACAGAGTAGCTGCTACGTAACCCTTCGTAGCAGCTACGATCTTGAACGTACCCCAGGCATTGCGATACAAAGATGTTTCAGGGCAAACTGTAGTAATGTGCTCGAACACGTTCGTAAAAGACAGCACGATTCCGGCGGGTTATCTATAGGAGGGTCTGTAGCTTAACGATAAATTTACAAAGAACAATTTCATGAATATTATTAGGAATGACCCACATATGTTTAGGTGGTTTGCGTGCGCAGAGGATGTTGAATTGAGCAAAGTCAGGGTCGGCAAGCATTCGGTCTTGCCTAGAGACAGAGTGAAACGAGATGACAGAGGACTTCACGGATGTTTTCCACTGAGACTTGTTGGGGAAGAATCCCTTGCTAATCCAAACTGTTTGGGTATGGAAAAGTCATTGTGAATTGGAAAATCCACCCGGTACCCCACCCCAACCCCTCATTTTAGAAAATGATGTGTGGCAAAGTGAATCTCTCTTCCATTATTTTTGTAACGTTTCTGAGTTCGATATGGGATTCGGCTGCTCTGCCTGAGCAAATTAAAAAGTGAATTTAATAAATAAACAATTCCTCAATCACCGATTTTAATTTGAAATATGTACAATAATTATCCCCCGGTTCTCTGTGGCGCACGCAATTTGAATGACAATAGCGCTGCTCGGAGACAAGAGCGCACGCGGGACTGCAGCGTACTAACCACAGTCAACAAGCCAATCTGTATACCTAGAGTCTCGAAAGCCTATTTCAGACACGTAAGACTAGACATGTTAAGCTTACAAACCTGTTTCTGTCCTGGTTTTCCCGTGTTGATTCTTCGGCCGTCAAACACAGACTCTCCGATCATCCCGATTTTCTCAATTTATATTCCCTTTACGTATCACGTGACCAGGTGATAATCGAATGGGATGGCGTACATGAAACCAGAATCAGCACAATACTGTAACCGTTCTTGGGAGAATAAATGAAAACACCAAGACGATTGTAGGGTTCGAAATTAATATATTCTGATCGTTGCGTCGTGTTAATCGTTTCACCCTAAAACAATACATAAAACATATAAG
>WFKH01010931.1:61272699-61314687 GCA_016163765.1 Magallana hongkongensis
ACTTGTTCACTCTTCTTTACTAATACAATGTCAATGGCGTATTTTTCCTCCTTTCCCTTCTATTTGCATATTTTTTTTTCTTTTGATTCACTATTTAAATTGCTAGATCTTCAGAAAATATTGAAAACTAGTGTGTAATAAAAGCAATGAAATTCTCATTAGTCTTAAATTAAATCTGAAATGTGTTGGGAAGAAAAATGTGACCACAGACATGCATGTAATAACATGTCTATTCAGTCTGTTAGAGTCGGATTCATATTCCAGGTGATAAAAAAAATTAACTAAATTTTATGTAAATTACACGTGCATTTTGTATGTTGAATATAATACATATACATGGATTTGGCTTTCATCTAACCGACTGAATAAAAGAGTTTGTGCATGCCATTAACTACCTATTTTCTTCTGTCTCTTTGCAGTGGCTGCCTAATTTTTTTGCTTCCTCTTTTGTTTGAAATATGTTAAATAACATACAGATCTATTTTGTCACAGATTTGCAAGGCTTTTAAGCTTTTTTCTGATTTTATTTTTAAAGTTATCAGACAATAAGACTGCTTCTGTTTTATTCTTTGTGAACTGTAATTTCCTGTCCGGTCAGTTCAGAGAAATTAACTCTGTCGGGTTTTCCGCAGGCGTGGACTGGAAGTCCCTGACTATGCCCGCTTCCCTCCCGATCACCACTGACTACTTCCCAGACAAACGCAGTCTGGAGAATGACTACACTGTGTCACAGTACACACTGATTCCAGAGGACGTCAACAGTGAATACTACTCCAGGTAATCAAGCCACTCCAAGTCATAATTCAGGTCAAAGATCAGGGTTTGTTGGGAATACTGGTAGTTTAACAAAATAAAATCAAGACTTCTGGGTTATTTCAAATCAGGATCAGGAAATGGGGATTTGCCTTTTTGCCTTATAAAAATTTGGATAATAATGTTTAAATCATAATAGGTGGAGTGTATGCAGAGTTTCGTGTACTCTGCAACTGGGAAAAATGATGTTCCCCTGAATTTGATAAAAACGTACCTGTTCATCTATAAGGGATTCCCAAATTTAAATCAATGTACATTAAGGTGGTATGGGACACCTCCAAGTGGAGTACTTCCTATCGAATTAAACAATAAAATCAAGTATTATTTTATATATTTTTTTCTTTCCAAAATTTGGTACCTAACAGCATAGCGCAATGGGTTAGAGCATTAACTACAAATCTGTAAATCATGAGGTCGAATCCCGCTGGGGCTTTTATAATTTTTACCTTTTCTGAAAAATTTAAAACATTTTTTGGCCAAATATTGTAGAATTTGAAAATTCTAAATCGGTGAAACTATTTTGAAAATATTTTGATTATAATGAACTTTTATCCACATTTATATCAACAGGTGTCCCATATCACCTTAATTGAGAATAAAACGAATCACTTTATAAAAAGATCCTCTGATATAAAATTATGAGGCAGTAAAACATGAATTTAATGCAGTTAACTTCAGTTAAACATAAAACATGAATAGGAAATAATACTTGATTTTATGTCATAACATGGAGGTGTCCCATTCCACCTTAATGTACTTTCAAATTGATTTAAATTTGGGAATCCCTCATCAATAAAACATAAAACATGAATAAGAAGAGATAGGTTTTACAATATTGATTAAATCACTGCATTTTGAAGCAGTGCTTTGAATTTGAGATGCATTACCCAATTCTGACAATTAACCTTCCCATTTTTCTGATGTAAAGTTTGTCCATAATGATTGTTGTATTGATCTTTCCTCAGTCCCCCTGTGACAGAGGATGATAAGTTTTACAGAAGGCGGCCGCTTTCGGTGACGGAACTGTTCCGGGAGTTGATCTCTCAGAGGATAGCCCAGGGCTTCCAGATCATCACCAAGAAGAAGCCGCCCAAACAGCCCCTGGACGCCATGTCTGTGGGGGCGAGTCCTCAGTTCCAGCACACCTCCAGTCTGATTAGGGCCAGACCCAGGTCTGGGCCACAGGTCAGTGCTAAAGGCCACCAACAGGGAAAGTAAAAATGTAGACTAACACATCATATTATGTGAATCCATAATAATCAGTAATAATCATTGGATTATAACATTATACCTGAATGCACTACCAACAGAGAAAGTGAAGAATGAAGCAGTTAAGACTAAATACAATTACTGTATCATGATATGCCTGCTGTCAGTGTGTTAAACTCTTTCAATCAGTAATGGTATTGTTTGTTTTAATTTGTCTCACAGGAGGAGATTTACCTGAGTATAGGATTGATATTCCATAAGCTGACCCTCAGTGGACAAACCATTCAGGTTACTCAGTACAGACCAAGGTACAGGGCTGTTAAAAATAAATATAAAAAAATAGTTGAAATGTGCAGAATTACTGTATACAAGGAAATTTTCGCTCCTGTTTTATTTTCATCCCTTTCCCCCTCGTTGTCAGCGGGCGAATTTAAGATTGGGCGAATTCCAATATCTCAAATTATCTCTCTTAAGTTTAAACACAATTGTGTCTGGGCGAATTCAAGATGGAACAAAACTGATTGCAAGTGTAAAGGGGTGAAAATTACACGGGGCGAAAATAACCCTGTATACAGTATATGTATTTCTCAGTCTATGTGTAGACTTGAATGTCTTGCAACTTAATGATTTTTTATTTACATGTATAAAGTTTATATACATGAATGTACATGTACATGTACTTGTCACTGCAAAAGAGAGTTTATAAAAATTGTAAAGAGAGATAGATGATTTGTCAATTTTTTTTGTTTTGTAGACATGAACAGCGACAGTTGAAGTATCTGTACCATTATCGCTTCCAGGTCCCTGACTCACCTAGTTACGACGTCTCTACCAGCCAGTTCAAAAATGAAAAGCTGGAGAATTATAACTGGAACTATCTGGATCAGTACATCTGCACTCGGGGCGAGGGCGATTATGGACTTTTGGATGTAGGATCTTTATATATATATTTACCTTATGTATAAACGATTGGAGTGTTTTAATATGAATATTTGTTTCCTTTGTAAATGCATTTGTAAAATTACCAGTAGTATCATTTTTGTAGCCCCTGAAGTACTGGAGATCCCGATTTTTCCTGCTGCCATGCAACAATCCAGCAACCAGGAAAATTATTGAGGGAAATGATAGGCAAGTTTATATGTACATTAAATACATCTACATGTACATGTATCCATAAGAATCAAATTAAGCTCAATTAAAGCTGACATGAATTCATAAATACGCATTATTTCATTTTTATCTTCGACTACCGCGGCCCATATTAGTTGCCGATTTCTATTGTTCTGCTCATCGCTACACACCCCCTATATAAGGCCCAGAGCACTATTCATGCTTCACCGCATTCAGGTATTTCATATACCCGAACATATTACCTTGGACGAAAAGACGAGTAGAAACGCGTTTTGAACAAAAGTAATATGACAACCACTGCACTGGCAAGGAATATCCAATGAACGACGAAACAAGACAGACTGAAATCCAGTCACAGATACTTCAAAAATCCTCAATAATTGTAGACCGTTTTCCTGTGTATGTTATAACATCGCACATGCGCAAACCACACACTGTGGTAGATCGAGCAATGTCAATGATCGCATGGATTTTAGAAACGGAGCCTTTTGTAGAAACCGATGGAAACGATGTTACGTTGTTACTTTCTTGGATTTACTATCATTTAGCTACTGTGTTGGATGTAGTGCCACCAGGGTTTCAAAAGATGCAGACGTTATGCACTCTGTATGAACGACACACGTGTTCGATGTGCATGCGAAGTAAGGCAGCACTGTCTGTGCAAAATAATACGGATACCTTGGAAATTCTTTCAAAGAATAAATATATTTTGTATTTTATTGATTGTTGTTTTCTTTCTTCTTTATTACAAACATTTTACTACAATGTTTAGTTCATGCATTTAGAAGTCCGGGCAATCTGAATGCCTCGATCGGAAAGCAACCGACCGTAACTTTCTCAACCGGTATATATACCCCAGTGGCAGTAGAGGACCGATCGAAACTAATATGGCGACCAAATGCTTTTATGAATTAATGTCAGCTTTAAGGAATATATTTGAATGGTAATGAAATGTTGTCATCATGTTTGTATAAAGCAAGTAAAATCTGTCAAAAATTGTTTCCATTTACCTGGTAAACAATAAAAGACAATACATGTATTTTCTTTTGGTGAGTTAAGGTAGTGAGCATCGCTGAAAAAATACAGTGTACCGGTACATAAAATCATATGTTTGTGTAATTATTTCTGCAATACATGTAATTCTATCAATGAATCACTTACCAAAGAAATTTTTTTAAGCGTTTTGCATTTAGATCTCCTCATAATGAAATTATTCAATCAGTAAAGAGAGCTTAAGTTTGTCAAAATACTAACAATGATAGCATTGAAAGTTGCATAGTTAGAAGAGGCAAAAAATGTCTGTTATCTCCCTTTGTTTTCAATGTTGCTAAAACTAGATATGGTATGTGTTTGGATCAATTTCAAAATTGTCAATTAAGGGTAAAATTTAAAGATGTAGAATAAGCCTTAGTCCTATTATAATAATCATAACTTGATTCATTGTATGTGTTTTAATTAGCAATGAACAATTAAAAAGCAACCATATTAAACAGTGTAACAAATTTGTTGTTTTTATTTTCCCAGTTAATTAAGTCTGTTGCAAATTGCACTTAAAACTGTCATTCATCAAACTGATATTTAAAGAGTCATCTCTGAATGCAATAATTATTGTGTCATGTGAAATTTGAAGTTTGTTGACATTTTTAATAATTTTGGATCATAGAAAACAAATTAATATGCAGAGTTATATTAGTTAAAGAGTTGTATTAGTAAAATTTGATATACATATACAATGAAATACTTTGTTTTGTTTCAATTTGATTTTGATCTTAATGTTTCTATTCATGTTCAATAGCATATGGCCTAGGTCAGTGTTTTATCTTAAAACTTTACTCCTAGCTTCACCACAAAAGTTTATCATTTCTCTTTGCACACATGTATATGCCATGCACATGTACATTACATCCCACATAATAGATATACATTTAGCTACATGCACACACCTAGATACCATTACAAATATGATACAATATCTCTCGAACACAGAAAAGTATTTTGAGAAAGCTAAAAAAATTTTCAGACTGTGTTGGTATTAGCTTGCTCAGATAAAAAAAATTTGGCTGAGGTCATTGACATTTCTCAAGGGATGTTGGAAACAATTATGAATTGAATAAAGCTTTTCTAGCGTACACTGAACTCTTACCTTTTAAACCTATATTAATTGCACTTTTATATTGCTAATGAAATATGATTATTGAAGATTATAGCAAGTTTTTGTTTCGAAAAATGTGTAATCTTTATGCAATTTTTATCGAACCACACAATTTAAGAGGTATAGCATGTAAGGATAATCATATTCATACATTACAATGTGTCACGTAAAAATTTTGTTTAATCATGTAGAAAATTGAAAATCAGTTTGTGTTCACAGGGTCAATTTTGAATAAATGGAATTTAAAGAAAAAAATTGGGTTTTTTTAGGCATTTTGTTTATCTTTAGGATAATTTTTAAAATAAAACTGATCACAAACTTTTTGTAACACTCTACCTGCATTACTCAACTTCCTGGCTTGGTAACCATGTGATTTGGACAAATATAATTCACGTATGAGATTGGTGAGCTGTAATTTCACACTGTGACACATACATTCTCTGTTGTAGGTGTGATATATACCAGATGAGGAGCAAGCAGGAACTTCAGCAGTTAATCAGTGGATTTGTCCGCTTCCTGGAAACTCTGAACAAAATGCGCAGGACAGCGCAGACCCGTAGGCAAAAGGTGAAAAAAATTCCGAACATGTATCTGCCAAATGCCTTTTGATATCGAAAACATTAATAAAAAATTATGTGAGTAAATTAGAGCTTGACTGTGACTGATGCTGTGAATGATTATTTTTTACAGCACTCTGGAGACAATGTGTCTAGTACACCGACATCAGATCAGCAGACGTCACAAGCCAGGTAAGTAGCGGAGGGCTGATTACACCTTGTGGGGGGTAGAGTAGCTCCTACAGGGAGGAATAAGAAACAATTGGGAATGAATACATGTACTAAAAGAAGGTTAGAATTTTCAGAACTGATAAACTAGTAATTGTTCATCTTTATTCTTCTCTTTGATTGAAATCTTGTGTCTCTCATCACATTTGATTTCTATGACTTCAGCAGATGTAACAAATTGGTTGAAAATGGTTAAGCTTGTCTTTGTGTGATAAGTTTCTATAGTTGACTTTTAGAATCATAGGATGAAACAATTATGGCTCTGTCTTTTCCAGTATGATGAATTACAATGTAATTTAGCTTTGTGAATATTGTACTTCAGCAATGATTGTATGGTATTGACTTCTATTGACTAATTAATTTTGCAATACATATGTGTAAAAAAAAAACTATATATATATTATAAGAAGTAATAGCAAAGACTTTTCTCACCTTTACATTATCAATTTTTTACAGTCAGAAAGAGGCTGTTCTATTATCAGTGACCATGGCATCCTCTAAACTGATTGAGGCAATGAAAGATCCACAGTAAGTGATGCTGATCCTCAGCAGGAATAGATTGTACATAATAGAATGTACACTGTACACTGTATGTCAGTCATGTTCTGTTATTATTACTGGACGGTTTATGATACATGCACATATAATGGCTTTCTAAAGCACTATGTTTAAAAAGGTATTTAGTGACTTATTGTACTATCATAATTGCTCTTAATTACATGTATGTATACTATACAGACTGTGATGCTAAGATACCTAAGACATCCAGCATACAAGTTCATGTGTACATACTTATGTGACTGACCCCTTGTCGTGTGTCTGTCAAGTGTACTAGTATATACCTATGTGACAAACCCCCGGTCCTGTGTATATACTAGGGATGTCAATTTTACTCGGTCTGCTTAGTCGATTAATCGGAGGCTTTAGTCGAGCGATAGTCGAGTACTCGATGATTTAAGCATATTTGAAACTGTGAGACTTTTTTGAATCAAATAATGTTACTGCCACATTCATCTTATCTTAAATTAAAGAACATTAAAAACTTATGATTACCTATACTAAATGTATTTGATTTAAAATAAATTGAAAAGTATTTTATCTAAATATCCATTGGATAATGTCCTGGCTTTTCCCTTTTTCTCCTGACTCTTACATATAATTGAGCTATCATCTTAGGCAAATCAAATGTGACCTGTTCCACGGTACTAAGTCATTGTTTGTGCCTAATCAACAATCAAAGATTAATGATTATAAAAACAAACGCCTTTAGATAATTATTGATATGATTAAAGTTTTGATTATACAAACATCTAATCCAATAAATAACTGATTAGAAGAAACACAAATTGTTCTCGAGTACATGTCTGCCTAAGTAAATCAAAAGAGATCAATTATTAGCTGCTTCAAAAATACACCAGGGACATCGATGGAAAAGAGTGTAACTTACGGATCAAACATGTCGAGAAAAGAAAACTGTTATCTACATTCGTAGAACAAAAACTGCTGCATTAAGAAAAAATAAAAAATATTTTTAAATTCTATTCACTTTAGTACGAGTAATCGACTAAGAAAATTTTAGTCGATGATCGGTGTGACCGAGCGATAGTCGAGTACTCGAGTACTCGTTGACATCCCTAGTATATACCTATGTGGTTAACCCTCTGTTCTGTGTCTGATTCCTGTTTTTGTGTCTAACAGGACAGGACTGTCCATGCTGCCCAGTCAGACCGGACTCCCAGAGAGCTGCTTCATTGCCGAGGAAGCCGTGGACTGGTGTATACAAAACATTCAGGAGGTCAAGGACGTTACCAGTGGTATAGGGCTCATGCAGGTCAGGGTCAATTTCTAAGATACATTCTGTACAAAGACTTACAGAAAAAAGTCAAAGTACAGCTCTTTACTCTATACAAACCATGTACTTGTACCTGAGGTAAATTTTAAGGAGCAAATTACTCTTTCATGTACACAGAAGTTATTTGACTTAGATGACTGGTTCAGCCTCATTGAAGCCTGTTGTTTTCTCTGATTGTTTCTTACACAGTCATTTCAAAACATTTCAGAGACTACAAGATGAGCACTACATTTGCCACTCCTCGGGAAACCCTCAGCACAAGTTCATACATGGATTTTATCTGTACAACATTGTCTCTCCAAAAGATAAACCTAAATCAGGTTTTTAATATGTATTTTAACTTTTATATCTCAAATCCTTGAAGTTTTTTTCTCTGTTCCATAGGTTCTGGATATAGTTACAAGATTCGACCTAATGTATTTGAAACCGTTACAGCCTGCTAGCTGCTCGCTTTTTAAAAAAATATTATTTAAGGTAGCTCGCAGGTTTACTGCTTGTGAGAAAACCTACCCTGAAAATTTGTCTGCGTGATCCATAGGTTTCAGAGTTTTATTTCAAAATTTATTTGAGATTCGTCTGCATCGTAATAATGTTATCGTGTTTCAATCACAGTGTCGCTGATAAAATCAAGCAACGCCATTTCAATGAAATATATAGTAAAATGGATATCTTAGTCGGGAAACGCGTTTCAAGCTATGCTCCAAACTTTTAAACGATTTAGACGAACTTAATTTTACTCAACACAATAACAGAAGGGATAATTTTGAAGAAATTTATTAAAAATAATCAGTATGTGTTCTCGGCCATTTTTTTGCAAAACAACTTTAAAGATTTAAAAGATTTCACAAAACCTTATATTTTCATTATGATGTTAGGCGGACGTCATCATTTTATTACGTCTGAGAAACAAAAAATGAAAATGTGTTGATTGACAAGACTAGCTGATTAACACATATTAGAACATGTAAATACTAATTAGACATTATGAATGTTATCGAATGCACAAATGCAATTAATGTAAGGTTGTGAAGAGAAGAAATATGGCTATTTTTCTTTTCATGAAACTCTGAGTCAATCCATGCAAAAATAATTACCATACAACTATTGACATAATAAGTTTGTAATCGTATACAATAATTAGCTAAAGCCAAAAGAATTTTACTAGTTAGATCGGTAGTTGAGAATTGAAATGTATGTCACGTCTTTAAATTTTTATTACTTGATAATTATAAATGTTTGTATAAACTGCATTTAAGCTTTTTGAAATATTTCCTTTTACATTGTATGTTTCTAAAGATCATTTGTCATTTTTTAATAAATGTATGGGTTTGCTATGACGGTCAACTCTTTACGTCAAATCCTATTGTGACGTCAGCAAACCCACGAGCTACGTTAAGAAAAATGAGTACAATTTCAAATTGGCCTCTTGAACATACATGTATTACAATGTATCATGGTATACAAATGTACTTATACCACATAATAGTATGTTCAAGTACTAATTGTGTCATATAAAGGCACTGTGCATGTTCATTGTTTTGAATATATGCATGTTTTTTTTAAGATATGTATGGTCCCAACTACAATTACTTGTTCCAAAATGAGTGGTGTGAGGTGTCCATACTGCCAGTGGTGAGGGAGAGAGCAGAGGTGCCGTTGTTTACGATGGACGAGTCGCCCTGCCAGGTGTCGGAGCTCTGGGTCAACCAGTTAACCAACGACTGGCGGGTCCTCTCAGGAATTGATACGGGGGCCCAGGGCTGGGGCCAGCAATCAGGTAGGACTGGTGGGGGTGTGAAACTTATCAAGTTATGTGGACATGGCACGAAGACCATCAACTGAGAATAGACCTAATGCAAAATCTGAAATTGATTTAGCATTTGAAGTTCTGTTCATCAATAGAACTTTTTTTTGAAAGGGAGGGGGTTCTATGCTTACCCAAAATACTTTACAAAGGGTAACTGTTTGAAAATTATCACTAATTTAAAGTAAATCAAAGAAAAAATTCGTACTTCAGACTTTTCCCAGTTTATGGTGTTGAGGCCGTGTCTGTATGTAAAAACATAAAGTAGGGTGAATTTGTGCTATATTTGATATACTTTGCATGGCTGCCACAGGGAAAGGATTTCCTGTTCACATCCTACATATTGTACATGTACTTTGATTCTGAAGAAAACTTCCATGAACATGTATCTTTAAATCCATGTATTGAAATACCAGTTTGTTTTACCAGCTAGTTTTCATGGGTTTTTTTTTTTTTTATACTCTGTTAGTGTAGTAAACTTCTCTTGTGTCAAAAAAAGGTCACTTTAATAACTCTGTAATAACTATGCCTATTTACCATTGTTAGGAGACTTGAGTCACTCATTTGATTTCAGTGCTATTTGTATCCCATTTTTTAAAATAAACAATCCTTGTATGTTTCCTAACTTTTGGGGGTGTTTTGAAGAAATTGTTCTTTGTGGTCCGTCCTGTGATTAGCTGTGATGTAGCTTGTGAACAGTTGACAGCCACCTTGTGGCAGTTTAACCAGCCAGCAATTATAATACCTTTAATTGTCTCATATATGACCCTGCACTGTTACAATTATATGATTCAATCTTAAACTGCTCAAAATGTTGAAGTTTTTAACAAAAAGGCAAGCTGTGTTACAACTGAGTAACTTTCCAGGTTCTCGGGTTAATCTGTGTGCAATGAAAGGTAGGTGGGCCAAGACACATATTTCTCTGTACAGTATGTTCAAACTTAGCCTATCTGACCAACTCTTCTGCAAAATGACTTCTTTTTTTTTCAACATATTCAAGCTTTTGTAGAGTGCACACATCTGTATTTTTCATGTTTACAATGTCTTTTGGAAAAACTAACTAAATCAGTTTAATATTTTTAAATTTTGGTCCTTTTCAGCACCTGATTTTGATTTTATTTCAAATCTTTTAGTATCTGCACTTAACTGAAAATTCAGTTATCATTTCAGTATCCATGAAAACTTTAAATTAAAGTGATATGGTGACTCCAAAAAAGATCTGGTACTGGTAATTCACTTCTTGATCAGAGAAACCGATATGAGTAGATTATGGAAAATGTTCTTTGCATAGGGAAGTTTTGAGACCTTCTAAATCATCTCTTCACAGCTTAGAAGCCCTTTTAGCTCATCAGAAATGAAAGGTTTACAAACAGAATTGCATTTGACATAAAAGATATGTGAGCCATGTGGGATTGAAAGTGACATGCAATTTCTGTAGTATTTTTATACATGTCAGTCTTTTGTCATGTTTGTGCATGCAGGTTCTTGAAGGAGTAGGGAAAATCAATATTTTCGTCCTGGGAAAGACAAATAATTCTAATTTGTTCTTTTTAACTGGATTATTAATTCATTTTGACCATATATAACTTTCAGACATTCATAATTATTTTTCATTATGTAAGAAATAAAATATGTTGGAATCGCAGAAAAATGGTATTACATTGGTACATGATATACATGTACCGGTATATGTCACCATGATACTTTAATTGATACTCTTGAATTTTTATAATTAATAAATTTGAAATTTGTTATCTTCTATATTCATATAATTATGTACATGTAATGCATTCAAGTGTGTGCTATATGTGCATTCATGAACATGTAATACTAATTTCTGTACAAATTAATAAAACCACAGTTATATTCAAGTGACTTAATTTCAAAATGATCAAAAAATTAGGAAATATGTCTTGATTGGTCAGATAGCTGTTTAAGTGGGTGTTTATGGTGATGTGGTAATGGTGCCTTTGCATGTAATTAAACCCCATGTAATCAGGATGCTACATTATACCTGTACATACTTAGGGAATACAAATTTGACTTTAGTAATTTACACAAGATGGAAAGAATCGGTTCCCCAAATGGTTGCTTGAAAGATGACCTCATGCTATTTAATATTAAACATAATTATGAATCCATGTACTTTCAGTTCAAATGCTAACTTAGTCTAATGGACCATCTAGACATTGAATTAAAAACATTTTTTTGCATGGACTGGCCTGGAAAAAAAATTGCCTAAAGATGTAAATGCTTAATTCACTTAGTTCATTTTTATATTCCCCAGGAGATGCAATGTAGTATTGAGGAAAAAAATTGCTTTTATTTTCTTATATGGGGTATAAATGCAATGTCAATTTAATGCAAATATTAGATTGTATAAAATGCATTTTCTCCTTGTTATGTCATTTTGTATAAAATTTCTATCTGTGTTTTATAAAATATTAATATATAAAAATTCATAACAATTGAGTAAGTACTGTACTTGTAGTTGATATGTGAAGAATTTTCAAGATGTATTGATAACCATAGTAATATTTTTCCTGTCTTGAAAAATATAAACTGACTGTTTCAGCCACGCTGACCCACAAGTACGTTCAAGTTGACGTGGATGGAAACAACAAGAGTGACCGGCCTGAGTGGGCGTCGGCCCGTTATCATGCCTACTACAGCCCCAACGCTGCATTTGAACTACAATTACAATGGATGGTAGCCACAGGACCCATTCTCCAAGACCTGGTAAATATTTCAACATTGTTCTTGGTCTTTAAAAACCAATTTTTTTTAGGGGTTTCGAGTTATTTGCAGATGGTGAAATTTTTCATTTCCAATGTTGTATCATGTTTTTATACTATATATTACATGTACCTGGTATATTAATATAAATTATATTGAGCAGAATGTGCAATAAATATATATGAAAAATCTGCTCTTAATAAAACATGAATGCATCACTCTCCTTGGTTGTAGCTATATCTGTATAATGTTTATTTTATACATATTCATGTATACATAGGTGACCACATGGGGACGGAAGGCCCAGGCCTGTGGCTTCCACTTGCTGCCTGTACCTGGTGACCCTTTTGCACTCCCCTCTGCACCAGACTCTGACCCTTTGAGAGGTCCTATTTTTGTCCCATTGGACATTGCTAGTCTTTCACAAGGAGGAAAACCAGTTTTTCATGGTACTTAGTTTCATATTTATTATTAAAGACCTGTATATGGATGTATTATATTAAATGAGTTTTTAACTTGAAGAAAAAATTTGATAATCATGCAATTTTCTATCATGTTAACATTAATGTGAAATTTGGGGGTTCTTTTCATTTACTAGATCTTGACTGAATTAAGCTTTTATCATTGCATGAAAATACATGCAATTTAAATGGACTTGGCAACTTTTATTATGCACATGTATTAACCTTTGTCAGTTTTCCTATCTTGTTTAAAATCATTCAACCTTGAAAACAACTAAGCTTGCTCTTTTTTGTAGATTTGGATCAAGTTGCAAAATCCAAAAAGCTTCTTCATTTTCAAGATGAAATTATCAAGAGGTATACATGTTCAATACTAACTGTTCAGTACCAAAGATAGATAATTTTAATAAAGTATAAAGGTTCCATGCTTTTTAAAATTGAAAATTTTCCTGATACTCCAACCATAAATATGTCAGTCAATTGTTGGTTATACACTTTAGGTATGGCTTTATGCCTATCAATGTGTGTGTGTCAGAGACGCATCGTCACTACATGTCAGACGAACAGCAGCAGTACGTGCATTGTACCGGAGGAATGTTTATCCTGATGGAAAGTAGTCATGTCACTTCATCACCAAAAGTCATCAAAACGTCTAGTCGGGTCAGCAAGAAATCTGCAGGGGAACTCCGCAAGGATTATATTGCCAGACAAAACAGCAACACCTCGAACACGGAGGTTGTGACACAGAACAAAGTGGGCTTCCTGTGGTCTTGGAATTTCATGTCGTCCAAACGATGGCGGTCCCCAAACACAGGCGACGAGATCTTCCAGGACAGAATGTTGGCGGACTTCCGTCAATTCTGTGCCAACGAAAACAACAGACTGAAAGAGTTTTGGAATGATTTCAATTTAATGTTTGCGTTGTAGTGACTGTGCATGCAGTTTCTGGGATTTGGTGCAATTTATAAAGTGCAAATTTAAACATTTTGTTATTTCATTGCAAGTTTATTAAAATGTTGTGATATTGTGATATTATACATTTGAATAAACAATTTATCAGTTCTTTCTGCATTTACACTTTTCTCTCAAAGAAAAGTTGGGTTTCCGTTTATTGGCTTGAATGTATTCTTCAAGGATCAGAAACACTTATTTCAAGGCAGCAAGTGTAACAAAAGATCATTCTTGCATCAGTGATGAAAAGGGTGCAATTTGCATAAGCTAGACTCAGAAAAACAATTAATTCATCATTAAAAATTTAGTATAAGTTAGTATCTATTTAAAAAACTATGATTTGTCTGGTTACTTTCGTGACAATCTAATTAGGGCCTCGCTCTCCAGGCATCCTATAGTGATCAGTCTGTCCGTTTCCGTCCATCCGTCCGTCCAAGATCTCTTGTCCGGAGCATATCTTCTCTCCCCTTGGCCCAATCTGGCTCTTACTTCACCCACAGAGTGCCTTTGGGTAAAGGGTGTGCAGTGACCTTGAACCATGTTTCTAGGTCGAAGCTGAAGGTCATAGCAGAATTATATGAAAAATCCTTGTTCGGAGCATATCTTTTCTCCCTTTAGTCCAATCTGGCTCATATTTCACTCACAGAGTGCCTACGATCAAAGGGTGTGCAGTGACCCTGAATGATGTTTGTAGGTCAAGTATCAAGGTCATGTTGGATCACGCAAAATTCTTTTTTCAGAGCATATATATACTCTCCACTTGGCCCTATTTGGCTCCTACTTCACATTAACAGAGCTTTAGTTATAGGTCAAGGTCAAAGCAAAATTCTCTGAAATGCTTTTCATCCTATTGTCCATTATTTAAGCGGGGCCCTTTGAGATGGTCACCATCTCAATGTTGTCTAGTTTTTGCTTTTTCCATGATAACTATAACATCACAAAAAAATACAATCTACAAAAATTATATCTAGAACTGCTTGATTTTAGTGACTGTTTAATTCTCAAAAATTGAGTGACGAAAATAAAAAAGGTTACAAATTTTCCCCATTTTTGCAGATTTTAAAGATTATGACAGCAATCTAATCAACATGTATAGAGATTATAAGACATCTTCTTTGATCCATACAAAATAAATCATGATAGCCTCTATTAGGGCTCAGAATCTCAAAATTTGGTGCATGATATGTAGAAATAAAGACTCGATGGATTAAATTTTACTTATCTAAGACTGTATATATATAACAGCTAGTGTTGGTAACAAGTGATTTAGAAACATATGTTATGCTCCCAATGCACATGGTAATATTGAAAGGGGCGACTTCTTTACAAGATATTGAGGGGTCAAGCAAAGGGTTTTCAAGTTTTCAAGATTGTGCAAGCAGTATTGTTCCAAGTCAAGTCCAGTCTGACCCTTGACCTTGTGACTAAATTATAATTCAAAATCAATATGGATCCATTCTTTAAGTGGAACTGTACCAGGCAAGCAAAGGGTTCTTATGGGTATTCGGGAAATACCGTCCTATGTCAAGAGTAGTTTGACCTTGAATAAATTGTGAACACTATTCTACAAAAATGTCAGTGTCAGGTTTGATTCTCATATCAGTCAAATATAATCTGAATCATGCAAAAAAAAACCAAAACAAAAAAAAAGAAAAAATAAAAAGTAGGATTTTAAGTGGAAAATACGTTCAAAGTTCAGGGTAGTTTTAACCTTGACCTCTGACCCTGTGACCTCAAATCAAAGAAAGTCATCCATCCTACAGTTGTTTCTCCGACCAACAAACAAAAGGAAGGCTGTAAAAGATTATGTTCCTATTATAAAAGGAGCTACTGGGGAACTACAGCCTACAGGTGTAGACGAAATGTAAGCATTCCTAACAAGTGCACCACGACTCTTTATGATACGAAATTTGCAACGCATTTACAGCACGACTTACTCATTACTGATCCATGACGTCACTTCCTTCCAAAATTTCCAGAACGAGATGCAAATGAAAATATTATAATATGTGAAATTCTCAGGAGAAATCAACCAAATTTCTCATGTATGTTCATTTTAGCTTATTTATTTAATGCTTTGCTCATTGCCTGGCCAGGTAGATATGAGATATGATGATGTATTCGATGTTTAGAACAGGGCTGGTAGGGTGTTGCAATACTCACATGGCCTTAAAGAAGGTCGCAGAAGAAAATGTCTGCTAAAATGATTTCTAAGAAAAATAATGAAATATTACTTTCAGACATTGCATATCCTTTCCTTTGAGATGCACACACTACGAGTAGTGCGTGCTTTTCAGCCCGGAAAATGAAAATGCGCACTATTTGGGTTTGGCACAGTCCATACTATAGTGATTTTTTACTCCCATTCGGTGGTCAAATGCCATTATGGTACCTCTGTCCAAAAGGTGGGCCGTGACCATCTACATGACTAGTACATGTAGAATAATTATTTTGTATGCACAAGTTTTTCCAAGGTTGCAAGGAAGTTCATCAGGTTTCTGATGATTGTTCATCAAAATCTTAATTTTAGTGCATTTCAATATATGTTTCAATTATATTGAGCCATTTATCTTTATCCCAAGTTTAGTATGAGCAGGGATGTATATACTATACTCTGTCCCGGGTTTTTGCTTCCACCACTTTTCCCTTGATATTTGGATAATAATAAATACCTTTGTGCTCAAACTACGTTCATCCACTAATATGAAAAATGTCCAGATTATCTGTTTTGAAACGCCCCCTGTACCGCTTCAGGTTTCAATACACATGCAAAAATAGAAAGGCTACGAGGATTTTGCATTGCATCAGCCATTAATAAGCCCGGATGATAATGTTGAAAAATTGCGCGAGGCGTCCCGAGAACTTCCGAATGGAGAAAAGATGTAAACATTTCCCATTATAAATCTCCGTAAGAAATTTATTTTCGTTCCTGTAAATTTTTATGAGTGAAAAAGGATAATTTGTCAATGAAGATATCTTGGATATTTTACATTTCATCTATTTCAACCATACTTCTTTCACAGGTATGTGTATTTTTATTAAAAATCATCAAAAAGTGATGGAAACAATAACTTGGGACAGACTATAGTATATACATTCCTGGTATGAGCTGAGTTATATTGTCTATGTCAGAATGTCTTTCACAATGAAGTATTAAAACACAAGACCATAACCTGCAAACCATGTTCATCACTGATCCTGGTTTTTCATATTCATTGTGTTTTATTTTGTTTATTAGCAATTCTAGTTATATTCTGTTGTATGCACATACACATACCCATTGTTATAGTGTTAAATGTAGATTGAAGGGTGTGTATTCTATTTAACCATTTATGGACAAAAATTTGTTAACTTTTAATATAAACATATGTCATTTGCTAAGAATTTACACTCCTATTTAGTATTATTCCCACCTAGATTATGAATTGTCCATATTTCTTAATATACATGTTTTTAGACAAAGTTGAACATATTTTATTGATATGCTGGTTCTTTTCAGGTAAGCAGTTACCAGTATAAGACTGTTGAAGTTGTTTGGTGCAGGTAATGGTCTGAAATATGATTAACTCCTGTTTTGTTTTATAACAAAGAAAAAGGATCAAGTTATATAGTGCAAACAGCATACTTCTGTTTAGTTTAGAAAACTACACACAGTGATACATTATAATCACTTGCTATGTACAGTATACATAAACACATTATTACATACACATTCAGTATCAGGCCTTTTGAAAGTTTTCATTAAATAGTAACTTTTGTTAATTTTCAGAAAACTTACTGTAATCAGTTAGGCAAGAATAAATAATCCCAGAACAATGAAAAATGGAATTGAATCATGTGTAGTGAAATTGCTATACTTGTTGGTACTGATTTTATTTGAAATTCAGTTCATTAGTTCATTTAATCATAGCATGTCATCTTTCATTCATCTTAACTATCATGCCTTGCAGATTTGTACTGGCAAAGTTAGGGAGAGTGATTAAATCTCTAGCTGTATCAGTACAATCGAGCAGTGCATCTTCCTCAACTTCTGATGGCTTTCATATTTCTTGTATTTAAATGGAAGAAAAGCACAGTTGATTGAATAGGCCAAGCTGCAATCATTTGTTTCTCTTACTCAGCTTGTTCATGGCCTTCGTAGATAACATCTCTATTGTCAAATTTCCCAGTGAAAGCTAAGGATGGAGGAATTTTGCGAAAAAGAACCACCTACATCAACTCGAACGTCCAATCCACATTGTGATAGGTTGGACTTTGAAAATGATGATGGTGGCAGTAATGCTGCAGACCAGTCGTTTGAGCTCAGTGATGCTCAAGACTCGGACTCGGAAGGAGATCTGGAGGAAGGCGAGATTCAGTCAGAGGCCGATACAAATGAGGAGGACTCAAAATTTCTCTGTGAGGTCAAAGGTAATACAGATAGTGATATCAATAAGAAACCCCATATACCAAACTTTAACATAGTCAAATACAAACAGTCTGATGAAAATGACAGTCCCGCAAGTAGTAGCATGTTAGACTCGAGTACAGACCAGTTTAAAACTGAGTCCTCTGATATGGCCCCTGATAGTTATATCAAGAGTGATATGGAGTCGAGCGATGGGGAAATCTATTCAGCGAGTGAGGATAACCAGATTTCAGAAGACAGGGAACAGTCGGTTGATTTGTATGACATGGTGTTTGATTTCAAGTCAGAGAAAGATCAGAGTACTGCTGACTCCTTAGATGATACTCTTACAGAGGATGTTAGTGAGAGTGTGGGTAAAAAAAGAAAACACACAGACATAGAAAACGATCATAGCAAAAGTCAAAACAATGAAGGGGGCCCTGTTGCCAAAAAATCAAAAGGAGACCAGGCAACAGTGGGAGGTAGCAGCTCAGATGGTGGAAATCTCTTGGAGAATGGCTTGACACATGAGTTTGATGTTATTGATGAAACCAATGAGGAGGGAGGTGACAATTATGATCAGGATGTTGGGGATTATGATAGTGATGAAGATGACTTGGATGACAATGAAATTTATGCATGGTTAGAGGAGGGTGTCAATAAAAAGTCAGTCAAGCTTGATGATGGAGAGGAGGGACCATCTCAAAGGGAGAAACTTGTACTACAAGGTACAGTACCCATTGATCTCTGTTGTAATATACCGTAATCCGGTGAATATAATACGCACTTTTTTTCCATCATTTTTTACCGTGAGAAAGGGGTGCGTATTATACATCCCTATAGGATTTTGACATATTTTTCCCAATGTGAAGCATGGGGTATCATACTAGCGTATTATCTATGCTGACCACAGACAAGAACCAATACCCCGCTAAACATCGTAACTTTACTTCATTATCACATATAATAATATTTAACCCTTAGGAAAACATTGTTATAGCATGTTATCAAAGAAAATGTATACTTAAAGTCTGTTAATCAAACAAACGATTTTAAAATGGCCTTTAAAATTAATTTGAACTGCCTATACTTTATCTCTGTGTATGCCGCCATTACAGCTGTTATTAATAGAATGCGGGCTTGGATGGCCACGTGCTATTTGTAACCGATCTTTGAAAACAGCTTGCACATCACTTGGCTCACTTTTAATCATTTACATGTAATGATAATTGATTTATTGCAAATAATTATGAATATAAATAATTCTATAACCTATTCCGTTAATTGAAGCCATTGTTGTGCTCCCCCACCGCTACGCTTGACACCTTGGTTATCTCAGACACTCCCCCTAGGCTATAAACTGTGTACTATACACAACACACCTATTTGTGCACATATTTTTAATATATTCCAGGGCTGCGTTTTACAAAAGAACTTACGACAAAGTCGTAAATATTGCTAGTCTCGTAAAATGATCTTTAAAGAACAAAATTGACATAAACCATTTGTTTACAAATATTTCAGTTCCCGTACTAATATTTTCCAGCCATAAGAATAAATCATCGATTAGTTTGTGATTAATTAGCATTCATTAATTTGGTCGTAAGTCTTAAGTTCTTTTGTAAAACGCACCCCAGGCCTCTAATTGATCACTTTGATCGGCATCATTTAAGAATTTAATTAGCTCCGTTACCTCCTATACCTGTACACCGGCCGTTTTTCACTACACAGGGGTTGTAGTGACTAAACAATTATATAACACTTGTCAAAAGTAGTTGATTTTATTTACGGTAGAATATTTAATACTAGGTCTATTTAAAACATTGATTATGAAATAAAGATATTACCGCGATGTGTTAGTTACAATAAATCCGTATCTAAAAATTTATTGTCACTTTCTTATTTCCGGTAGTGTATTTCCACGATGAAATTAAGCGTGTATGCAAAGTATAACTGCTTTGTTGATACTTAGCATAACCATTTGGTAAATTTTTTGGATGCGTATTATACATCCGAACTAGCTTTTTTTCACCACTTTCAGGCCCAAAGTGGGGGGTGCGTATTGTACACTACTGCGTATTATATTCACCGGATTACGGTATGTTTAATCAAAGTTGTAACTTTTGCTTCTATCCCATGGTCATACCTAACAATTGTATTAAGGGAGCATTATTCTGTGTGCATTGTGATTTGTGTAATTTTACAGAAAAGGGGAGTGATCCCTTTGACATGCTGCCCGAAGGCTGGGTGTTGGTCACACATAACAGTGGTATGCCGGTGTATCTCCACAAGCAATCCAGGGTTGTCACATTTTCCAAACCATACTTTATAGGTCCAGGCAGTGTTAGGGTAAGTTTTAAAATGTCACTGTACGGGCACATCATGTTTTCTGTATACATGTTCTTTGAGCAATACACCAGTTTGTAGAAATATGTAGTACAATACTCATAAGAATAAAGAACAAGTGGTATGTATCATCTTGAAGAGAAGGATATTGTATGGGAGAATACATTGTATTACTCTATTGATTTCTTCAGAAACACAACATTCCTGTGAGTGCCATTCCATGTCTGTACTACAGAAGAGAGAAAGACCGAGAAGCCAAGGAGAAAGCAGAGAAAGAAGCTGCTGGCTCCAATTCCGCTAGTCATAATGGAGAAAACACCAGTAAGAACAAATTAATGATCAGCTGTCGGGCTTTGTCATTTATGAATTATGATTTGTCAGTATTATTTACTATGTTTAGCAATATCATATGTTATTAATTATGAAATCTGAATGAAATTTTCATCTTCACTGAAGTGAATTTTAACCAGTCTTAAAGATTAAAGAACACACTGGTCATAAAATGAAAGCTTTTTCATTTTTATTGTTTAAATGAATCATATTTGACCTCCTCTGATTAATAATGTAATATATAATTTAGATGAAGAAAGTACAACAGAAAATCAATCCAATAAAAAGTCAAGCGATCCCTCCCAGCCTACATTAGCCAGTCTACCTGTAAAGATAGAGTATGCCGAGGAAAGGGAGAAAGAAAACTCACTAGGTACAGTTTAACTATTTGGCAACTCCACACAGATTCCTATGGTCTATATACATAAGAGATGTGAAAAAATATATATATATATAAAGTTAATGAAAACATTTTATGGTTGAATGAACTTTTTTTCCAGAACCTGAAGAGTTGAGAAAATACTGTGAATCTCTGTTTGAGTTTAGGAAAATTACAGTCAACAAATTCAAGTAAGTCAACACTGTACTGTAATTTCAAATGTCATACATGTAGGTAACAACATATATAGCGAATTGTACTCAGAAATAGAGGGTTTTTTTTTTTTTTAGATTTTACGAGATTTTTAAAAGAATTTTTTGTCATAATTTTTTTTCCCTCGTCCTATTTTTTTTGGACGGTTTTTAGAATTTACGGGTACATGCAGATATTAACATTTTGTAGAACCTGGAAAGATAGAAGAAGACACCTTAACAATGTTAAAAAACAGTCCCGACCTGCTCTGGTTTGTATTGTTCTGGAGATTGTCAAACTTACAACAGAGTAAAAATTTTTAATGTTTTGACAGGTTTCTTTTGTAGCATTATTTATCTCTGTAATTGTACACAGTGAGTTATATGTCTTTGTTTTGATTCAGTTGTAGACAGGGAGTGATGTTTATTTGTTTTGATTCAATTGTGGCATATCTTTCAGCCGTCCAACACCAAACTCATTACCTGTAAAGTCCCCACTGACAAAGGAGATCATAAACCAAGAAAGAAAGGTAAAACTTATTCTTCTGGTACAGACCATCATAGTAGTCAACATATAACAACCATTTGAATTGTAATTTTGATGGTTAAAATCTTAGTATATTGTAAGAGCGTGAAGGGTTTATCATGTACATGTAATAGATTATTCATTTTTTGGCTTTTTGATAGTCATGATTTATATTCAGTTACCTGGTTTGTATTCTAACTATATAACTTTATATTGACAATTGTTTTTAAGTTTGAAGCAGTATAGTACATGATTATTTTTTGTTTTGTAGAATTTGTACTGAACCCCACAGGAAAATCCTATGTGTGTATCTTGCACGAGTATGCTCAACACACACTAAGAGTACAGCCCCGCTATGTTTTCAAAGAACTTGGTAAGATCAAGCTTGTGAATTCACTGAATTTACATATGTATATATGTTGTACAGACTACAAAAATATTTAGCAGTAAAACTGCATGATTTTTGTGTCCTTCCTTGCATATGGCTAGGGCATATACTGGTACATGTAGTGTTCATTATGTTCATTTTCTGTCATGTCCATCCATCATACTTTAATTTTAGTTCATATTTAAAGAAACTATTTCAGATAGATGTTTTTATCAAACTTCATACAAACATATTGTTTTAAACTTCATACAACATATTTTTATCAAACTTCATACTTTCTGACAATGACCTTCCCTTTGATCTTCACTATTCCTCATATTGCAATTACCTGAGTTTCATAGAAACTGTTTAATAGTTACAGTATGTTTTCAAAGATAGATATCTGAGAGTAAACTGAGCCATAATTTTCTGGCCTCCTTGAGCTTCATATTTTACTATTACATGTAGTTCAGATTGTAAAGATAATGCACACATTTAGTGTCAAAAAATGTAGCATTTTGTAGGGCATTTCTTAAGAATCTTCCAGTTTTTTAAATAATTTCCATGTAATAACATAAATAAATAAAATAGTAAAACTCATTACTATTCCATAGCTACAGATATATAAAGTGGATTTTTTTTCATTCACAGAAAATGC
Source organism: Magallana hongkongensis (assembly GCA_016163765.1). NCBI lineage: Eukaryota > Metazoa > Mollusca > Bivalvia > Ostreida > Ostreidae > Magallana > Magallana hongkongensis. The sequence continues at coordinate 61,295,778 of WFKH01010931.1, forward strand.
CCAAAATCCTTACAGTGCTACTATCATCATCAATGAAATAGAATATGGTACAGGCTTTGCAGGAAGCAAGCGAGCTGCCAAAATGGAGGCAGGTAAGAATATGAAAACAGAGAAACCCCTTTTTCATTAAAAATAAATGAACAACAAAATTGAGTTCTTCAGCATAAATCTTATTTTGAATGAAGTTGAACCACTTTTTCTTTGCAGCCAAAGCAACGCTGAGCATACTTATTCCAGAAATGTCCAAGTTGATTGAGAAACAAGTTGAAGAGGAAGAGGATCTCTCGGTAACTTTTTCTTTATTATCTATTTTGAAGTCTTGACTATAATTTTTAAATATTTGCCATGTTTTGGCATTAAACAGTTTATGTTCTGGCAGATCATTTATCATGTCCTTGAAAAAATGATTTCACATTTTGATTTGCAATTATTTCATCAGTGATTTTGTGATATAGTCCTCTACATGACAGACAAAAAGCAGATTTAAATGTCATGCTAAATCCTCTAAATTGACAGATTTATTTGTCATTTGAAGCTTGGTCTGATCAGGGCTTGACATTAATGCTTGTCTGCTTGTCCGGTACCAGTTAAAATAAAATACAGACAAGTGAATATTGCTGGCCACTTGTCCGACTGGACAAGTGTATTTTTATGTAAAGAAGTCTTCAAAATTAAAAAAAGCAAAGAAAGTTTGGTGATAAGTTTACTCGTAGTTAATTAGTCTCGTTATAAGTTTATCAATTAGTTATTTTGAATTTCGATCCCGACATCAAATTGCAATGCAATTGAGTTCCTCTTGATCGGGATTGAAGTTCACTAATTTCAATCAACTTTCAATATTGAACTGTAAAGGTGTGGATCTTAGTTCTAACAAAGTTTGATTCACCAAACCGAACACACATGTTAAGAAAGACAAAGGAACAAAAGGTAGTAAAGATAAAGGAATATGGGAAAAAATGTGATTTTTTTAAGGAATCATCGATTATGATGACTTTCCATGTTTAGTTTAAAAAACAGCTGAGAATGCAACATCGGATGACAGACAGTTAAACCTGATGCTAAAATGTCTTTTAAAATTTGCCATGACAAAGCTTCAGCTGACCAATCATGTTTAATGTTAAATGGAACAAATATACAAAAATAGAAAAAGTTGACAATATTTGATCTTTAAGATTGAAAAAATTTTCGGACAAGTGAAGTTGAAGTTCGGACAAGTAAATGTTTTGGTCACTTGTCCGAATGGACAAGTAGGAAAAAAAGTTAATGTAGAGCCCTGCTGATTGTATATCAGATTTTAGGTAGGCTGTTAAATGATGGTTTGTTTCGTTTATGTATATTAAATTATATTTAAAAACGGGTGTACAAAGTATTTACAAATTTTACATAAAAGGGTAATGCACGATTTTGTCACTTAAAAAGATTCACCCGGTGTCATAGTGGGTATGATTTTATTAAGACTTTGTGATGTTTGCTAGAAATAGTTTGTTAGCTTTCAAAATTGTTTTGGCAAATCGAAAATTAACTGGCGTACAATTTTTTCCTCAAATCTTTCTAAAGTTTGTATGTGTAATTGATAAAAAAAATGTGGACTGAATTAAATCAAGCAGTTGGGGATGAAACAAGTTTCTTTTTGTTTACACTTACATGATGCATGATTGTATTTTTTGTAACCGAACACAAATTATTTCTGTTTACATGTACTTCGAATATTTCCATCTTTGATAAGAGACCGATTCTGCTGGTGTAAATAGGCGAAAGTCAGTAACTTTCCAGGATAATTAGTTTGAATGGAATATTAGTTGATACTGTAAAATCAGACCAACCAGCTTTAAGTCAGTGAAGGACTATGACATTATGTTTTTGTTTTTATTTTCAGTTTTTTGATGATATTAAGATTGAGGACCCAAGAGTTTATGAGTTGTGCAATAAATCTGGTCAACCTAGTCCATTTCAGATATTATTAGAGTGTCTCAAAAGGTGGGTGAGGATACGGTTTTTCTGTTGGTCATCGTTAACATGATATGGGTTTTTTTTTCATGCAAATTATTGAATTCCATTTCTGTTCATTTTCACAGGAATTATGGCTTGGGGGACACACAGTGTAAAATAGATGTTAAAACCTTAAAACATCAAAAGAGTGAATACACACTATCTGTTGGAAAACATTCTGTTACTGTAAGTCTTTTTAAAATACAGTATCTTACTCAATGGTTGATAGAAAGATATTGTGGTTCATTCTTTCCTATAAACATGTTTTAACTGCATTGCAGGTGGTGTGTAAAAACAAGCGGGAGGGCAAACAGAGTGCTGCCCAGGCTATGCTGAAGGTAATAGTGCTTGTCTGTACCAGTGTTTTTGGTCAGGGAGCTAGGGGATGTCCTTTACTCTAATAACCTGCTCAGATGCTCCTTTTTGTCTTAAAAATTAAATGAATTCCTAAATATTTGTTTGAGGTCATAGTTAGGTTGTGAGGCTTAAAAGTTTAAATTTGATACTCTTATTTTGCTAATCCTCATGTGTTCATTCACATGACCATCATAAAGAGCTAGTGGAAGGTTTGATTTTAATCAGACTGTTACTGGTATTTATTGTATTGTCCTAAATTTTGAATGTACTAATATTATTTATATTTATATGTTGTGCTTTGTTTTTTTTTCGTAACAGCAACTTCATCCACATATCTACAGTCTCGGTGCTTTGTTACGGTTGTATGGAAGGTCTTCCTGGAAGAGCGTCAAGGAAAAAAAGGTTTGTTATTTGTTAAATCAATCTTTATGAGCACAAATCTCAATAAATACCTGTTTATAGATGCATAGTTTGTAAAATGTAACATAAATGTAACAAGCTTCTATTGTTTGTAGAAAGAAGAGCATGCAATTACTGGGTTGCAGTCCCAAGTCCGATCAAAGAGACCCAATGAACCACTGCTACAGAAGTTGAAGGAGGAAATGATGAAAATTCAAATGCAAAGGGTAAAGTTATTATACACATGAAATATACATATAGTAGTGTTATAAATTATATTATAAAATTCTACTGTATTGTAGAACTTATAGGAGGGTAAAAGATGGAAGGTAGAAGGGGAAAGGGGGGGGGGCTTAGAAGGAGACTCAGTTGAGCAGTTCACCTTTTTATCTATCTAAATAAAGAGTGATGTGTTACCTTCATTTGTTAACAAGAGCTAATCATTGCTATGGTTTATCTACAGGAGTCGGTGAAAACCAAGGGAAAGTTCCGTGTGGACACCAAGGCTTTGTCTGGACCAGTGACGTGTATAGACCTCTAGAATCTCCCTCAGTTCTCAGCTGTAGGACAAACAGACCTGCAGAGCAGGCCCCAACTACTAGTGTACTTGTACTGAAACACCTGGACCTGGACCATGATCTTATATGGCACTCGTCTTTATATTCAAATTTTGAAGAATGGATTTGTGCTGGTGCATGTAATTTATTCAAACTTTGCATTCAGTATTTATGGATTTATTTGATTTAATAATTTATGAATTATAATGAAGCATTTGAAGTTATTGATTAAATATATATAGCATATGAATGAATTATAAATGCAAATAATTTCATCAATTTGCAAACTTTATTTTCAAAGTTGGTGATTATTTTGGGGTCTATATACATAATAGCAATGTGTGTCTGTAGATGTCTGTATCTTGTAAAGTTATTTTTCAATGTTGTGTTGGAATCATGCTAAGATGAGATTGTTTATATATCTTTTAGAATCCAATGATTTTCTGCTGTTGAACAAAACTTTTTGAAATGGATAAAAAATCTTGTTATAATTTCAACCAATTTCATGTGTAATCAAGTAAAATTTTACTGGTTTGATTGATCATGTACTTGTTTGGTGTTTGAATGTATACAGCAGTTTTGTGAGCACTCATATTTATTGTCCCATTTTTGGTGCATCATTCTATTTATGCACTGTGTTTTACAGCAAAAGGCTACATTCTGTAGTAACGAGAACAATTTATACAATGGTCTTAAAAAGAATCTTATGTATGTATGGAGAAATGGTTCAGCTTGAATGATGACTGCATGGGACAGTTACATGAATGTATGATTTTGAAGAAGTATTTGTGTTTAATAGGTAGGAATACATGTACATGTAAATCTTAACAGTGTGTATGGGTCCTCTCTGTGTTATGTATGTGGAGACTATTAGAAACACATAATAGGTGACCCCATGACTTAAACCAGGCATTCCATGTAGAACCTACAGCATACACTGTCCAATATGTGAAGAGTATTGATACTGCCATACTTCTGAATGACTGACTGATTTCTGTGTGTATTCTTTGACTGCTCAAGTGTCTGATCCAATGAATTGAAATAAAATGATATTGATCCATTTGATTTTTTTTATTTGCAATTTTTATACTGTCCATGTTATGTACAAATATATGTATAATTTTCATAGATGAACTCAGTTCATTATGCCATTTTAAATTTGGAACGTAAAATTTAAGAAAGTGGGTGTAGAAAAGCATAATTCCGAATTCCAGCACATTAGTGTTGATGAGTTTATTAGTCAAAATATAAAGTCTAATTAAATTTCAAATTGGATTTATTTTGAAAATCGCATTTGTTTCAAAGATATTTTGCTTTATCAGAAATTTGGCGTTGTTATCTTGACAGGTTGTCTTAGACGGGACCTCCAAAATTCTCTCTCAAATGAATTTTGCAGTGGAATTATTCAATCGTGGAATTCAATCAAGGAAAACATTGTATATGAAAAAAAAGAAAGAAAAATCACTATCACTCAGAACTGCTGTCAGTCAGTTCAAAGAACAAGGGTGAATAAGATGACACAAATGCCTATCGATTTAATAGTTAAATACCCATTTTTAAAAAATATTTTCATTTAAATTTACTGCTTTTAGAAAGTGCTATATATCATGATGAAATTATTCAAAAGCAAAATTTTTACCTATACTCAGTTTGAACAAACACTGAGATTCGAAAGTTTTGGTGACATCGAACCTTCAACTTTTAAAGCCTCGATTCTTTATAAACATATATTATGCCTACATGGCGCTCCAACCACTGAGCCTTTGAAGTCACAATTGAGGTTATTTGAATGCTAGTTTAACTGTCCACGAGTGTAAGGACTTATATTATTTTCCTAAAACGTTCAAAATGATGATCCTAATGTACATACGCGGCCCCTTTCGAGAAAATGACAAAATCCGCGCTCTGTTTTACAGAACTTGCCGATCGGGGCAGCTGACTACGCGGACCCGTCCGACGAAACGATAAAACCCGCGCTCGGGTCTACAGAACCATCGGGGCAGCGACCCACGCATGTATAATGGGTCATCTATCCATGCGTTTGTTTATTGAAAGAACTTGTTCTATTTACATCATACTTAAATTACACCATGACAAAACTATGGAGCACAGACCCACTTCATAAGTATTGTATTGTGACGTTGTCAACCATTCCACTAGCGTCACCGTTTCTCGATGACTTTGCCGGCGAAGCAACATTAAAGAAAATTAAGCGCCCTAAGATAACTTTACGTCGCTGAGAACGTATTTTTGAAAGAAAAATAGATATATTGGTATTTTAATTTTCTTGACCCTACCAGTCTTACTAGAGGCATTTTATCCGCCTAATTCATCCATCCTCTTTTTTAATCAGCATAAAAATTTGCAGTTATAAGTTCGGAGTGATTGTGCAAATTACATGCAATTTGGGATAGATATTTTGAAAATTGAATTAAACAAATTGACAAAAAGTAGGAAAGACTAGAAACAGTCATTATCAGTCATTGTCACTAAACGTTGTATTATAACGGCGTTGAATGAATTATGACGTCACAATGTAACGAACGTTTGGGAAAACGTAGGGACAAAGTTGCGCCGTTGGGAACCCCCGTTGTCATAGCCATAATAGAATCAACATTAGAACGAAGAAAAAAATGAGGCGAGCTAATCAGAGAGATGCGGCAGATGAAATGATGGATGAGGCCTCTCAAAGCGCCGAGATGCTTCGGCTCCAGCGGAAACTCAGAGTGATGGAGAACGACCGGAAGGCGTACGAGGAGGATGCCAGAAATCTACTGCGGAAACAAGAGTAAGCAAACCCAGACGTTAGGTGTAAGACAGCGACCAACTAATGGAGTTAATTTGAGAGTGAACTATTCTTTGATGATTTGTCTAATTAACTTCTGTTGCAGCAAATACATTATATTGTTTTATAAAATGATGTATCATAAGACATTTATTAAAAGGTGTGAAATACAGTCTCTTTTGAAAGAGAACAGAGAAATCAGGACTGTTCTGAAGCTTGCTAACAGCGATAAGAACCGGACCATTGATATACAGGACACAGAGCGCCTGGTGGATCTAATAGACAATCTGGACATTTACAGCGCGCAGGCGGACGCCGAGGAGGCGCGGATCAAAGAACTCGATGCCGAGGTACGTGGGTTGCCTTAAGGTGGTATGGGACACCTGTCGGTATTAATGTGGATAAAAGTACATCATAATCAAAATACTTTCACCGTTTAAAATGTTGAACTTTTACAATATTTCACCCAAAAATATGTTTTAAATTTTTTTGGAAAGGTAAAAATTTTTAAAGCCCGAGCGGGATTCGAACTCATGACTTACAGATTCGTTGTTTACCCTCTGTTTACAGACTGCGCTACGCCGTTCGGTAACAATTTCCAGAAAGGAAAAGTTTATAAAATTTTGCTCGAGTTTATTGTTTATTTCGACCGGAAGTACGTCACAGTATGGAGGTGTCCCATACCACCTTCTGTACCTATTTTCGTCATTTACATTGGGTAAAGCGGGGATTTATGCTAGCAAACGCTGTTACAATATATCTATTTATATTAAAGAACTTATAATTAATCTCTACATCGCATATCCAGAATCTACACGCGAGCTATATATACACGTATTCATATTTTGAAATATCTATTTAACCATTGTTTATTTCTTCAACACCTGTCCAATGTATGTATCTTCGACGAAAGTTACTACAATAACTATTAAAAACGTAATTTTACATACTGAAATTTAAAGTTATACGGTGTACTTTTATTCAGGATAAAGAGCTTTATTGTATTCAAGTTTATCACACAAAATTTCAAACACCTTTACTCGAGCGTTTACAAAATTTCCAGTAGTTTTAGTTACTAAAGAGCCTGATTTAATCCGATATAAAAAAATCTCATCACAGAATATATTAGAAGTACGTAATTGTAATCATAAATTCCCAAATTTTCCTTACGATAAAAAATCTAGGCTGTCTAAATTTCGTACTCGATTAATGGGAAAAGAAACAAATATCACTTTATGCAGATTTTACTGTAACGTCAAATATCGATTCTTACCGTGATTGAACTTTTTTCTTCTAGATAAGGTCGCTTGAAAACTGTATTACATCCTACAAGAAACAAAAAGGGGGAGTCACTGAGGTCCACGAAGAGCAAGCCATCCAAAAGACGATACGGGTCATGGAAAACAGACTGGATAAGGTTAGATGTAGGCCAAACAAAAAGTGATACAGTTTAAAAAAAATTAACAAACCAAAATAATAATAACAGGAAAAAAAAAAAAAAAAAGCCCCCCCCCCCCCAAAAAAAACCCCCCAAAAACAAAAACAAAACTTGACTTGAGGCTGAGTATTGACTTCAGGAAAGTTGGTGACGGCGGGACTAGACTGGATAAGGTAAGATATCGGCCATCTAAATGACGATACAGACATCCGCATAAAAAAACAGATTGGATCAGGTAAGACATGAGCAATATATAAGACAATAGGGTCATGGAAGACAGACTGGAAAATGTTAGGCATGGGCAAATCAAAAGATGATACGGATACAGTTAATTGAAAACACACTTGATAAGGTAAGATATAGGCCAACCAAAAGACGAAACAGTTTGTAGAAAACAGAATCAATAGGATGAGACATAAGCATTCTGAAGATATTATATACAATGTACCATTAATAGAAATTGGGGGAAAAAAGATCAGATTATCCAAAAGACAATATTGGTAGACCATGGGAAATAGGCAGGATAAATTAAGACTCCAAGGTATTTGCAGACGGAAGAGTTCATCTATGTATAGTATGCTGGATAAGTTTCGCGGTCGATAAAGCGTAAACTACCCAACAAAGTTTATGGTGATTAATAATTTCCTTAATTCATGTTAAAATTTCTTAAATCTGTGTGTCCTTTCTTTGCCAGTAATTATTTTGTTTTCAGAAATTTAAAGCAGTAAAAATTTAATGAAAACACAAAGTTTTGGTTATTACCAGGAGATGGCCAAGTTTAACCAGCAGTTATCAGTGAACAGCCGTCTGAGGAAGGATATAGATCATCTCAGACAAGACCGCCTGGTATTCAATGGTCTATTCAAAAAACTTAGCAAGGAACTGAATGACATGAAGAAGTCCATGAACGAAATAGTAACCGAGGCGTCTCAGGCATATGAAGACAGGCAAGCTTCCCAACTTTTTGAATCTAGATCCGTACGTCTAAGTCGGGTTGTAAAATTATTTTTTAATACCTTAACACAAAATATTATCATTTTTAGAGATGAGGCTCAGAACAAAATGCTGGCATTAAAAGAGAGAAGTGAAAAAGACATCGCGCAGCAGGAAGTGGAAATGAAAGAATTGTATCGTATCATCGACCACGATAATCGGCTAAAAGAGTTCATGATGTTTAAAACATGCGAACGTACAGAGTTTAAAGAGGAAGAAGAGGCAAAGAAAAAGAAATGTAAGTTTAACACACAATTAATAATTTTTTATATACGTTCATATTTGCTTGTTTGGTTTTAAACACTTTCATCCTTTTAAGCGCTGAGACAAATTATGACGATCCTTGATTGTGACCTATTTATTATTGTTTTGCTGGTCAGGTTCAGGAGGGGACAAGGATATCGACGCAGAAAAAGGACAGATCAAAACTCTGGAGGAAGCCTTCCAACGAATTCGTGAAGCAACCGGCGAAGACGATGTTGACGTCATAGTCACGAATTTCATCCGGCGAGAAAACGAAAATTTCGCACTTTTCAAGTACGTCAACGAAATCAACGATGAAGTCGAGCAACTGCACGATGAAATCTACAACATGCAGGTGGAAATCAAGCAGTTTGAAAAGGATGACATCAAGAACGAAGGCGTTCGCGTCCAAATGCTCAAAGATCTGGAGGTAGGTTTGAACTTTCGGATGGAACAAAGGATAGAAAAATCATTTCAAGATATTATTAGGCTGTAATTTCTTCTTAGACTAACTCTTTTTGGTTTTTTTAAAGGAGAAGAGTGACAAGATACGATCCCAAAGGGAGGCCACCGAGAAGAAAAACGTGAAGGTGAAGAAGGTGCTTGATGAGCTGCGGAGTGGGGTGGAGCTGCTGTTCCGGTCCATTCGGTGCGACTCCTCCGTCATTCAGGACATGCTGGGCAGTGATGATCGCGTCACCAACAAGAACATCCTCCAGTACATGGGCATCATAGAACAGAAGACTATGGAGTTGCTACAGGCCCAGCAGTACCTGCAGATGAAGGTCTGTACAATGGCGTTACCAAAAGTAATGTATCATGGTGTGTCAGTCATAAAGCATGGCTACGTTATAAAGCGTTCTCAGATGATTGCTAATGGTTTAATATAAATGTACTTCGCAGGCGAATCCACCAAAACAGGAAAAGAGAGGAGACTCCACAACGCCTGTACACCAACAGGCCCAGAAAGTGGATTTACCACCTACAGTTTCCATTCAACCCCCAAATGCCGGGTGAGATGCAATGTTTTTTACAGCACCCGCAGATCTATTTTTCTCAGAAAGAAAGGTGAATTATGACATTGATGATTTTTTTGCAGTGAGGACGATGATATTTTCAATGATTACGGTGAAGAGATGGACCTTCGACCCTTGACCCAGGAAGAACTTCGCAGCGCCATCATAAACAAGGTCACACGGAAGTCAACTTGCCAGCGTCTCTACATCCGCCACGCTCGTTCTACCAGGCTACAATAAGCGATGAAGTTATCCCTAAAAATTTAATGTTTTACCCAACAATAAATCTGCAACCAGCGGAGTTGCAAAATTTTCGAAAAATATTTTGTTCAGTTTAACCACAACCTAATTTCAAGATTTGGTGTTTCTCATCATTGCAGACTAGAGCCATGATCACTTGCAGGCACTTAAACCTTTTTCTTTTTTTATACAAAGATCTAGAAGAAATCCGACCCCAACTTATAAAATCGAATTCAGCATAAAAAATTAATAATGTTTATAGGTGCCTGTTGATATTTTATCTCCATTCATTACTTTTCATCTACATGCATACACGTAATAACAGTACTAGTGAATACGCCGAGGAAACAATGACCAAGAGTATTTTGACACTAGTATTAACATTTGAAATTCAATTTCGATGACCACAACGTAAACTTTGTTGTCTGTTTTCAGCACTCCTAGGGCTAAAAAAAAAACACACAAAAAAAAAAACCCAAATATTTTTTCAATTCATATTTCATTTATTCCTATTAAATTACATGTAACAAATTTCTAAAACAAAAAAATATACATTACAAAAATACACATAACACATTATAACAAGTATTACGGGAATACAAACAACTGATTTGACCAATGGCCATTTGAAATAGTTCTTGCATTTAAAAAAACACTAGCTTGAAATTTGATAACTTGCACTTGCATCAATAACGTTATTTGAACCCTCGCATCTTAATTAATTTGCAAATTCCATTCTGAAGCAAATTTTACACAAAAAAGTTAACGCAAGTGCATCTTTCACATTACATTGGATCACAAGAAAATATTTAAGCAGTTAATGATTTTGCTGATTGCACTCTGTCCTTATATAAATCTAGTTCAGTCTCTTTTTGATCCAGCCAATCCTCGTATGTATCGCCCGCGCGGGTTTTGCCCAGGGACCTAAGATATGCCCTCAGGGCTCCTGGGCCCCGGTCTGCAGCCAATGGGAGATCGTCTTTCTGACGTTGGAATTCTACCTTCTTCTTCTCCACCTCCCTCTGGGCTAGCCACGTCTCGTAAGACTGCGATTTCTCAGCCTCCAATCGCTTTCTACAACAGCAAGAAACATTCTATAAGAAAATTTTTTTTCGATTAAAATGAATTAGAAGCAAGCGACAATTGACAGAAATTGAATTCCAATATATTCCAGTATATATATGCATGCATCTACAGCGTGTCCAAATTAGTAGCAAATAATCGATGAAATCTAACTATAAACGATATAAAGTTATAAGCCAACGACCAAATTTCGAATTCTTGTAGCAATACAACTGTATAAAGAGCCATGCACATCTTTGTAAAAGAATGGAAAAAAAAACTCTGAATATTAACAGCATTGCAAAAGCATCAAAGAATGGCAGTAGAATGAGAGATCTCGCCCCCCTGGATCCTGGTGTCGAGCGTGACTATAGAGTTACTACGGACAGACATACCTTCTCAGCTCCGGGTCACTGAATGACAACATACATGTATTAATTGTGCAGTCTACATAACATGGCATTCTGCCAGTGATAAAAAACAACAACCCAAAATACGCTTCAAACACGTTCATAGGATTATTCAAATACTTCCATGAACTCCTTCAGTCCTGTTATAGGTTTAGATTGTTTACAGTACGACAGATAACACTGGTTACATTTGTATTTATTTATAACACAACAGAGGAGATTGATTGCGACTGAAATAATAGTGAAAGGTCGAGAGTTCCGTCACTACAACAAGGGAGAGAACTGACATACCTCTCCATACTTCAGTGGCATGTAATAAAGTAAGGTTTCTGTTGTAGATAATCTCCATGCAATTGAATAAACATATACAGGTATTTAACCTTGTTAAAATTAATTTTAAAATTAAAATCAAATCCTGACAATTATTTGTGGGGTTTAGGTATATGCTTGATAAAGGAAATAATTGATTCAGAGTTATTAACAGTTGGTTTAAGGACACGCGAGACGTTCCTCAATTTTAGATAATTTTCCATGAAAGATTCTTCCTTATTTACTTGCATTTTAACCTGTTAATGCCAAAAAATTCGGGGTACATTACCAGGTTTTTTAGAGTTAGAATATTTTAGATTTTCTTTATAATAGCATGCAAATAAAGTCATAGTATATAGTTTTCATTGAAACTATATATCTAAATAGAAAAAATATCATTATGGAATTACGTTGTGAAAATCTTCACATTGCGAAGATAGAAAGAAAATTAGAAAATAATGGAAGATAGGTCGCGTCTGACCTTTAAAAAAAACATTAGGGGGCGGGGACATGTATTGATATTTTTAAAGTTTAACAAACTGTCTGTATGAGTCAGGTACATGTATATGAATAATTATATATAGGGTACAAAAAACAAAACAAAACATGAAACTGCTGAAAATGGTGGACATCAGTTTAGCTATTGTTTATCATGAAGATATTCAGTGTGAGAAACATATTACAATGAGTTATACTTTGGTTAAATGAAACATGGAGTCAAATAATTACTCATGCATGCAGCGCCATGAAAGAAAAACACATCATTGGTTATTCTTACAGGAAGGGTTAGGTCAGACAAAACATACCAACGGGACATGTATAACACACAAAAAAGGGCACAAATAAACATTGGACAGTTCAAACTCAAATCATATATATATGTAGTTAAAGTCTCATAAATAAAGCCACAAAAAGGAAATAAAAAGCTGCAAGACGTGTACTTATAAACCTCAACACTACCGCTATTTAAAATAAAGAAGCTTAGACTCGCATGTAATTTGCACACATAGTACATAATAATAATGAAACAAAACACAAGAGCCGTGAAGTGACAGCAATGGATTCTACTTACTCTTCATTTCTTCTGCAGTCAAAAATTTATCATACAGAGGTTAATATATGCAGTGCTACCTAATCTCAACATGGATCATTTCATTAACTTTAAGAAAATCTCCAATTCTAACTAACTGTTCAGTGATTCCAATTAATTAAAATTAATTGCTCAAATTTACACTTAAAATGCTAGTTAATTAATATAGGATATCTTATGAAATTAAGCTGATTGCCATGTTATATTTAGCTAGATTGTAAAAATTTGCTATTTTTGTCCAATTCAATTTCTTTATTCACTCAAGACCAGTTCACTGGTATATGAGGTTCAACATATAAGTATATACAAATGAACACAAAAACAGGCAAGGATCACAAGTACATGCATATGTTATAAAGATTAAAAAAAAGGTTGAGTAGTACAGTACAGTAGGTTGTATAGGTTTGTTTTAGGAAGAGCAGACTTTGACAATTTTCTTAATAAATTTTGACAATGTTTTTAGTTTTTCTACATCATAAGTATTGAACATCAGCTCGTTAAATTTTATAATATTTGGGTTTTCATGGTATCTCTTTCAAAACCCTCTGGATTTCAAAAATAATGGTTACATTAAAACATATCCCTTTCCCATTATATGGGTATAGTTATTGTTAGAGATGTTACTCTGATAGTCATGGAGAAATCAGTATTTAATCAGTTATTATGTGACATCAAGGTCCTATAGGTAGTAGTTAGTATACCGCTGATACTGAACATTCAATTTTTTTCCATTAAAAATGAACCAACCACATTTCATATACTAGTATCACACATATTACTATCAAATCTCAATTTAATTGTAGACACTTTCATTTTCTTCTTGACTGTTCTGAACAATTTGACTTTATGTATATATATAAACTATTTTGCCAGAATTAATTTAACTGAATTAATATGTCGAGACTTGGTATTTACCGTTCTTCTTCCTCCAGTCGTATTTTTTCCTCTGCTGCTTTCTTGATGTCAATCGCTCTCTGTTCTACCGCCTTCTTTTTCTTTAACCAGTCATCAAAGGAGACACTAGACTTCATGCTGCAGTTAAAGCAAAGTTGTGTTAGGGAAGAATTTTGATAACAAAAATATCATTTTGAATCGACAGCATTTTTACAATTACAAGATGGTTTCCACCAATCAATAATCTGTAGTTATTTTCAGACAAAAAAGTCAAACTTTTTATAAGGTATCATTTGTTTATTTTGGACATGAAATTAATCCCATGTCAAAGTGGAAGGCAGTTTATTGGCAGTTCCTTAGCAGTACCAGTTTTGTTATCTAAGCAGTTTCTCAGCAGTTCCTTAGCCTTCCATACTTTTCTTAGCAGTTGGATTTCACTATATGTCTCATAATGAATATAAGCAGTTCCAGGCAGTAATTTTTAGCCTTACCAGTTATCTAGCAGTTTTTAGGCAGTTATTTTGGCCGAAAAATTTAAATGAGTTGATGTAAACTGGTAAAAACTGTTTAAAACTGCCAGAAACTGCTTGCTCATTTCCTAATATGGTTTTCATAAATGAATATGCATGAAATATAATCAAGCTGAAAACTGCTAGGAACTGCTAATATCTATATAGGTTATAGGAATAAATTTTCAAGAATTTTGGTGCTGTGACCTGCCCCTGGAACTGACAGGTAAACTCCTGCCAGGGGAAGAACCTGGGGTGATCTTCGAGGGCGAAGATCATTTAAGGAGGGAGGAATGTAGTAGTTGGGGCTATATGGACTGTGGATATCGGCTTGGGTGGCTCAGTGGTAGAGCTCCTGAGTAGAGTTACCGGGGTCCCGAGTTCGATTCCCGGTCCAGCCATACATGTATGTTTTCAATATTCCTTCTTTCCTATATTACAACACAAAGACATACATGTACAATATTTCCAAATGAAACTGGGTCAGTGGATTGATTAAGCCAACTTGAATCCACACTGCATGTGGATACTACATTTAACTAGCTCTTAGCATAGTAAATATAAATATATATAATTATATATAAGCTAGGCAGACTTCAAATTACATTCATGACCTAAGCTACTTTGCTAGCAAGTTGTGATTTAAAATGTTTTTATGTTAGATACTCATATACCTTAATTTGATTGACCATTGTGGTCTCACCCTACTCTAAGAGTCAATTCCCATGCATATACTATATATCAGATCTTATATAATTTAAGTGATCTAGCCAGCTAGGCCATTATTAAAAACCTTTTCAATGAAAATTTATTTGAAATATTTTATTTACCTTAAGAGAAATGTATGTAATATCCTTAGAACATATTAAATTCCATAAATTTACTTGAGTTTGCCCATACACAACATCTTTTGTTGTGAATATCACATGCACTCTTAACTGCCCCTCATGCCATGGCTAATACATTCAAAATTTGCAACAAAACTTCCTGTTATCTCTGATCTTGATTCTGAGTGGTCAGTTTATCTGGCAGCGGCCAGTGACCCAGATTTGTAACTGGTTGGAAATGAATTCTAAAATGATGCAAGTCCCCTGTGAGGTGTGTATTAACCTATAACTGCTTATACTGCAAAAACTGCTAAGAAAACTGCTAAGAATAACTGCTTATACTTTTACCTAGGCAGTTTTGACCTGCCACTAAAATCCTTACTGCTTGGAACTGCTTAAAAACTGCCAGATAATTTGAAAACTGCTTAAGAACTGCCTATCTACTGCTAAAATAGGCAGTTCATTTTGCCATGGGAATTAAGGTATGATATTTTTTTTTTACTAAAACTAGGCCTGGTATGTCATATGATACAAGTAATGTTTTAGTATTTTGAGAAATTTAAACAATGAAATACTTTCTGTGGTGATTCATGCGGGATATGAAGGATTAAGCAACATTGCAGAAAAAATACATAACCAGCATTAGCAGGTTATGTAATTTTTTCTAGATGATCACTACCTAATCATAATTTACTCACATAATTTAAATCATCAAAGAAAGCATTTTTAAATTATTGTTTATATTTACATCTTTCTTTTAACAAATTAATGAATTGATCATAAAGAGTACCGGTAAGTAAAACTAACTTAATTATTGTTAAAGTACATCAGTACGTTAGATAAAAGAAATAGTCCAGTCATCTTATATGGGAATTTGAGTCATGATTATTTCGTGCAGTCCATGATTTTTCTTAGGTTGCTGAAGGTTATGACCGATCAATAAACTGGTTAGAACTGGATCGTGTAGATTTCAGCCCTGTCAGTTTCTATAGAGCAATGAAACACAATTGGTTTCTTAAGAAATAGAGAAGATGTAAATATATATATAAATTTTCTGGGAATCTATAGGAGTATATGATGATGCTTGACAATGTGGGAATCTATAGGAGTATATGATGATGCTTGACAATGTTTTCTTATACATGTAGTTTGCTTCCAATGCCTAAATGTACCTTGATTTGGTTTTTTGTCTCTCCTCTCTTATTACTGGAAGTTTGAAGTTCCCTGTCAAAGTAAAATAATACATGTAATTGCAATCTTCCAATGTTTAATTTACAACATTTGACATACCTGGTACATGCATGTACATCAGGAATTACAGTGTAAGTTTCAATGTACCCCATTCAGGATATGTTTTTTAGCACCCCTCGATTGCATCAAATACATCTTTGTGAACTTTGTGTTATGTTTTGAAGTTAATTAAATACTTGCCATCTTCATCAAAGCCATCAGGGTCTATTTCAAAACTTTCCTCTGTTCTTTGTCGCTCCAGTGACTTTATTTCATCTTCTGTAAATCCTCGATTGTGCATTTTCTTTTTTGGAGAATCTAACCTAGTGCCTTCATACTCGCCAGGAGGCAGAATGTTTGTCATATAGAGTTGACACTTCTGTCCCTTCATCCACACAGGGAAAGCAGAATCAAAGAACTGATGAGCCATGCGGTCAGGCTCCTCACTTGGTTTTGTCCGCTTGGCACGTTCTTGCCAGCGGAAGAGGAAAAGATGTCGCTCACAACTTTTGTGGTTGAACTTTGCTGCAATGGACAAGGCTGTGGAACCATCATCATCTTCTGCATCGATGTCAGCACCTTGGATCAACAAGTTGTTTGAACAAGTAGTTTAAATAACAAAATTTATCAATATCAAAGCAAAATATACCGGAAACTATTTAGTCTATATGTTGTAATAGCTCAAATCTGAATATATCTTACAGGCATAAAACTGACATACATAATTGTTACTCATTTTAAAAGATTTCAAGAATTTGATTTTCAACATAGGTAAAATATTTTCTTTCAAAGTTTAAAAACTAAAGGTAGACTGTCACTAGTTTCAAAAACCAAAAAAAAACAAAAACAAAAAAACAAAACAAAACAAGGCACAAAGGTAAGGAAACTATACACTCAACAAAACTTCCAAGTGTTCACCCGGTATAATGTATTTCCTATATGAAATAAGCACATTTATTTGTCTTGCCGTCATGGTGACTGATTTCCAATTTACCTTCAAATTGTTAAGAATGATGCATTGACCTTGACCTCTGGTTGCGATCCGATACCTTGACCTTTGCTTAATATCACTAACACTTCCGGTTTGGTTGAATTTAGTTCAAAACTTTTAGATAGTTTTAAGATGCCAATGAAAATGATAATAGACTTAAGAAATAGAAAAATTATATCAAAATAATGTTTGCTATTTAAAACAATGTCAAGGACAAAATATTAAAGTAAGTACAATCTGTTGTAGAAACAATGCAGACACCAAAACTCCAACGGCTCTGGCTGTGTTCTCAGTGATCATTTTGACCATGTTTATTGGTTTTCTTTATAAACTATCACCAAAGACGAATATCAATCACAAAAAAATAACAATCATATTAAAGCATGCATGCGCAGGAAAATACCAGATTAACGTTTTGACGTTTCGTCACAGGTAAATGATTTTAATCAGTGTTGTTTCATTTTATCTGTGCTATTGATAAGAAGACATATCCATTACTAAATGTTCAAAATTTCACATCATTTTAATTCGTAATTTCAAAATTATTCTATTTATTAGGGTGGACACTTAGAAGTTTTGTTGAGTGTATGCTTTGAATAATTTTTCAAGATACATCTCACTCCCTTTAGTTTTTACTCTGCTATGACTATGCATGCCATATTCACTAATATCATGCACTTTAAAGTCCTTTAGTTTGAAAGACAGTGGTGGTGCAATTTACGGGTAATTTCCATTAGATATATGTACTGTAAACATCTTCAATTGATTTGACTTAATTCTGAATTACCTTTTTCTAGCAGAATGTCTACAATATTGCCGCGCCCCTGGGAAGCTGCCACATGCAGAGCTGTACGCCCACAGGGAGTACATGCATTCAAATCTGTCCCTGTCAAAAAGTAATTCCAACATTCATAAATGATTCAGATTAATAATATATACTTTAAAATTCTAATTGAATCTTAACCACTAAGCTGCACATGTATTTCTATAATTTTAAAGAACTTTCTCTTCATAAAGATAACATCTAAAAGTGATGGCAGTACATTGGGACAAAATAATGAAAATATAATCAAATGTGTGTAATGGTTGACAGAATTCCCACCTGCTTCAATAAGCCTCTTGACTAGTTTTTCATGACCTCGATGAGCAGCTATAACCAGGGCTAAGAATGCTCTCTCTTCAAGCCAGGCTTTTCTTGCCTTTTTTGTCATGTAATCACTGTGTGGAGTTCTGTATGATGTTGGATTTGTTACTCCAAGGCTGAAAACCTAAATTCAAACAATTGTATAAAGTCATGCAGATATCAAACATTCAAAGAACAGAAATTTACCAATAAAAACAAGGCTTATTATAATGATTTTATTTCAATCACCATACATTCTAAACTTGAACATAATTAAATTAAATGAATTAAAATGAGCATCTGCCCTAATTCCTTTATCAATTTTAATAAATGAATACATGTACTGTAAGTACAGCATGTCATAGAATCAAAATCACTTGTTGCACTTAACGATAACACTCATAAGCACACACAACTCATAACATCAAGCTTTATTCGCCAAGAATCT
>WFKH01010931.1:61314697-61325378 GCA_016163765.1 Magallana hongkongensis
GAGTTACTTACCCAGTCAATGTCATTAACAGAGGCAGCCTCTATGAGGTCTCGCCACATCGGCCACACACTGACATTTAGTGTGGCTCCAGGGACAATGTCATTGCTGCGGATTGTGGAGTTCTCCAGTAATTCACCTGTAAATATTAAGAATCTCTTTACAGGACCAAAAAGTGGTTCACATAGATTACAACATCAGCTTATGAAGAAGAAACTTATATTTGAATTTATATTGATTTATTATAGATTATATTAATGTTATATTTATATAAATTTATAAGAGGAAGATAAATATACCAGGTTAATCTAACATCTATTGAGGCTCTATATCTTATACAGATTGAAAATATATATTTTTTATTAAAACATTCTTTTTTGTTCTGTAATTTTGTTCAGGGAATGTCATTATAGCTTGGGTCAGGTTTCTAAGGAGTGCCAGGTATATGGACCTTGATTTTAGGGGGATATATTCTAATACTTGCAGTAAAATGTTAACTTAAACTGAAAGCAAGTTTAAATTTATATAAGATGTATTAATCTGATTGTTTTTGTTTTTGTTTACTGACAAAATGCATTTGTTGTATTGTAACAGATTATAGGGGGGTGACCACAAGTATACACTCAAACTCGAGACCCTTCAGTTTAAAAACCAACCAGAGGCTGCTAGTAGGAGTGTGCCAGTACTGAGCCTATCATACACAATCTCACAGTAGCATAATAAGTTTAAAAATTTACATGGTCATTCAATTGGTACTGTTATTTTAAAGACTGCAAGTGTTAATTATCCTGATATTGATCACATTGTCAACCTGCAAGGGTTTTACTTAACACAACAGAGATACATTCTTAACTTTTTTCACTGCATTGATTAACTGTTGCATTTGTACTACAATAGTCTAAAACATGAACATTTTCAACGCACGTGTTTACTCTAATAATGTTACATATACATGTATCACAATACTTGGTTTGAATGATAAATATCGTTAATTTCAGCTACCAACTAAAGAATTACCTGCATCAAGATAGCTTATTTTTTGCATGTGAACAGGAATTCCTGCTGCAAATTCCATATATCTTTTAAGTTCAGATATTTTCATTTCCCCTGATACATGCTTTAAGGGAAATTTTTCGTCCGTAAAAAGTCGAACTTGAATATCAAAATGTGTACGTTCTCTACCCGTATGACCACGGCTACGAATTCTTGAGCCCATCTTATATAAAACGATAAATATTCTACATTATTAAAACGGGTTTACTTCAAGACGACTCCATATTGTTTACATAGAGACGAAATAGCAGTCCCGGATGGCAAAATGTAGAATAAAATATCATTCTGATAAAAACGGATTATAAACTGCAAAACAAAACAAAATAAAATAATTAAAATATATAACAAGAACTCATATCAGTATGTCAAAACTAAGAATTTTTTGGAAGAATCTTATGGGCTATAGAATACATTTATAATTTCTTTAAGTGTTGTGTTTTTTTTCCTTGACCTTTACATTAGCACCGGAGCGAATTTCAGTCAACATCCGCTGCAGAGATGATTCGAACTGTGTGTGGAAGAGTTTTGTCTGCAGCTGTAAGTATCTTTTGGTCTGTATATTAACAATACACAGCGACTGTTTTAATGAGAAAGCTTGTTGTGAAAGAAAGCAAACTTTTACAATGGCACCCCGTTTCAAATTATTCAATGTATTCACAACATCGGTGAAGGTCAAAAATATTTTTTCCATTTCGTTACATTTATGTAATGCATGTATTGAACTATAGTCCCAATATAATACCATACAAAGATTATCAACAGTCGAATAAAAAAAATGAGCAACGAATTATAAACGTGCTTCTTAGCATTTAAAGAGATACCCACAATTATATGAAGATTTAAGATCAAAGATGTCAACATGATAGATTATTAGATATACATACTGCTGAAGGCAGAAGACTGCAAGAAATTAGTAACATCGGCTACAATATTTACATGCTATCTTTGAATTAACGAACATATTGGTACTATATAATGATTTCTGAGTATACAATAGATGGATCACATAGAGGCATGTAGGTGAGTTAACCATGCATTGGACACATACCTTGGATCGGACAACTTTGGTTAAAAATATACAAATAAATGTGCATGCGCTCATGAGTTGTTTCATATATCCCTGAATTAGAAATAATGAACTTCATCATTATTAAGAATTTGGCAGTCACATTGTCAAAGAAATAGCAATATATGCATCGTATAATAACGACAAAAACGCCATCATTAAAAATATAGTTGCGAAGATTTTACACAAAAGCATTATTTGAATGTTGTGCATTTGATTGTGAATTAGTGAAAATGCAACCTCTACCTAAAATAATTAGAAAGAAGTAAGTTTTGAAACAATATTTGATTAAAATAAGTCTTAGAAATTTGAACAATTAATATCAGGGTCATTTTTGCTCCATATATTCATTTCACCATGGATCGGACACAAATTAACCATGCATCGGACAGTTTTCAATGCATGATTTTTTCTAATTATTAACATGTTAAGTGCACATTTCTTGTGATATACTTTAAATGTATAGTAAACTAAAAATTTTAAAAAAGAATTGATACAAACATTTTCTCTAGACCACTTAAAATTCGAGTTTTATGGAGACTGCCTTTTTAATCCAAAGTTCCTGTAGGTGCTGGCTCGATAAAGAACCCCTCATGATAAATATTCTATTACTCTTACTCTATTCAGAATCACTGGTCTAAGTTCCTGACTGTAGATTCGAGGATTTACATTAAAAGAAATCTGAATAGCAATTGAATAAATTTATTTTTCCGAACCTCTGTATTTTCGCATTAAAACCAGAAAAATTTGTCATTTTTAATCTCTACTGTATAGCTGTCCGATGCTTGGTAAACATTGTCCGATCCATGGTGAAATAGTTCAACACTTCATTAATTTGCTTTATTTTCTACATTTTTAACAATTTCACTATTTTTTCTCCAATAATTAAGCAAGGGGAAAACCTGTAGCTTTTAAAACAGGTTTTATTTATATTTGAACTATAATTGATGCGTGATCAAAGAGAAAAACCCAAGGGTGTCCGATGCATGGTGAAATCACCCTACACCTATCTACTATGTTTATTGAATTAATTTAATGACACTTGTTTTTCCAGTCAGCCCAGGTAAGGGCCTTCCACCGCTCGGTTGCAGTATCTGGGTCACAGTCATTTGTGGTGAGTTCTGTAGTACCCTAATTGGGGTGCTGATTTATTTCTTAGGGCATATGATCTTGAAATATTTCTAAAATATAAATGTTTTTGTCCTGAAAACTTGAAATATGGAATATCTATATCATAATGTGAACATGCATTTAAGAAGAAAGATATAAAAAAGTGCAACAATTTAATTTCAGCATAGAGATTCACCAGAAAACAACCCAAACACTCCTTTTGAATTTACTCAGGAAAATTTAAAGGTAACTAATTTAAATTGTAAATGTAGATGAATATACTGTTTCATGAACATGTATTAATAACCTTTTTTGGGATGACATTACTCAGTTATATTATAAATTGTAAAATGTTAGATATTTAACACAAGTGAGCATGGAAATGAAGGTATGAAAATATGAAGGTATGAATGAAAATATATATATTTAGACACAAATATTGGTTATTTTATAATCTGACATTGATATGAAGGCAGTCATAGTGAAAAGAATATAAGAAACACATATCCAATGTTTCTATTAATGTGATCTTACATTGTAAAGATTTGATTTTTAACTTTTGTACCTTAAATTTGCATTTAATGTGCACAGAGAGCAGATGTCATCATAGGAAACTATCCTGAGGGCCACCAGGCTGCGGCAGTCATACCACTGCTAGATCTGGCACAGAGACAACATGGTAATATCTCATACTCCTCCATTTCCTTTTTATCGCAACCAGTGGAATAGAGTCCTTTACTCAACAACCCAAATTTATTCTATGATATAAATGAATATAAAAATATTCTGCTAGCTATCCATCTTAAATCCATTATACATGTATATTTAATCATGCGTCATGATGTGTTCTACTTATATTGAATTTATGTACATATTTACGTACATACATGTTTGTCTTTGATATTTTCAATTCAGTTTTATTTATGTCATGCAAGGAATAAATGGGCAAAGTTTGAATCTTATTGTATTAATTGAATTATTGATTATAATTTTTCATTAAAGGTTGGCTTCCAATCTCGGCCATGCACAAAGTAGCAGAGATGCTTGATATGCCCAAGATGAGAGTTTATGAAGTAGCTACATTTTATACCATGTTTAATAGGTAATTATTCCCTCTTCTTGATGAAATATGTTACTTGGGTATTGGATTATGTACCAGTATGTTCAATGAAAAACTAATCAAAATAGTCAGATTGGTTATTTGTAAATGTAACCATACTCATACATGTAGCAATGTGATGAACAGACTTGCTGATTTGATTTTATAGATACATGTATTGTATTGTTTTTATTTAGGAAACCAGTTGGTAAATACTTTGTACAGATCTGTACCACAACACCCTGTATCCTGGGCGGAGTAGGGTCTGATGTAATCTTAAAAGCCATTGAGGAGAACTTAGGTAAATATTTGCCTTTTATCACAAAAAAATTGAACTTGGTGTTTAAAAGAAAAAAAAAGCTGTGGACATGTGATAAGAACAAACATCTGTTTTATCTAGGTATAAAGCCAGGGGAGATGACCCAGGATGGCATGTTCAGCTTGCTGGAGGTGGAGTGTCTGGGAGCCTGTGTCAACGCCCCCATGGTTCAGATCAACGACGACTATTTTGTAAGTGTGTGAATTAAATCATCCATAATGTTACTTATTGACCCCCATTGTTCAGATTAACGACGACTACTTTGTAAGTGTGCGAATTCAATCATCCACGACAATACACATTAACCATCCACATATTTATCTGACAAATTCAGTATAATTAGTGAACATCATTAAATTCAGACATACTCTAAACATAGATATTTTTACAAAGCTTGTCTATTTCTATATACATGTAACTAAAGTAATGCTTTTTATAATTACAGGAGGACTTGACTGTAGACGATATTAATAAAATTTTGAATGAAATTAAACAAGGCAAAAAGCCCACCCCAGGACCACAGTAAGTCTGAACCAAATATTTTTTTGTAGATATCTTAGCCGTAGGTATTAATACCTGTACATGTATTTGTAAAGTTCTTGGTAATGTTCAAATTCATTATTTGAAATGAGTTACAGCTTTTATCTCTTACATAATTCCTTGTTATCAAAATATTGCTGTCTGAATGGAAAATTCAACCTTTTACCTGCATACTCTTCATCAATATTACTTATTGTTATATTCAGTAGTATATTCTCACTATATAACTCTATATAGACGAATAGTCAATTATTGTAATATTAGCTCGTCCGAAAAATATTGACCAGTCAATATTTTTTTATTATTGACCGGCTAGGAATAATATCTAGAGAATATTCCCTCTATTTCAATTAATCACTTCTCATTTGTTGATTCGTAAACGGTGACGTAAATAACTCTTCGCGACTCCAAAACAAGGTGACGTCATAATAGGCAATCAGTCAAGGAAGTAAACAACGGACGCGCAATGCGAAGGTTTGCAATCATAACGGATAAAAGGATTTGCGAATTACTGTGAAGTAAAATCAGGTGGAACATCTGTAACTTAATTCCTACGGGCAGTGGAATATCACCAGTGACCGTTTGATGCCGACGATATTTTGGAAATGAACTTTGCGCAAAACTGAATTCGTGAATTCTACGTTGAGCTGAGAAAATTACGGCGATCTGTTTTCAAATCCTTTCTTAAATTTTGGTTTGCTTCTTCATATAACAAAACAAATGTTGACTGGGGTTGAGGGCAACATTGATCATATTAGCTCCCTTGGGACAAATATTTCATCCCTCTGGGGCTAATATAATCAATGTTGCCCTCAGCCCCAGTCAATATTTGTATAATGTATCACAAAATATGAAAGATCATTTCCTATCAGAGATACCAATGTCATATGTTAAGAGTTTCAGAATGTCAAATATATAGTCTGAATTAACAATTATTTGTGATTGATCTTCTATAGAGTCATTTGTGGTTGATGTTTTATAGGAGTGGTCAGAATCGCAGATTTGCATCAGAACCCAAAGGAGGGTTGACCTCATTATCGGAACCACCCAAAGGACCAGGCTTTGGAGTTAGGCCCGATTTATAAAGATGTGTAGGGACATTAACTAGATCACAGTCTAATGGACAGTGTAAATTATTATACATAATAAATATGACTCTGACACATATGTTATTGTGGAGTAAGCTTGTTTTAAAAATGTTGATAAAAAGAATAAAAAAGCCAAAAGAAACAAAACTTACTGTTTAGTTTTAATGATTTCTTGTTAAAGGGGCATGGTCATGATTTGAGTTTTTACCCCTTTCCTGTTTATATTGGCAAAAATGCTTAATGGGGTATTTATAATAGATAACAAAAGAATGTATGTTATCAAGTTACAAGTGAAATACAGCACTCATTATTCTTTATTATGTAAACATGGTTTGAGTCATGTTAGGATGTACATAGGTTGTG
Organism: Magallana hongkongensis; assembly: GCA_016163765.1. Lineage (NCBI taxonomy): Eukaryota > Metazoa > Mollusca > Bivalvia > Ostreida > Ostreidae > Magallana > Magallana hongkongensis. The sequence goes on from WFKH01010931.1 coordinate 61,321,333, forward strand.
TATTAGTGAATATATGTTTAATTCAATTTCTAAGCTCACTTAAAGTCCCAGGGAGCTAATGTAATACCCTTGGCTTTAGTGTCTGGTTATAGGTTGTGGACACAGGCACTGACATCATATATTTTTTTCATAATAAAAAAAATACTCAGCTTACCTAATAATAGACAGCGGAGTATTTTTCTTATTATGAGAAAAATATATGACGTCAGGTGCCTGTGGTTGTGGAGCAGGTCTCATATTTAAGTTATTTCTTGTGTATCTTCACTTAACTTTCATGGATAGTGCATCTTATGATACTATTGCTCTTGACAGGCCTGATTGTTGAATCTGAGCCGTATTTTTTGGATGCTGAAGAAGGTTAAAGTTTTTGGAGCAGGATGAAGTTTTTTGAGCAGATGCCCTTTGCTGACCACATCTAAGTTATTAGGGGGCCTATCTTTATCAAACTTCTATTGTTAATGCATCCAATGATATTTATGCACTTGTCAGGCTTGATTGCTGTATCTAAGGTTATGGATGCTGGAGGAGGAAAATGTTTTTGGAGCAGATCATATATCCATGTAAATAATTGTCCTTATTCAAACTTGCATGGATTGTTAGGTCATGTATTGATAAATCTATGTTTAATTTCATTTCTTAGCTCACTGAGATAAAGTCGCGGAGAGCTAATGCTATACCATCAGCGTCGACACCAGGTTATAGATTTTGGAGCAGGCCCATATTTAAGTTGTTACTGGTCCTATCTTCACAAAATTTGCATGAACGGTGCATCTGGACATACTTAAGAACTAAAAAGACTTGGATGCTGAATCTGTGTCATAAATTTCACAATTATATGATGTCTACATGATTTGAATGAAGCGCCGATGAAAAACGATTTAAAAATGGTGACCACGAACCTTGTTATTATGGTAGAGGAAAATATAATTATCTTCTGTAGAAAAAATATTTTTAACGTCAGGTGCCTGTTGTCCGCCCTGACAGCAACAGTTTGTAGAGAAGACAGGCATTCTCTTTTGTCCAGCAAACTGCTGCTTTTTATCTCTACGTTGCACCAATTGTCTTTTACCTCTGTGTGGTACCCACAGCATTTACCGTTTCCGTTACACTCCTACATATAGCCTGTATTTTACGGTTTGTTACCGTAATTAAATATTTACAGTCCAATATAGGGCTTAATTTATTTTACTTCATTAAGTATAATATTCTCCATTTTGACTCCTTGTCCTTTGGCTTTAGCACGAGTCAGTGTTAATATAAATATTAAACAGAAAAATCTTTTCTTTCGTGGTTATTGCAGATCATTGCAGAAGAAAATTCCATTACCCGCGCCATTGCATTGCTCGCTACCTTAATACTTGTGAACAACCTGAGAACATATTTTATTGTTTGAATGAATTAAACACACAAATAAGAGTAAAACAGTATTATAACTTCATTTGATTTACATAAATATTCTGAGTAATAAAATAGTCCATGGATATTATAAAAAATACAACGTAATATCATAATTCATTTTCATTTGTGTTCACTTCCTCTGTTTGACCCAAAGAAGCCACACCATTTCCCACTACCTCCCTCTTTTCAAGGAGTTGGTCTTGTCCCTAGAATGAAACAACAATGTATTAATGGATGGTACCACTTATAATTAAACTTTTCAAAAACTAATTATGCATGAATGCTAAATTAAAACAAACCTCCGAAACTTGCTGAAACACAGCGAACGATGACAGATATAAATATAGTGGAGATAGGAGGCGTCTGTCCACTGGTTTTCGTCTGGTTCCACCTTTTGAAGAAAGAAGGCAAAAAATATATATACATTTACGTTCAACCAATTTGACCATTTCAAAGCAACAGTGCAACGCGTATGTGTCCATAATAAAACAGAACAATAATCAATTTAGATAAGGAGTATGTACATTGTCATTCATTGAAAATGGCGAAAAATTTTCGACACATCTTTATTACATCTATTATTATTTTACCTGTAATTAAGCTAACAATGATAGCCACCGACACACCAACAATGACGGCGATAGAACTATACCACAAGTAGGAAACGTTGTAGATTTCATTCCGTGTGCCGCTGCAATAATAATTCAATTGATACTTGTTTCTACAAATTACTGTATAAGACATCATGCCATGCCTGTAAATATGTTGTGAAAGTGAAAAAAAAAAATCAATAAACAAGAGGCCCATGGGCCACATCGCTCACCTGAGCAACAATAGGCATGATAAAATCAGCTTAATGGAGTCATAATACAAAATACCTGGACAATGTGGTATAATACATGTCGATCCTGTATAAATAATATAAATAAAAATCCATTTTCCCCCTGGATATTCTTATGTTTAAAATCAAGTCGCATTTCTAAAAGGATGATTTTATAGTCATATCACATGTTGAGCATTTCAATTCTCAAAAAAATTCTCAAAATAATTCTAAACATTTGTTTATGTATGGGATATAAACCTTCATCAAACTCTGAATCCCTTGTGAGACCCAAGAATCATCCAGGTGGCAGAGTCTAAACAATTTTAAAGAATCAGCAATATGTCAAAATGCTTGCATATAAGTAAAACCATATGTGATAACATTTCAGTTTTTTTGAATGATTAAAATGTTTTCCTTTGTACAATTGGATCCCAAATGTAGCCCCACCCGACTCCTCAAGATTTTGATTATAGCGAATTTGAATCTACACTATCTGAAGTTGCTTCCACTAAAGTTGCAGCTTTTTTAAGCAAATGTTTTTTTTAGAAGATTTTTAAAGATTTTTCTCTATATATTCCTATTTAAAAATCCCCCCTCCCCCAACCTTGTTGTGACCCCATCCTACCCCCGGGGATCATGATTTGAACAAATTTAAATTTACTCTACCTGAGGATGCTTCCACATAAGTTTCAGTTTTCCTGGCTGATTGGTTTCTGAGAAGAAGATTTTAAAATATTTACTCTATATATTCCTATGTAAAAATTCGACCCCCATTGTGGCCCCACTCAACCCCGGGGGTCATGATTTTCACCACTTTGAAATCTACACTACCTGAGGATTCTTCGACATAAGTTTCAGCATTCCTGGCTGATTGGTTTCTGAGAAGAAGATTTTAAAATATTTACTCTATATATTCCAATGTAAAAATGCGACCCCCCATTGTGGCACCACCCTACTCCCAGGGGTCGTGATTTTCACAACTTTAAATCTACACTATCTGAGGATGCTTCCACACAAGTTTCAGCTTTCCCGGCTGATTAGTTTCTGAGAAGAAGATTTTTAAAGAAATACTCTATATATTCCTATGTATAAATTCGACCCCCCCCAATTGTGGCTCAACCCTATTCCCGGGGATCATGATTTTCACAACTTCAAATTTACACTACCTGAAGATGCTTCCACAAAAGTTTCAGTTCTGGCCGATTGGTTCATGAGGAGAAGATTTTTAAAGATTTATTCTATATATTCCTATGTAAAAGTTCGACCCCCATTGTGGACTCACTCTACCCCCGGGGATCATGATTTTCACAACTTTGAATCTACACTACCTGAGGATGCCTTCACACAAGTTTCAGCTTTCCAGGTTGATTAGTTTCTGAGAAGAAGATTTTTAAAGATTTACTCTATATATTCCTATGTAAAAATGCGACCCCCCATTGTGGCCCCATCCTACCCCTGGGGGGTCATGATTTTCACAACTTTGAATCTACACTACCTGAGGATTCTTCCACACAAGTTTCAGCTTTCCTGGCTGATTGGTTCTTGAGAAGAAGATTTTTGAAAATTTCACGAAAATTTTCAATAATTTCTAATTATCTCCCCTTGTAATAGGGCGTGGTCCTTAATTTTCACAACTTTAAATCCCCTTTGCCTAAGGGTGCTTTTTGCCAAGTTTGGTTGAAATTGGTCCAGTGGTTTTGGAGAAGATGTTCAAAATTTGAAAAGTTTACAGACGGACAGACAGACGGACGGACGAAGAGACGGACGACAGACAAAAGCTCACTTGAGCTTTCAGCTCAGGTGAGCTAAAAACAGAAATCTTACG
>WFKH01010931.1:61336154-61348792 GCA_016163765.1 Magallana hongkongensis
GAAGAAGATTTTTAAACACTTTTTCTATGTATTTCTATGTTAAACTCTGAACCCCGCCTGGGGTCCCAGTTTTGGTCCGGGGTCACAATTTTTGCAATTTAGAATCTTCACTATATATATACAAGCTTTTGTGTAAATATTGGCATTTCTGGTGCAGTGGTTCTTGAGAAGAAGATTTTTAAACATTTTTCCTACGTATTTCTATGTTAAACTTTTAACCCCGCCTGGGGTCCCAGTTTTAGTCCGGGGGTCACGATTTTTGCAATTAAGAATCTTCACTATATATACAAGCTTTTGTGTAAATATTAATATTTCTGGTGCAGTGGGTCTTGAGAAGAAGATTTTTAAACATTTTTCCTATGTATTTCTATGTTAAACTTTGAACCCCGCCTGCGGCCCCAATTTTGGTCCGGGGGTCACGATTTTTGCAATTTATAATCTTCACTATATATACAAGCTTTTGTGTAAATATTGACATTTCTGGTGCAGTGGTTCTTGAGAAGAAGATTTTTAAAGACATGCACCCTAATTTCACTGTTTCGAAATTATATCCCTATTAAAAAGGGATTAGCCCTTTATTTTAGCAATTTATAATCCCCTTTCCATAAGGATGCCTTGTACTAAGTTTGCTTAAATTTGGCCCAGTGGTTTAAGAGAAGAAGTCAAAAATGTGAAAAGTTTACAGACGGACAGACGGACAGACAGACGGACGGACAGACGGACGGACAGACGAACGACGGACAACGGGTGATCAGAAAAGCTCACTTGAACCTTCGGTTCAGGTGAGCTAAAAATGTCAAAGAAACTAAGGTAAAAGTGATGGGTAATTTGTTGACTACTCAGCTTCCTTCATTGTAATAGTTTTTAGTAATATATTGATCCTTTGAGTCTGGTGTAAGACATGCTATTCTTACTGTAATATCAAATTGAACAACACACGCGTCACAATAAATAACTTTCTTTGTTAGATACATATTGTTATGACTTAAACTTAAGCAAAAACAAATTGTTTTTGAATTTATACATAAAGTAAAAGGCAACGCTTTTCGCGTTTATCGTTGTAAAACATGAACTTAATCTAAGCGATATAATAGAAACATGAACTTAATCTATCCGAGAATGAAAAAGGGGAAATTGAAAATTTACGTGTGTAGGTACTCGTTTCCCAACGGAATCAGGTCATAAAAAGCACAGAACGTGCATTTAGAAAAATGTTGTTTCACGTGCCAATTTCGATAAATTTTCATGCATGAACGCGCTGGCTCAAGGTGACCTTTTCAAATGACGATGTGTTGAAAGATAGAACTTACTCTCTGAAAAATTATGTAAAAAAAAATCAAGTATCACATGATTTCTTGTTTGTTGTGGAACTAGGTAGAACTTGTTGGTTCTATAGTTTGAATATAGGTCAAGGTTTTATTCGTACACCTAAAAGGCACGGTGTGAACCATAACAATAGAGGACAATAGATAAAATGATCAGTATTTTTTTTTTTTATCAAAAAGACCACTGAACTTTTAATTTATTTTGTAAAAGTTGTAATATTTTTGTGAATAGTATTCTTACGTCTGCAAATTTAATGTCTTACAAGGACATTTTTTCTTACCATTTTTTTCAATCAGTAGATAACAGTAAAACCATATTCTAACCACAACACTTGCTCTGTTATTGCTTGGAAAACATTTATCTATATTTCTTATAGTTGCCAACTCTCAGAAAATAATGGCGAGACTTTAAAATCCGCGAGGGGTGCTTCTCGCGATTTTACACGGAAATAAATTCCTCGCATTTAATTAGGAACTTACAGTATTGCTTGGAGAGTAGAATATTTTTTTCTACACCTACGCATAAAATTGTTCCTATAGAAAAGATTTTAAGAGGTTATATAATGAGTTTTGTTAAATGTTGCTGAAAGAATAATACAAAAAAGTGATCTTTAATTTATTTATTATAGGTTTTTGTTATTATTAACTAACAAATACTGAATGACAAATATTTGAAACATAATTTAATTCAACGAAAAAGTGAAGTTATTTGAATATTTTTTAAAAATGTTATTTTTGAACAATAAAGATAAACGATACCACTCTCACGCTAGATGTCAAAAGTCAAAGTTGATCACTTATCATTTCATTTTTTTTACATTATCAAAGTCTGGAATTTAATGTTATCAAAAAGTATTCCCAATAGGTTTTTACTCAATAGTAGATCTTTGAAATATATATATATCATCAGACTTAGCTAAAAAACTCGAAAATATCAACATTGAAGCGGTCCGAATCGTTACAGGTGCAACTAAACTAGCTCCACACGAAAAACGTTTAAAAGATGTGGGATGGGACACGCTGTAAACATGGAGAAAATTTTTTCCAAATTATTAAATAACACAAATAGTAGATGGTTGTACACCTACATATCTTCGCGCTCTTCTTCCACTTAAACGCAATGAAATACATCATCATCATCCCACCCGACTCGGTCACTGGATATACCTGTATATCTCTATGTCCCATCATAATTTTTGAGTAATGATCTATTTCATGTTCAGTTTACTTCATACAGCTTTTTTAATTCAATATTATTTTCATATATTAAATATCTTCAAGATAACGAGAGTAAAAAGAATACGCGTATTTTTAAACCTGAGTAAATTTTATACTGATAAAACAAAAATACTTGACGGAGGTAAATATTCTCTGTAAAGAATAAATAATAAAACCACCCGTATGTTGGTCGGTGCTATAAAGGATTATAATGAAAAGAGTTTCTTCATATTACTATGTTGTTACGAGATCCAGACCACATTGTGCTTATTCACGTATCTCCCTTTTAGCGAGTGTATCATTTTACGTTTCTGACGAAAACAAAGCGCCATTTTAAAGAAACTGATAAACATATAAACGCAATGATTTTTCGACCAGAAAATCTTTGTAAGATATATAATGGTTGAAATTTTAAAATGATCACTCAGGGAGTATAGTTATTAGCTCATTTGAGAATGACAGCAAACTTAAAACTACAATACGACAATAAAACCAAAATTCTAGTGTCAATCGGCGTGTTTTAAACAATTTTGCTTACAACTCATTGTTCAGGCCATGTTTTTGTTTACATACCGAATGCTGAACTGAAAATACAAGGTTTTCAAATATATTTTTAAGTGACAAACTCTAAAAACGGCGTATCTGTGTTTATAACAAACTACGAAGGAGAACAACTAAATATTGAAATTACACTACTGACATCTAAGTTTGGATGACTATTAGAAATAACCTTACAAAGCATTGTTAACATTAAAAATAGAAAAAAGAGGTTGAAAAATTTCATCTCAAATCGTGACAATGTCTTTTAAATGATATCTAAGCCATCTTTAAGTAATTTTTGTTGACACCGTGTTCACAGAAAAATGAGATTTGTTACTGATTTGCCTGTCTTACCACAATAGAAATGCATCTGTGAGGCATTTTTTCCCTGTAAAAACCCATTGCACTAATTTCTCCTTTCTGTTACTTCATTCTATTGAAAATTCTATTCATCAGATGTATGTTTTCTGAAGAAAAAAACTGGGTTGCTTCACAGATTCAGCTTAAAAGCTAAGCCTTTTAAATTTAAAAGGCTTTAAAATAAACCGAATTTATTCAAACTATTTGTACATTATAATGTTAGAAGAATGTAAAATATATGAAATAAATATTGTTATTCTTTTCTAGAGTTGTGCAATATAGATAAAAGTAGCATAAAAATTATTTACCCTTCTTAGGACTGTTTATGTTGTTGCAATATATCGTTGATGTGAAATATTCATCTAAAAGGAAAGAATGTTTTTCCGATTGAAAGTAAAAATTTGAACAGCAATAGCTCTGCTTCCATGTTACGCTTGAAAGCATTTTGGAAAACTTCAAGTGCAATTGTAGTTATATACGATATATTCACTGGATATTGTTACATGCTACTTGTTTTCATGATTATTTGTTAAATTTTTAAGAGTTCAATGATAACATTTGCTATAATTTAACAGAATTTTAAAGAAGCTTTAGGGTTGTAAACATTTCAATCGGTAAAGCTGAGCTTCATTTACAACTGTTAATGAATCTATTATTTTCTTTATTACCAAAGGATAGATATAAACGGCGTTTTGAAGGTTTCTTGAAGTTCCAACACTTCACAGAGACAGTCAGTTATGTTTAAATTTAAAACAACCCTGAGAAATGATAATTAAAATTTGATTTTTCAATTCTATTTATTGGATGTAAGTTGTAATAGTCTTTTAAAACACTAACAGTTACCGTTGCCTTACTTTGCTGTTCAGAATAAAAGTAGTGAACTGCTAAAAAAAAAAGTGTCGGCAATTTGAGATAGTCAGTATTATGATATGAATAATGTATACCAGTTCCTGTTTTGCAAAGAAACATCAGTTTGATGCATGTATAAACAATTTTTTAAATCAAAATTTACTTCCAATAAATGAGCCAGTTTTGTTCCACGCAAGATATATCCAAATAGCCTGAATTTATATACATTACAGAGAGATACTGTTGTTGCCTTTGGGTGATTAGATCCTATAAAAAGATGAACATGAAGATACTGAAAATCAAATAATTAGTAGTCGATATAATTTCTTTAGAAACACTTTTCATGGCATACGGTACAAAAAAGGCATTGCATTGTTGGCAATGTAAAGAAATAAAATGGCGGTAGAATAATATACTACGATTTGTCGAAGTAATTTCGTACTCCTTAAATGCAATTCATAGATATTTGCGTCAAACCTAAAGATGGCGGACATTATAATAAATTGTAATAAAATAGGTTAAAAATGAAATGGTATTCTTTCGCGTAAATTTATACATACATTCGAGGTTCCTCAGAGAGAGAAGATAACCAGAAGAAATTGACATACGTCCTCCAAGTATTTTACACAATTTACATACTTCGTTCATTATAATGAAAAGAAATAGTTTTATTCCGACGGAAGTGTATGTGTTTCATTTTTTTTCCGAAATGCGAACTTTTTCAACATTAAACATGACTTTTTTCAACAATTTGTGATTTTTAAATTTTAGGCCTTTCCATCTTCATTTTTCAAGTTTTTAGTTTGATTATGGAATTTTCAACATGAAGAATTTCCACTTTTAATGTTGTGACTTTAGTCATTAATTCTAGAGTTTAAAACTCTCACACGTTGTTTTATATTTTGTTTCTTTTATTTGAGCATGAAATGGTGTAGACTGGGACTTCGTGTTAAAAGTTGTTTACACGTGTGGCATACTCCATATCATATTCAAACGTACCTACTAGTGAAGCATGCCGGTGTAATATCATATACTTAAATTTCATAGAAAAATTACGTTTTTTTTAATTTGGTTGAGTGAATTTCAATTCGAAATTATGACTCACTTTTTGATAATATGAAACTAACAGTTATTTAAAAAACTACGTGTTCCTATTTACGATATAGGAATAAATATTGATTATTAAATGTCATTGTTAGTTAGTATTTTTACACGCAAAAAAGTATAAATTTTATTGAAACAAACAATCCAATTTTTAGCGACCTTTATATCAATCAGTCTTACATTGTCTTTATTCTATATAAGTCCTTTTTAGCAACAAAATGCGCGAAAACCTATGAAATTTATATACATGAACCTTAATTCTCATTGTAAAAATATTGTTTTCTCAAATGTTAAAAAATCGGCTTGTTAATCTTTACCAATTCATATTTCAAGAATATTGCAAATATTAAATTGAATCAAAGTTTTTTAATTACTTCTCATTAACGTCCTCCTGCTTAATCAGTACTCTCAATTATTATAATGATGTAAAAAATGAAAACCGAACATAAAAAAGTAAATGTACAAAATTCTAGTGCTGAAGTTCAAAATATTCTTCATTCTTAATTCAAGTTGAGAGTTTTAAATTCAAAGTCTAACCTTAAGGTAGGGATTCATACATTGAATAGAAATAAACATAGGCCATTATCTTTTCATGTTATTTCTGGGAGAAAATTCCTTCAATATCACTTAACGCTAAAATGTAAACATTTTTTTAAGCTATACCGAGATTTAATAAGAAATTCTAAGAGTTTAGTCGAAAAAACTTTAACAAAGTTGAAAATTCAAAAATTAAATTTTGAAAATCAATATCAAAGGTGTATATTCCAAAATTGTTTCAGTAATTCTAAAATTAATTTTGAAAACCTCAAGATTTGATTTGATATCGAAGACAAAAAATATAAAGAGTTCCTCATACTCATTTGGTAAATTCAATTAATATGCCTATTATACATTTTGGGTATTCATTTGACCTTCAAAGGTTATATTGTGCGAAGTGACCATACAATTCATTTTGAACAATTGTCAAATTAATGTCTGTTTTCTATTTGGATTTTTACTACTAGCAATGTTCTGTTTCATAAATCCTAGACTAATATTAAGCAATTTTTGTTTAATGGAACAGCCCAAAATTACCATATTATTCATCATAACCAATTCTTATTCTACGGTTTTCACTTTAATTCTAAATATAGAAATTGAAAAAAAAAACCAACGAATAATTTCGATAATTAAATTTCAGGTTTTATGTTTCTTCGCACTTTTAAATAGCTTAATTCACTATAAATGAACATTTTTCACGTCTCTTGATTTATGACTACCCCAACCTTCTCAATCATAATGAAAAATACTTGCTCTATATGAATGGAAAAGTGACACCATTTTTTTCTGTTTTAACCACAACTTTCTTACCTTAGATTGGATCATCTTTTTTAGCAGGCTAATTGCTTTTGCCTTCATTTGTTGTTATATATACAAGAATATAAGGTAAAAAAAGAATGCTGATCATATTGATTTTCGATATCATTGAATCTGGATTACGACTACACATTCAACAATCATTTATGCTCATTGCTGAAAATATTTAAGTACCAAATTTGTTTTGTGGCCAATTATTCTTAAATAAAAAAGATAAAGATTTTTTCCGATCTTTAAGCTTTATTACCATTGCAGTTTGTACAAAAATGATTTTTGTTTAAACATTTAATTAAACTTATCCAAACAATTTCAAATGCATGAGAGCATTTTACACCTTTATATTATATACATTTACTTTATGTCTTCTGGTCTTTGATAGGTTTTCCTATTATTAATTTTTTTCAACTTCACTTCCGAAGTCTTGATATAATTAAAACATAGCTCATAAAACTTAAACGTTGTGATTTTTGTAATAAAAGCCACCTAACTTATGATTCCTTGATGAAAAATTGCGTAAAAATAACATGTATGAAATGCTTTTTTAGAACAATTACACAGTGCACTTATTTAAATGTTGCAAATTAAAAAATGATTTAAAATACAAAGACATTGATGTAGCCATCAACTGTCACCCGGAAAAAAATATTAACTAAAACAACTGCGCATCTTATGAGAATATGTGAACATGTTTTTGTAAGTATTAATTCAGTGCCATTGCCGATAATCTGTATTGTGTGACAATACACCTTTTAAGATGAAAGACATGACATCTGTTGTGACTTACATTAATATTTGTTATCTGTGAACAGCTGAACAATAAATTGTCATCGCCCCGCACTGCATCACATATGATAATAACAACAAGAGGTTCACCTACCTTGACGGTCACCTGAGTACCATAGCCAATAGATGGACCTGTCAAGGAGTATCATGATTGCATTTTATGCTTTATGTTGGAGTCTTATCCCAAATCCAAGGCTCTTTTGACTGTTACTCCCGCTTTTATTATTTGATGTTTGGAAACATCAATTATAAACAGGGTTGGAAGGGTCGGAGCAATCTCGGATTAACTTTACCTTAGATCCAGGGGCCAAACATTGTAAAATGTTGGTAAAAGAAAGGCCGGCAGGCCTTTCAATGGTCACTTGTCAGATTAAAATTAATTCAATTCGCACTTTCCAATAGCTCTTCACTTATCAAAGTGTGAAGGTAAAGGAATTTGATGTATTTACTTTTGGTTACTGTGTACAATAAGATACAACATCACAATTTAAGAAGATGACATTATGGACATAATAATATTGCATTTAGTTTATCTTTCATGTAAATCTACCTAAGGGTCTCAACCCCTGATCCAGGGGTCATGTATTTCACCGTTTTATGGACATCATAACCATGTATTCAGTTTATCTTCCACTACTGTGGAAGTAGAGAATATTTTATAAGATTAAATATATTTTCACTATATGGCCATGTTGGCCCGTCTTGGTGCTTGAAACCCTGACTCAAAACCCATGAAATCCACAAATTTGGTAAAGAGCTTCATGACTATAATAATCATGCATTTGGTTTTTCTCAAATATAAATACATTGTATATAGGATGAGGTAGGGAGATTTTTGAAAATTTAGCCTTTTCATATTTTGCCCCACCCATGAGGGCCCATGGGTTATAAGGCCATATTTTCACAATTTAAAATTTTCTTATCCTGTAGATTCTTCAAACCAAAAATTGTAACTATTGTTTTTTTCAAGGAGAGGTTAAAAATGCATAGGCGACGAAACGAAAGCAAATTGAAAGTAGGCCGGGGGGGGGGGGGGTAGACATATCCAAAATCTTGACAAGGTACATGTAAATAAACCAAAACATTTTCGCTAATCCTCAAAATCCTAATCTGTGGCGGGAGAAGGGGGGGGGGTTACCCCCTTTGCAATCTCAAATAGTCCCCGCCCGGTTCCGGTGCCTACGAAAATGTAAAAAAAAGAAAATGTAAAAAAAAATTGTAAACAGAGGACGCACGATGGAGGACGGAGTGACTCAGGTGAACTAATTATAAACTCAAAAAAATTTGAGTCCCTCTTTGACTGCACGGTACGCAAACCGAAGTCCTCGATGCCCAGTAGTTGCTGTTTTATGAACTTCCATTTTCATACAGAGTGTGATAAAAAACTAATCATAATTTAGTTAATTTCAACTTAATAAAGTTTTATAATCTCATGCATGACCCATTTTCGATTAATCCATGTAGGGGATATACACTTAACAAAACTTCTAAGTGTTCACCCTGATAAATAAAATAATTTGAATAAATTACAAAATAAAATAATATGAAATTTTCAAAGTTTTGTAACTGATTTATCTTTCAATCAATAGCACAGATAAAATAAGACCATACTGATTGAAACCAATTACCCGTGATGATACGTGAAAACAATAAATTTGTATTTTTCTGCGCGTGCTTAATATTATCGGCAGCTTTTTGCGATTAATATTAGCCTTTAGTAATAGTTTAAATAGAAAAACACTTAAAATGGGAAAAATGATCATTGAGGAAAGAGCTAAAGCCGGTGGAATGTTGGTGTCTGGATTGTTCATACGACAAATTGTACTCACTTTAAATTTGCCGTTTATTTCGTCCTCGACATTGTTTTAAATTTTAAGCAATCTGTAGGGAACGTTATTATTATAACATAATTTTTCTTTTCTTTAAGTTGATCGTCATTTCCATCGGTAACCTAAAAACTAACCGAAAGCTCTGGGCAAAATTTAACCAAACCGGAAGTGTTTGTTATATCCAGCAAAGGTTAAGGTCTCGGGTCACAATCAGAGGTCAAGATCAATACATCGTTCTTAACTAACTGAAAGTTATGTGGAAATCATTTACCCCGGTGGCAAGACAAATAAATGTGTTTATTTCATATAGTAAAAACAATATACTAGGTGAACACTTAGAACTTTGGTTCAGTGTAGATACAGCGTACATGTTAGAAGTTGTATGAATGTTTTGGCAGATTCAGTTTATATATGTGTCAACTAATATAATTATCTTAAGAGCATTAGATATCCTTTTTAAAATCAATAAAAGAAAAAAAAATGAAACAATATATTAACTTTGTTATTTTTCCCTTTGTATAAACGATCTTACATTTTTATTCAGAAACCTCAAACGACATTTATTAAAATATTCATAAAAAGAGTATACTTATTTCATTAATATAGGATTAAAATTTTAAGCATAGGTTTTTAATAATGTGCTTTTTGGCTGTAAATGATAACGCATCTCATAACAATTCCTTCGACTTTATAAGATTTCTGAGCTTTGGATTTTTCTTCAACTATCCAAATTAAGAAGAATATATATTATTCTATTTTTAATTCTTAAATAAACATTCAAATCAAGAAATCAATACATTTTTATCAAAATAACCGTATTATTTTCTTTCCTTATTTTTGTTGTTGGAAATTTGAGTTTTGTTGAATTATAGAATCACCCACCCACCCTCTCTATGAGAGGTGCAAGTACTGGTTCAATAGGTAACATATAGTGGATGTTATTAAAGATTTGAATCATTCTCTCCAAAATCAAATGCCTTTTACTTTAAAAACATTCCCAAAAGCTTTCACAATGAAGTGATTGAATTAAATTTCTTTATATTGATACCACAAAGAGGAACCATATGTGGAATGTTGTTTTATTTCCCATTCTTCCGTGGTTTCATATCTTGATCAAAAGAGATCGTTGATTATTTATACCCCAAAATAGGTATAAATCAAGTCTTAATATGACCAATATTTCTTTTCTTCTGAAGAAGACATATATCAATATTGAGTTGCCACAAACCATGCAATGAATGAATTCAAGTGAGGGTTTACTGGTAAGTTCTAATATTTCAGTCATTAAAATATTTATTGTTCAGCGTTTGTTTTATTTGAGAACGTGTGTGGTCTCGAATCCTCAAGTGTTTTATGACTGGAAGAAACAATAAAGCTAATTTACTGTAAACAGGGTGTGCTCAGGCGGAAATGTGAGTGTTTGTTTCACATCCGTATTTACTTGAGATAAACAAGAGCCCACTGCGAAACCTTTTTAAGTAACGTCTTGTCAAAAGGTTTTCCCGACTTAACAGATCTATTACAATGCATGCAGAGCTTAATAATGTACATACATGTTTTTCTAAAAATAATCAATGTTAAAAAAACCCATTTTATTTTATTCGAGCAAATTCTATAGAAACAAGTATTGCCAACTTTATGTGTTTGGTACGAGAAGAAATGAAAACAGTCAATTTTAAATTTTGAATAGTCATGAAGATTGCAAATACGGATCATCTACAACAAGGGCTATCTTTTTCCAAACATTGTTCATCAAGCAAAGGGTCCTCAAGTAAATAATTGTAAGTACTCTTTTCCAAATCAGTATAAATTTAGCTTCATAGGGTCTGTGCTGAAGAGCATTGAATAGCTTTAATTTATCATGGTACATATTATGATATCCATCCTTATTGTGGAATATTTTGCTTTGTCATGAAAATAATGAAATGGTTCATGGATATGACCTATCTTTCTCAGATTAAATCTTGCATTTTTGTAGTTTAATTGCATCAATGTCGGGGAAGTTGTTTCTAATTAATAGAATTTTTTATTTGTAAAGATCAGTGTTAATTTTATGTAAAATGTATTCTTTAAACACAGTAATTGTTGAACAATTAGTTCACACGCATATTTGTAACATCCTTTTTAAGGTGAAAGGTCTGAAAATTGGAACTTCTATTACACAAACTTTTTTTTTTAGACTTTAAACTTTTGTTTTACACATCTTACTTTAATCCAACCTGATGGTTTCATTTACAGAGTCTTACAACAGGATTTACTTGCAATCTTCTATTGTAGACTTTTAAATGACCATAACTCAAAATAAAATTACATGCATATGAAATCTTTCGGTTCACGTACATATATTAACATATGAAAAAAAATCTCTTCTGTATATCTATAATACTGCAATTTTTGAGAACCGTATTCTGGTTTGATTTCGTATACCTCATTCTGCAGCAGAAGATATCATACTTGATAAGTAGTAAGTCCTTTTTCAGTCTCTTCAAGTTAATTTTTCTATGTTTTATGGTATTTTTATGGCATTTTGTACACGTTAATCATAAAACATTTCGAAACGAATCGATGTCATCGTGTGAAAATGAATAATCAGGTTTATTTATATAACCAGTTTTAAAACGTAATTGGAGTGACATTATCAAGGATAAAATCAGTAATCCAACCAGATAAATCATCAATCTTCTTCTTTGTTAGTGTTTGTTCACTGCATAGAAAACCGTGCCAATCATTGTAATGTAAATCATTTGCAAAATAAAATATGCATCTTTTGACATAGAAAAATTTCCCTAAGTTGATCTTGAATCTCTTTTTCATGTTTTATTTTAAATAAAAAAATTTTGTATGGCAAAGAAAATTAAAAACAGACACTGAAAAAGGATACAATAGTTTAGAAGCTTTTTGCAAAATGTAAATGAAAGATGCTATTTATAATGATTTATAATGCTATAGTTATGATGAAGTCAATTTGTATGAATGATTTATTAAGATTGGTCTGTGTGTAGTGCTACTGGAAATAACGAATGCAACCACAGGCTGCATTTTACAGTCTTAAACTAGACAATTTTATCACACTTTCTGGGTGTCGTGTAAGTAAAATTCTTGTTGAATATATTGAATCTGAAATTGAAAATTTCATTTATTTTCAAGGTAAAAAGAATGCTTATTATCAAAAACTGCAGTACGGAACTTCACTTCTCATATCTTAATAACAAAATACTTGGTTCGGTTACAGTTTTGCAAACTTAGGCATTAGGTATCACATCCTCTTTCAAGA
>WFKH01010931.1:61489768-61501268 GCA_016163765.1 Magallana hongkongensis
AATTTAGAGTTATCGAACATGGCTGAGGATCGGAGATCGTTAATTAATATGAAACACGTGCTGTAAAACACTATTTTCTTGTTTTGGGGTTTCGTCACGTGGTATTGATTTCAATCAGTATTGTCTTTTTTTATCTGTTATATTGTTGAGAAGACATAACGCTTACGAAATGTTTGAAATAACATTCCATTTTATGTCATAATTTTCAAATTAGTTAATTAATCAGGATAAACACTTATAAGTTTTGTGAAGGGTATATTTCCACCTAAATAAATCTCCAGAGAGTCCTTATTCCCCTATTTGCACTGATAGTTGTTTTTGTAATTGTATAAATGTGTTATGAGAGCAATTTTTAACCTGAAACGCGCTTTCTGGGTCACATAGTTTGACACTCAAGGAAAACATTAGATTAGATTACAGTACATTAACGCTTTGAGCACGACATTAGTTATCAGAACACATTGTAAGCAATAAATTGCTGTGTCAACGCTAATTCGTTGAGTGCATAAAGTTTAAAAGAAATGTATATGTAAACCCAATTCGCATCGATATTAGATTACACAGAGTCAACGCTAATTCGTTGAGTGCAAAAAGTTTAAAAGATTTGTATATGTGTGGTATTATAAAGATTTACAAAAACGAACAGTCTGAGTTATAAAATAAATATTTTCTATTAGTATCTTTATGTTTTAATGTAACTAAACACAATATTTTTTGCTGCAGGTTTTCCCTAAGCCCAATTCGCATCGATATTAAATTACACAGCGTCAACGCTAATTCGTTGAGTGCAAAAAGTTTAAAAGAATTGCATATGTGTGGTATTATAAAGAATTACAAAAACGAACATTCTGAGTTATAAAATAAATATTTCCTATTAGTATCTCTATGTTTAAATGTAAATAAACACAATATTTTTGCTGCAGGTTTTACCTAAACCCAATTCGCATCGAGATTAAAAAAAAAAACAACGAAAAATGTAACATATATTTATAAATTAGAAATTATTATAAATGATGTTTATGATATATGATTTAGGCACGACTTAAGATGTGTCCTTAGTTGATCTCAAGGTTCTCATATTCTAAAAAGGTTGCGTAAACTATTTTGTTTTTTTTTTTTTGGTTAATATTTTTCAATAATATTAATTGATAATATCTAAAAAGAGAAAATTGAATTCATTTACATTTCACCTCCTTTGTTTTCCCATCGAAATTTGGGGCAAATAATAACTAAAACCTAGATAACTATATCTAATTAAGTATAGAACACGAGTTATTTGTTCAGTGCGTGCAAAAAGGTAATGGGATCATGTAGTTTTTCATATAGGAGAAGTCAGTTATCCAAGATCTAGGTCAATTGGTTGTCTTGCACCATAACCCTAGATTAATGGTTTTAACGTAAATCCGCGGTATTTTGTTTTCTGTGTTGTTTAATGTATCAAAAACAATCACTACGAGTTTCTACATTTGACTGTATTTGATTGACTGATTTGATATTTTAAAAAAATTGAATATTAACACGTTTTGTGCATGAAGTATATAAAAGTAATTATTCGTGATCAAAAATTAAGTGGTTTTATAACAGTTGTATTCTTATTCTAGTTTAAAAAAAAAAATCATATTTCAACTACAAAGGATTGACCTCCAATAGCATGCAGGGAGATTTTGTGGTATGTTTTCCTTCAGTATGCCCAAAGCTGCCAGGTCCATAATTCTACCCTTGATAAAATAAATATTTGTTCATTCAGTCACTTTCATGCACATTTTCACACAAAACGCATTGGATATTTTGACTGGTTAGACGTAAAAAAATTGTCATTTTGGCAAGAACACCATAAATTAAGAGGTGTCTGTTTATTGCACTGAACAAACCTACAGACTGAACATAAGTCAAGAGGAATAATGCATCTGTAAAGGAATGTAAAATAAAATAGTTGTCAAGATGGTTATTATATAACTCCTTCCACAATGTGGTGAAGCAATTGACTATGAAGCATATAACAAGATCAAAAGTTTTTTTGGTTTTTTTTCGCTTCCTTAAATGAACATTCTAACAGAAAATAATTCTTTCAATGTCAGTCTTTTACTTTTCTGTGATCCATGAAGGTTAAAAAAATTCCTGTGTGACCCTTCAGGTTTTTAAATGTATATTTGGAACTCTCCTCATGGCATGATATAATATAAGACTAACCAATTGTTGACATTTGTGGGAAAACGATGGGATTACTAAACTGCTAAACAGTAAACTCCTGATGAAAATCCTAGAATATGGATAATGCATGTTCCAGTGGATAGCATTGATACCAGTTTTCCATATCTGAACATAGTAGTACCATTAGAAGTAATCCCTGTATTACACCTATCACTCTTGACTTCTAAAATTACTTCTCTTTACATTTGACATTATTGTTATTTACATCAACAACAGTATCCTTTACGTACCTTTATTTACAAAAGAGTTAATTAGGCTATAAAAACTCAGATCCTAATAAAACAGAATTTTTAATGTTTTTGGATTTTTTCTTCGGATGTTATCTCTCTTATCAGAGGGACATTAGTCCTTAAGTTGTTATTAGAATATGTGGTTACATGTCAATTAGTTTTATCTCTTAAAATTTTTAGACAAACACTTTACCCCTCAGTTTAATCGTGATATTGGAAATAATAAAATCAACCAATTCAGAAAATTACATGACTGTATCCATTGCAAGAAATTAGTTTACCTCTTAAAAAAAGCATACGAGATTTTTCAATTATTCGGTAATCAGTTATAATCAGTTATAATCAATAATTGGCAAGTACGTATGGCACGCCAAATTCACAAAAATGAGCTTAACATAGTTTCACAGTTAATAAATTAGGTTTATCGACCGGTAACTATAGTTTACGAACCGCAAACTATACATAACGATTCGTTAACTATAGTTTTTATCTGTAAAACCATATTTAACGGTTGTAAACTAAAGTTTACGAATGCAAATCTAAGATTTTCTGTCTGTTAATAAACGTTAACAATAGATTTTGCTGATAAATATAGATTCACATCTGTAAACTATAATTTACCTTCGTTAATTATAGTTAAGAGTTGTTAATAATATTTTAACAATCGTGAAACTATATTTCTGAGATAAAATTTGCAGTCGCAAATGGTTGTTTTTAGTGTTAATTATAGTTTCACACTTCTGAAACATAGATGGTCGCGTTAACTATGGTTTACAGATGTGAAATTATATAGATTAACGTCGTTAAGTATAGTTTTCTGTCCGTAAAGTACAATTTACAACCGATAAACCTAGTTTATCGACTGTGAAACTATGATTAGCTCATTTTTGTGCATTTGGCAAGCCATGATTATGATCAAAATGATTATGGATGTAGTGGCAAATCCCCTAAAAGCTTTGTATCAATATTTGGGGTGTAAAACAAATTAGAATAAAACATTGATTTATCCTTCGTGTAACTATGCCCGTTAAAATTTAATGCCCGTTAAAATTAAAAGTTTATTTTCTATCATTTCTTCTTAAGACTTATGAAATGTAATATTAAAGCAGGTTACTGATTTCCATATATATAAAATAAATACCATTTTAAGTTTACGTGGGCACGCAACATTATAAACATCATATTACGCGGTATTGGATGTTTAACTGTTTGATATTAAAAGCATAATTCATGTCTTTAAATACAAAACATCATTATAGTAGGCTATTGGTAATTTTAAAAAAAGTTCTAATAGGAGATTGCATTGTCTTTTATTATTTACCATTTGAATGCTCTAAATTAGCAAAAAGCTACTGGAACTAGCATGTGAATTCGCAGTGTGAATATGGAAAAAATGAATTATTTTAAATGATTACATCAGGAAATGCAAATGATGGAAACAAAACATTAAGGCAATTAAACACATATATGTATTGCGTTGCAAATAATAGATAAATATTCATTTGATTTGTGATAAGAAATGTTGCTTTACAACTTGATGAGTTTGCATTTTCAATAACCATCAAGTCGGTGTGTGTATAAACTCTTGTAAACTGGTATGTTGATATTTGTATAGGCTCTATTCTGATGATCTTATGACGATATAAACCATAAAAAATATTTCTTAAAATTCTATACAACTTAGCAATCTTTGGAAAAGTGGTGGTGTATACAATACACAAACGAAAGGCGTTATTAGTCACTGTGTTTATTTACCGACAGCTAGGATAACACTAAACTCAAAATATGATATTACTTTTAATGTTAAAGACACATTGAATCTTGACATACCTTTGAAAATTTGAATAGTGATTTAAATAATACTAACAAACACATACTTGTCTTGTCTATTTTACTCATTACTCATGCTTTTCAAATAGTTATAATATAAACTGTCACCATGATTTAAAAGATACACTTCTTTAAGTGTCGTATTATGAGAAGTGTTGCTTGTTATCGTTTGAAAAATAACTTGTTTAACAACACTGAAGCAATGGTAAAGATACCGTTTTATTGTGAGAATTACTCCTTCCCCTTAATTGAGCAGACAAAACTATGATAAGGCTGATCCCCCCAAAATGTGGTAATAGTATTTGAAACCAATTTTGCTTATACTGTAAAACCAATATATATTAAAACATAAAATACGGAATATAATAAGATTTATGTTAGGGTCTTAATTTTTATGATCTGGAAGAAATCAAAATGTATTTCTTTTAAAACATAAAAAAACTCGACCATCTAATCGTAAAATGTTAAAAAAAAAAACCGATTTAAATGAAATTATGGGATTCATTGTTGTAAATCAATGCACGTTCTAAATCGAGTCATGGAAATGAATATCGAATGTTATGAACATTATGCTGATGCATGATGATTAAAAGAAAACTCAACTGACATAAAAGTAGAAATCAAAACAAAATTAAATGTCAAAATATTGAAATAGATATTACTAAAGACATAATATTCTAATAGTCTGATGCTAAATTTAAGTTGCTGATAAATAATTCATAACATAGACCAATTTTAAATCGACAGTCATTCGTTACAGTCTCTCTTAAATTGATATAAGTTAAATTTAGTTTGCTGGCATTAGAATGTCTGCTTTATTCTTATCAGTGGACATTGCATGCCAAATCACCTATTTTGTTTTTATTACCATAGTATCATTTAACCAAACAGATATTTCTGACAGTTTATTGCTTTTCGGTTTACATCTATTGAATTATGTTTCATTGTTCACCTCATTATTTCAAGCAAATATTTGCGATAAAACAAGAGTTTTTTTTACCTTTAGAACACATTTATATGATAATACACAATTCTTTTCTTTTAACAATAACAGGCACTATTTTTATGATATTTTATAAAACGAATCTTTGCTGTATCGATTCAATTTGAATTGAGACAAATGAAACAACTTTTTAAATTTGAATTGAAAATTATCGTTTGCCTGTATCCCTTTTCTTTTGCTATTTTCCTGACTGTGAGGTATTTGTTATAAATTCTTTGTCCAATGTTCACCTTTTTTTTTGTTAGTTACCTACACCAGACAATAACAATGACATATACACAGTATTTCAGATACATTAAATTGTAGTTGTTATAAACTCTTTTAAAATTACATTGCTACAAGTAGCTTTGATGATGTTGCAAAATTATTAACCTCTGGAAATCTGTCAAAGTGCGCCAGTATAATAATTGATGCCCTTTGGACCAGTCAGGACATTATAAAAAGGATATTTTCATTCGTATTGCATATTATTTCTAATATGCAGCATATATTTAAAGAAAATCTTTACTATATAAAAAACAATGCGTAAATTTATAATGATTAGTATTTTCTTGTATAAAGTGACATATACGTCCGATGGGTCTGGTGTTTATTCCTTATGCTATTCTTTAATACACATGTCTTTGTAATTGTCTAGTAAACACATGTCAGTATAATGAATCATTTATTTACTTACATTACATGCATATGTATTATGAGGGAAGGATAGTCTTTGCCATTTTGATACTAAATAAATCTCCTTAAGAAGAAGAGCTCTGTATTAAGATATCGGAAACATTCAAGTTTTTAAGTTAAAATATATGAAAATTTTCTTTATTAATAGTTTACTGCAAAACAAAAAATGTCAAAAAACTAAGGTAAACGTGATTGGGAATTTGTTGACTTCTCAGCTTCCTTAACTGTAATAGTTTTCAGTAATATATTGATTCTTTGAATCTGGTGTAAGACATGTTACTTTTATTGTAATATCAAATTGAACGACACACACGTCACAATGAATAACTTCCTTTTTTAGATACTTACTGTTATGACTTAAAGTTAAGCAAAAACCAATTGTTTCTGAATTTATACATAAAATAAAAGGCATCGCTTTTCGCGTTTATCGTTGTAAAACATGAACTTAATCTAAACGAGGATGAATAAGGGGAAATTGAAACATGAACTTAATCTAAGCGAGAATGAAAAAGGAGAAATTGAAAATTTAGGTGTGTAGGTAGTCGTTACCCAACGGAATAAGGTCATAAAAAGCACAAAACGTGCAGTTAAAAAAATGGTGTTTCACGTGCCAATTTCGATAGATTTTCATGCTTGAGCTCGCTGGCTCAAGGTAATCTTTTCAAATGGCGATGTGTTGAAAGATAGAACTTACTTTCTGAAAAATTATCTTAAAAAATCAAGTATCACATGATTTCTTGTTTGTTGTGGAACTAGTTAGAACTTGTTGGTTCTATAGTTTGAATATAGGTCAAGGTTTTATTCCTACACCTAAAAAGCACGGTGTGAACCATAACAAAAGAGTAGGACAATAGATAAAATGATCAGTATTTTTTTTTATCAAAAAAAGACCACTGAATTTTTAGTAGTTTATTTTGTAAAAGTTGTAATATTTTTGTAAATAGTATTTTTACGTCTGCAAAATAAATGTCTTACAAGGACATTTTTTCTTACCATTTTTTCAATCAGTAGATAACAGTAAAACCATATTCTAACCACAACACTTGCCTCGTTATTGCTTGGAAAGTAGAATATTATTTCATACACCTTAAAAGCATGGTGTGAACCATAACAAAAAAGAAGTACAATAAATAAAATGATCAGTTTTTGGATTTTTAATTTATTTTTTAAAATCTGTAATATATTTGTAAATATCATTTTCACATCTGCAAAATTAATGTCTTACAAGGACACGTTTTTTCTCTTTATTTTTGCAATCAGATCGACATTAAAACCATATTCTTACCACAACACTTGCCTTGTTATTGCTTGTAGAGTAGAATATTTTTTTTACATCTAGGCATAAAATTGTTCCTATAGAAAAGATTTTAAGAGGTTATAAAATGAGATTATGTTAAATGTTGCAGAAAGAAGAATACAACAAGAGTGATATTTATTTTATTTATTATAGGTTTTTGATATTAATAACTAATAATCACTGAATAAGACAAATATTTGAAACACAATTTAATTTAGCGAAAAAGTGGATAGTTATTTAAGGTGGTATGGGACACTTCCAAATTGTGACGTTCTGTTTATCGAAATAAACAATAAAATTAAGTGTAATTTTATATATAGTTTCTTTCCCAAAACAGAACACTTACAGCGTAGCGCAGTGGGTTAGAGGGTTCGATTCGAATCTGTAAGTCATAAGTTCGACTCCCGCTGGGGTTTGTAAAACTTTAACCTTTCCAAAAAATTTTAAAACGTATTTTTTTGCTAAATATATTAAAATTTGAAAATTCTAAATTGGTGAAAGTATTTAAAATTTTAATGTACTTTAATCCACATTAATATCGACAGATGTTCCATACCACTTTAAATATTCTTTAAAAATGTTATTTTTGAACAAATTAAAATAAACGATACCACTTTCACACTAGATGTCAAAAGTCAAAGTTGATCACTTATCATTTCATTTTTTTTTTCATTATTAAAAGTCTTGAATTTAATGTTATCAAAAAGTATTCCCAATAGGTTTTTACTCAATCGCAGATCTTTGAAACTATTATATTTTTCTTATGTTAGACCGCTAATCAAATATGCGGACATCAAATCATTAGACCTAGCTAGAAAACTCGACAATATCAACATGTAAGCGGCCCGAATCGTTACAGGTGCAACTAAACTAGCTCCACACGAAAAACTTTTAAAAGATGTGGGATGGGACACGCTGTAAACATGG
Source organism: Magallana hongkongensis (assembly GCA_016163765.1). Taxonomy (NCBI): domain Eukaryota; kingdom Metazoa; phylum Mollusca; class Bivalvia; order Ostreida; family Ostreidae; genus Magallana; species Magallana hongkongensis. The sequence goes on from WFKH01010931.1 coordinate 61,497,942, forward strand.
AGAAAAAAATCTCAGAATTATTCAATAACACAAATAGTAGATGGTTGTACACCTACATATCTTCGCTCTCTTATTCCACTTAAACGCAATGAAATACATCATCATCATCCCACTCGACTCGTTCACTGGATATACCTGTATATCTGTATGTCCCATCATCATAATTCTTGAGTAATGATCTAGTTCATGTTCAGTTTACTTCACACAGCTTTTTTAATTCAACATTATTTTCATATATTAAATATCTTCAAGATAACGAGAGTAAAAAGAATACGCGTATCTTTAAACCTGAGTAAATTTTATACTGATAAAACATTAAATACTTGACGGAGGTAAATATTCTCTGTAAAGGATAAATTACAAAACCACCCGTATGTTGGTCGGTGCTATAAAGGATTATTATGAAAAGAGTTTCTTCATATTATTCTTTTGTTACGAGATCCAGACCACAGTGTGCTTATTCACGTATCTCTATTTTAGAGAGTGTATCATTTTACGTTTCTGACGAAAACGAAGCGCCATTTTAAAGAAACTGATAAACATATACACGCAATGATTTTTCGACGAGAAAATCTTTGTAAGATATACGAGGGTTGTTAGAAAAGTTCGCGGACAAGTTTGATTGTGTGCGGACTATTCGCACGATACCAGCGAAACTTCTCAGATTTAAACTTGACGTAATTTCTAATAAATATGTAAAGATTTGTTTTTTTAAAATGCACCATAAAAGATATACAGCTTACTTATAATGATTAGATATGCTTCACGGAGCATGTCAATTTTTGACTTTTTTATATTTTGTACGCATTTTTCCTTATGAAGAAAATGTACCGTTTAAACTCATAAAAATAAACGATATTTCATATGACATTACAATAACATATGAAGGTCGTTTAGTGAAAGTTTCAATTAAATTGAAGAATTTCTGACCATTTTATAGTCGAATATGAACAACCCGCGCTTGAAAATTAAGTCAAAAACGTTAACGTCAATTAACATCTTGGAGCACCGGGCCTTCATTGAATTTTGTATGCAAGCAGGAAAATATCCGATGAGACCAAAATGTTCTTAGATGCTGCTAGAGATGGCCCACATATATCTAGGACAATGGTTTACAAATGGAATCAGATGTTTAAAGATGGAAGAACGGATATTTTGAGCTCTTGATGCATCCCCCCCCCCCTTCAATACAACCCGGATCTTGCACCTATGGATTTTGCTGTATCGAAACTTTGGACAGAGATTTTCGGACCTGAATGATCTACGATATGCCACAAAAGACGATATACAAAATCTTGACAAATACCGGTAATGCCTTTCAGTTGTTTGACGTCACATGACGTCATGGAAATATGAAATGGCGCTTCGTAAATCTAATTAATGCATAGTAAAAATCGCTGTATATTTTGAACGAATTATTAAAATCATATGATTTCTTGTATACTTATTTTCAATTGACAGTCATTTAATAAAACATACGTCATCCTACAAAGGAAACAGTAAATTTTCCGTAAATCACTTTGTCCGCGAACTTTTCTAACAACCCTCGTATAATGGTTGAAATTTTAAAATGATCACTCAGGGAGTATAGTTATTAGCTTAATTGAGAATGACAGCAAACTTAAAACTACAATACGACAATAAAACCAAAATTCTAGTGTCAATCGGCGTGTTTTAAACAATTTTGCTTACAACTCATTGTTTAGGCCATGTTTTTGGTTACATACCGAATGCTGAACTAAAAGTACAAGGTTTTCGAATATATTTTTAAGTGACTAACTCTAAAAAAGGCTTATCTGTCTTTATAACAAACTACGAAGGAGAACAACTAAATATTGAAATTACACTACTGACATCAAAGTTTGGATGACTATTAGAAATAACCTTATAAAGCATTGTAAACGTTCAAAATAGAAAAATGAGGTTGATAAATTTCATCTCAAATCGTGACTATGTCCTTTAAATGATATCTAAGCCATCTTTAAGTAATTTTTGTTGACACCGTATTCACAGAAAAACGAGATTTGTTACTGATTTGCCTGTCTTAACACAATAGAAATGCATCTGTGAGGCATTTTTCCATGTGAAAACCCATTGCACTAATTTCTCTTTTCTGTTACATCATTCTATTGAAAATTCTATTCATCAGATGTATGTTACGGAAGCCCATTTAGGACCTATCAAAAAATATTTTTGAATTTGATATAACGAATTATTGAATTTGTTAAAACGAATTTAAATCGTTTTAACAAATTGTTGAATCCGTAATAACGAATTAAATTTGTTATAACAAATTTTAGGAATTCGTTATAACGAATTTAATCTGTTATAACAAATTTTATGAATTCGTTTTTACAAATTTTGAAATCTGTTTTAACAAATTAAATTTGAAATAACGAATTCTTGAATTTATTATTTCAAACTTAAAATTCGTATTTTCGGTTTTTAAAATCTGTTAAAACGTATTTTCATCCAATTTGTGATAACAAATTTCATATATTGCGAGAACAAATTAAACGGGGCGGACTTCATTTGTTACGGAAGCCCATTTAGGACCTATCAACAAATATTTTTGAATTTGATAAAACGAATTCTTGAATTTGTTAAAACGAATTTAAATCGTTTTAACAAATTGTTGAATCCCTTATAACGATATAAATTTGTTATAACAAATTTTAGGAATTCGTTATAACGAATTTAATCTGTTATAACAAATTTGCTGAATTCGTTTTAACAAATTTTGAAATCTGTTTTAACAAATAAAATTTGAAATAACGATATCGCCTAGATAGTTAAATTCGTTATATCGGATTGAAAAATTGAAATAACAATTGTATAATTTGTTATAACAAATTTATTAATTTGTTATCACAGATTACACTCCGTGATAACGGATTTATAACATTGAAATTTTAACACCGTGATAGGACTTCATTTGTCAAACCGGTGTACGCCGAATGCGCCGTTTGACCTTTGGTAACCCGGCTTGTTGCTTCATTTGCCCGGGGAAGATTCGCCGGCGTACGCCGATCACGCTGGTCTGGTAAGACCGGCGTGGATTTAGCCGCTTTTTTAAGTATGGCGTAATCTCACGGTTTGGTGATGTAATGAGATGAAAAATCTGATATTTGTTAATAAATCGTCATGCTCATTGATTGATAGCATTAATTTAACAAATTTTTAGGAATTTTGCGCAGAAACCCTTAAAAAAGAAATCTGTATTTCCTGGTACTTTTGGTGAAATTGCGTTGATACATATTTAACAGTTCTTAAATATTTTATCTCTATCTATGTAGTAATTCTAGCAAAGCCGATAAAGAAAGGTGT
>WFKH01010931.1:61529130-61553211 GCA_016163765.1 Magallana hongkongensis
CCGGAAAAAATATTAATTAAAACAACTGCGCATCTTATGAGAATATGTGAACATGTTCTTGTAAGTATTAATTCAGTACCATTGCTGATAATCTGTATTGTGTGACAATACACCTTTTAAGATGAAAGACGGGACATTTGTTGTGACTTACATCAATATTTATTATCTGTGAACAGCTGAACAATAAATTGTCATCGCCCCCGCACCGCACTACCAGTGATACTAAGAACAAGAGGTTCACATACCTTGACGGTCACCTGAGTACCATAGCCAGTAGATGGACCTGTCAAGGAGTCTCATGTTTGCATTTTATGCTTGATGTTGGAGTCGTATCCCTAATCCAAGGCTCTTTTGACTGTTACTCCCGCTTTTATTATTTGATGTTTGCAAACATCAATTATAAAGGGGGTGGGAAGGGTCAGAGCAATCTCGGATTAACTTTACCCTAGATCCAGGGGCCAAACATTGTAAAATTTTGGTAAAAGAAAGGCCTGCAGGCCTTTAATGGTCACTTGTCAGATTAAAATTAATTGAAGTCGCACTTTCTTATAGCTCTTCAGCTATCAAAGTGTGAAGGCAAAGGAATTTGCAATTGATGCATTTACTGTTGGTTACTGTGTACAATAAGATACAACATCACAATTTAAGAAGGTGACATTATGGACATAATAATAATGCATTTAGTTCATCTTCCATAAGTGTAAATGTATAGAAGAAAATATTATACATTTTCACTCTGTGGCCAAATTGGCCCTACCTAAGGGCCTGAACCCCTGATCCAAGGGTTATGTATTTTACCGTTTGATAGACATCATAACCATGCATTCAGTTTATCTTCCACTACTGTGGAAGTAGAAAATAATTTATAAGATTAAGTACATTTTCACTATATGGCCATATTGGCCCCGCCTTAGTGCGTGAACCCATGAAATTCACAATTGTGGTAAAGGGCTTCATGACTATTATAATCATGCATTTAGTTTTTCTCAAATATAAATACATTGTATATAGAATGCGGGAAGGACATTTTGAAAATTGAGCTTTTTCATATTTTGCCCCACCCATGAGGCCCCGTGGGTGGTAAGGCCATATTTTCACATTTTCGCGTATCCTCAAAATCCTAATCGGTGGCGGAAGGAGGGGGTGGGTACCCCCTTTGTATTCTCAAATATTCCCCTTTAAGTTGATCGTCATTTCCATCGGTAAACTTAAACTAACCGAAAGCTCTGGGCAAAATTTAACCAAACCGGAAGTGTTTGTTATATCCAGCAAAGGTCAAGGTCTCGGGTCACAATCAGAGGTCAAGATAAATACATCGTTCTTAACTAATTGAAAGTTATGTGGAAATCAGTTACCCCGGTGGCAAGACAAATGAATGTGTTTATTTCATATAGTAAAAACAATATGCTAGGTGAACACATAGAACTTTGGTTCAGTGTAGATACAGCGTATATGTTAGGAGTTGTATGAATGTTTTGGCAGATTCAGTTTATATATTTCAACTAATATAATTATCTTAAAAGCATTAATAGTTATCCTTTTTAAAATCAATAAAAAAAAAAATGAAACAATATATTAACTTTGGTATTTTTTCCTTTGTATAAACAATCTTACATTTCTATTCAGAAACCTCAAATGACATTTATTAAAAATATTCATAAAAAGAGTATACTTATTTCATAAATATAGGATTAAGATTTTAAGCACAGGTTGTTAATAATGTGCTTTTTGGCTCTAAATGATAACGCATCTCATAACAATTCCTTTGACCTTATAAGATATCTGAGCTTTGGATTTTTCTTCAACTATCCAAATTAAGAAGAATATATTTAATTCTTTTTTTTTAATTCTTAAATAAACATTCAAAATCAAGAAATCAATACATTTTTATCAAAATAACCGTCTTATTTTCTTTCTTTTTTGTAGTTGTTGGTAAATTAGAGTTTTGTGGAATTATAGAATCACCCACCCACACTCTCTAGAGAGGTGCAAGTACTGGTTCAATAGGTAACATATAGTTGATGTTATTAAAGATTTGAATCATTCTCTCCAAAATCAAATGCCTTTTACTTTAAAAACATTCCCGAAAGCTTTCACAATGAAGTGATTGAATTATTTTTTTTATATTGATACCACAAAGAGGAACCATATGTAGAATGTTGTTTTATTTCCCATTCTTACGTGGTTTTCATATCTTGATCAAAAGAGATCGTTGATCATTTATACCCCAAAATAGGTATAAATCAAATCTTAATATGACCAATATTTCTTTTCTTCTGAAGAAGACATATATCAATATTGAGGTGCCACAAACCATGCAATGAATGAATTAAAGTAAGCCTAGAGTTTACTGGTAAGTTCTAATCATTCAGTCAATTAAATATTTATTGTTCAGCATTTGTTTTATTTGAGCACATGTGTGGTCTCGAATCTTCAAGTGTTTTATGACTGGAAGAAATAATAAAGCTAATTTACTGTAAACAGGGTGTGCTCAGGCGGAAATTTGAGTGTTTGTTTCACATCCGTATTTACTTGAGATATACAAGAGCCCACTGCGAAACCTTTTTAAGTAACGTCTTTTCAAAAGGCTTGCCCGACTTAACAGATTTATTACAAGAATGCAGAGCTTAATAATGTACATGTTTTTCTAAAAATAATCAATGTTAAAAAAAACATTTTATTTTATTCAAGCAAATTAATTCTATAGAAACAAGTATTGCCAACTATATGTGTTTGGTAAGAGGAGAGATGAAAACAGTCAATTTTAAATTATTAATAGTTATGAAGATTGCAAATACGGATCATCTACAACAAGGGCTATCTTTGTCCGAACATTGTCCATCAAGCAAAGGGTCCTCAAGTAAATAATTGTGAGTACTCTTTTCCAAATCAGTGTAAATTTAGCTTCATAGGGTCTGTGCTGAAGAGCATTGAATAGCTTTAATTTATCATAGTACATATTATGATATCCATCCTTATTGTGGAATATTTTGCTATGTCATGAAAATAATGAAATGGTTCAAGGATTTGACCTATCTATCTCCGATTAAATCTTGCAGTTTTTAGATTAATTACGTCAATGTCGGGGAAGTTGTTTCTAATTAATACAATTTTTTTTATTTGTAAAGATCAGTGTTATTTTTATGTAAAATGTATTCTGTTAAACACAGTAATTGTTGAACAATTAGTTCACACACATATTTGTAACATCCTTTTTAAGGTATAAGGTCTGGAAATTGGAACTACTATTACACAAACCCACAATTATCGCGCTTTTGATATTCTAGACTTTAAAATTTAGTTTAACACATCTTACTTTAATCTAACCTGATGGTTTCATTTACAGCAATCTTACAATAGGATTTACTTGCAATCTTCTATAGTAGACTTTTAAATGACCATTACTCATATAAAAATTACATGCATATCAAATCTTAATTTGGGCATAATTATATAAGTTCACGTACATATATTAAAATATGAAAAAAAATCTCTTTTGTATATCTATAATACTGCAATTTTTGAGAACCGTATTCTCGTTTGATTTTATATACCTTATTCTGCAGCAGAAGATATCATACTTGATAAGTAGTAAGTCCTTTTTCAGTCTCTTCAAGTTAATTTTTCTGTGTTTTATGGTATTTTGTACACGTAAATCATAATTCATTTCGAAACGAATCGATGCCATCGTGTGAAAATGAATAATAATGTTTATTTACATAACCAGTTTTAAAACGTAATTGGAATGGCATTATCAAGTATAAAATCAGTAATCCAACCAGATAAATCATCAACCTTCTTCTTTGTTAGTGTTTGTTCACTGCATAGAAAACCTTGTCAATCATTGTAATGTAAATCATTTGCAAAATAAAATATGCATCTTTTGACATAGAAAAGTTTCCCTAAGTTGATCTTGAATCTCTTTTTCATGTTTTATTTTAAATAAAAAAACATTTTGTATGACAAAGAAAACTGAACACAGACAGTGAAAAAGGATCCAATAGTGTGGAAGCTTTTTGCAAAATGTAAATGAAAGATGCTATTTATAATTATTTATAATGCTATAGTTATGAAGTCAATTCGTATGAATAATTTATTAAGATTGATCTGTGAGTAGTGCTACTTGAAATAACGAATGTAACCACAGGCTGCATTTTACAATCTTAAACTAGACGATTTTATCACATTGTCTGGGTGTCGTGTAAGCAAAACTCTTGTTGAATATATTGAATCTGAAACTGAAAATTTCATTTATTTTCAAGGTAAAAAGATTGCTTATTATCATAAAAACTGCAGTACGGAACTTCACTTCTCATATCTTAATAACAAAATACTAGGTTCGGTTACAGTTTTGCAAACTTAAGCATTAGGTATCACATCCTCTTTCAAGATAAACAACTTTATAGATACATTGTAAATACTCCTAAAGATAAAAACAGTCTGCTTTTATTTTTAACTTTCAGGCATGGACATATCTCTACAACTTGATATATATACATGACAAGTGTACCATTATCTGTATTGTTGAACATTACAAAGGCAAACCATTGAATATATTCCATTGCAGACATTTCATTGGTCGATTCTAACTCATGAATATTTTGACACTTTAGTATGTACTATTTTGTCAAGTAAAGTAGCACTGAAGCACGAGGCAAATATGGATATATTTACTTGCGAATAAGGCCTTAACAAATAGAGCCATTTTAAATATAAAGTTAATAAGTTTTTAAAGTAGCTGGGTGTTCTTATGCAGTGTTCGAAGTTAAAAAAGAAAATAAATACCTGTATATTCCAAGAAAGATAACTCGATTTCAGACACAAGTCAGCTCGAGCTCATTATGTCGTAGGTTTATACAGTTGAATAAAAGTAGACGAAATCTGTTGTTACCTAGATGCCCTACACTGTGCTACCTATAGATTTTGAGTGTATCATACATTATGGGCAGATGTGGGTTACATAATGCAAATTACAGTTTATAGGGATCGAACACATACAAAAACACAAGAAAGATAAAACCGACAGGCTTAAAAGATTCTCAATTCTACTGAAACTTACCGGTTAAATTGTCTATTATATCTGACTCAACGACTCATTGTTTACAAAATATCATTTATCACATTAGACCGAGGTGGCCGGTACAACGGTTTGTCCGTGCTTGTATTCTCATACTGAATGATGGTGTGGAATGTTAAATTTCACATAAAACACAAAAAACCACTCCAAAAACGTCGGATAACATTCAATAGTGGTCGAATTGTTAAGAAACAATGACAGAATATTTGCGATGTTCTGTGATGTCAAAAATACTCTAAGCATACAATGCCTTTGACCTATAATTTTTTTGATTGTTTTAATGTTTGACATGACACCTATGAACTTGTTGTATGATTGAAAACGGATTAAAGAGTGACGGGGTCAGTGGAAAATAATCAGCCAGCAATGGCATTGAGGCGTAAACGATGATCGATATATGATAATGGGTTAAAGGCGAAGTTCTGATATGGCCAAAGGGGAGCGGAATCCCTGATATCACCACTGTTTTTACAACTTGGAACATATCATCTACCAAATGTTTTTATTAGATGCAATTTTGTAAAAATCCATTTATATCAAATGATAGACCATTGCTTAAAAGAGTAAATAGCCATTTTTGTTTTTAGTTTGTCACACCTGACAAGTGAGATATTTACCGTTAAAAAATTTCACAGGGGAAAATAATAATTTTTGAAGGAGATATAATTTTTCTGACACGATATTTTGAAATGTCAGAAGGATTTTCTAAAACTCCTATGGGAATTATATTTCCTATATGATACAAATTTTTCTAGGGGAATTTACTTTAGACGGGTATTTTTCCTCGGAAATCGGATTTTTAAACCTTACAGGAATGTTGTTCAAATCCTATTAGAATTTAAATTCATGAAGGAAGTTCTTTCATTCCTGTTGGGAATTCTAATTATCCTATAGAAAAAAAAAATTCGTATGAATTTATGGTAAATATCGAACATGAAAGGTGAGATGCCACAATAACAAAAGTTAAGTAATTGTCTATTATATGACATATAAATTTGAATTTTTCGAAACAGGCACCGGGTGCAAAAACGCCACCTTGGCACTGGCATAATTATCCGGTACAGCGTTTTATTTATTGTGAAAAACTGGTTAATATCATTTGTCACAATGTATGAAAGTCAAAATAACTAAAAACTTCTGAACCTTTTTGAATTGTCAGTAGCTACTTTACACAACTGGAGATAAGTTTGTTTTATAACTTGAACGTTTAACTTATAAAACGTTGCCCTATTTACGTTTCAATAAATTACCATACAAAGGGAGGGTTTGTATACATTTTTAGGGACTCACGGTTGTTTTTTCTGTGCTAAAGCATTACGCAGTTATTAAACGTGGTTACGAAATTCTTTCGCAATCGAGTAAGGTGAATTGGTTCCTTAAATTTTTCGTTCAGAATCTGACTACGTATATTACATGTATATGGTTCATACTGTTACTTTTTTAAACTTATATACTGTATGTATCAATTAAAAAAAAACCCTTAAGTACAATTGGTTGTAAGTGTTTTGATGCAGGTAATAAAATGACGCAACAATCCATTTTATTTCTCCTTTGGCTCTTGAATAAATCTTTAAGGGATTCGTCGCATCGACATGTCACATAAATCTTTCTTTTATCATCTGAACGGTGACACATCAAGGTCAATTTTATGAAAACAGACAAGTCATCAATGTCTTTCTAATCTAAAACAGATAATTTTCTTCACTTTTTGAATACAAACCATTTTCATCCTTAAGCAAATTAAAATTTATGAGTTTACATTCATATGGTCAACTGATTTGACAAAAAACGGAAATACATAATATTAAATTTAAAACAGAGCTCGAGAGAGATAGTATCCTATTACCAAAGCACACCAATTAAAATTCACAAAGCTTAATACAGAAGACCGATCATTCAATATGAAAAAAATGGGTAATCATGTTTGTAATTTTCTGCTGATTTTGGGGGAAATGGTAAATCTGATCGCAATAACACTTTTGAAAAATAATTGTTAAAAGGAGGGTTGGACATTTTAAATTAAGTTCTAAAGGCAATCCTATAATGGCTTGGTGTTGTTGTTTGTTTACTACATATTTCGAACTGAAACAGATCTTCCAATCTCAATCTTTTTAATTATATCTAATTGATATTCTATTATACCTGTCTGTGAAGATAGAAAAAACTTAATAAAGGTGAATTTCTAACGACGCGCTTTTAATTTTATCTTCAATTTAATTGAAAAATGACAAAACGTTAATTTGTAACGTAACATTGCTTCAAAAGAGTCGATAAACTTAATGACCCTATTTATGTATATATCATGTCAACATTTTTGGTACACCTATCTGCTATTTCACAAGTTCATAAAAGGTATCTAGTGTTAATAAGGACCATTAATTAAGGTAAAGTAGCAATAAATAAATGCGAATGATATACCATTTCATGTCTTGAATAAAACATAACGCATGAAAGTCCAATGAAGTGCATTAGTAGGGCAGCAGTAAGAAAAGCACCATCAATTTATGTACTCGAAAAAAATTCCCGAATCCAGTGCAGCTGTCAAACTTTATGTAGTTTATAATCATGATTGTGTTAATTAATATATTTTCTGGCAAAAATAGAAGATAAAGTGATAAAGCCATGTTGGTTGAATATGAATTGACTGTTTTTATTGATCAGTAAACCACGGTAATTTCCTTATATTTTGACAGTGATAGCTCATGCGAAAAGTGATTTTTGTTAAAAATATAGAGAATGAACAAATGAAAAAAAGGAATAATAAACAATTTTAACAAACGAACAAGCAAATTTTTTTTATTGATAAGTAAACCATGGCCATTACCTTATATTTTGACAGTGCTAGCTCATGCTAAATGTGATTTTTGTTAAAATTATAGAGAATGAACAAATTAAAATAAGGAATAATAAACAAATTTAACGAATAAAATTAATAAGACGATGATCGATAAACAATATTTACACAATGTATATTGATTTTGAAATCAACAAGCCTAGGATATCTTAGATAGTCGAAAACGATTAATGTTATCGCTCTATTGCAGATGTAGATTTTTTTTAAGAATCAAATTTATTAAAATTAATCTAAGGATTACGTTTACTCAGGGTTTAAGATCTTAAAAATATTTTTACAAAGTTCAATATCTGAAGTCAAAAATTGTTTTAAAAACAAAATAGCAATAACAAAAACAAATATCGATACTGATATCCGTATTTTGTTTATTTGAGGAAGAATTGATATGACCAAGGTAGAGTTAAATTATAAAAAGAGGAAATTCGGACTAACATTTTTAATATTATTTTTTTCGCCTAATTATTTTGTAGCAATGGAATCGCAGTACATGAGTTTGTATGTGTTTTGTCGCATCATTTTTACATATTTTATGGTTGTATTACCCGTTTATAATGTTAGATTACTGACTGACACGCAATAGGAAATATCCAAAAGATCATTGACCTTGTATAATTTCGATATCAACAAAATACAGACAATATAAGAAGTTTTATACAATCAATTGTTTTGAGCTCCTATTAGTCAGTTTTTGTAATACTCGAGCAAAAATGGGTAGAATTAAAAAAAAAATAATGGAAGACATTCGGAATAAAATAAATTCAATGTTGATGTTCAAATTTGAAACAAAATATTATTAGTAGAGATATCCATATCTCACTGTTTTCTACCATCTAAATTGTTTTATGATTTGTAATAATTTCAAAATAAAGAAAAACCTGGTTAGGGTGGACAATTTTGACGGGTTTTTTTTCAGTAAATGTTCAGAGGTCACTAGCATGAAAAGTATGTCATTGACCTAGATATTTAAAAGTAAAAAATAGCACTACTACAGTAGGACTACAATGTACAATTAGTAGCTTTTCGTTCCAAATAGTGGAGTTTTTGCGACCCTGGGTAAACGTAATCTTCAACAACAATGTAACAAGTATGCAAGGAATACTCATAGAAATGAAAACAAAATGGTAATAGAAGTTATGAGGAACGACACATACGATTTTCATTATGTATGTGGTGCATGGATTTTGTAATCTTTGAATATGAAGTATAACGTTACAAATATCAAAACTCTGAACAAGGTTCCCTTGTCCGCCCCCTTTTTTCAGTTCTTAAATAAATATATACACATACCTTTCAGCGAAGAGTTGTTGAAATGAATGCATGTATAAGGATTTTGATATTACCCTTTTTCATACCGGTTGAGAATCGGAAAATAAAGCAAAATTATATATATTTAAATAATTGAATAAACCTACATTTATTATATATATTTAGAAGTTCTCCGAACACATCACACAATTTTACACAATTGCATTGTAATATACGGGAAATTTCATACCGTTTGCAAGAATTCAAAAAACTTTTTTTTTTAAAAAAAAAAACGTGTTCTATAATTTTCAGAGAAAGCGTGTGGCTTTTAAAAAACAAAATTCTTAAGACTAAGGTCTAAACACAAAGTATTTATGAATATCGAAATGTCAAGCGAAAGGTGGCGGAAACGGGAACTTCGGAACTATACATGTACATGAAACACTGCGCAAAACAAAATCAGAAGTGAAACGCAATATCACAATGCTTTACGAAACACGATTATATCATATAAATTTCAGCTGCCTCTAAGTGTCGTAATATTCACTCAAACAAGATGTTTATGGCTAACCGAAGCAACCAGGGCATTTTTTGTTGTGTAACTTTCAATGAATAGGGGTCAAAGTTATTTAAGGTGGTTTAATTATCTTTTCATAATACACATAAGGTGACTAGATGGATTACAGAGATGTTTAGGAATGGGTGCGCATAATAAAACCCACACCCCTGGATTTACACCATACAAAGATGATTATATTTTATTATTTTCATTCTTTTGCTGAAAAAGACAAAAATATATCATCATAATTGTAATCGCTAATAATTCTTACGATGGAACGATTCATTGATCTCTATGAGGAAAAATAAACCTTCCGGATTAAACGTTGTATAAAAGCCTTATGTAACCTTATTTTTCTCTCATTTTTTAAACCCTTGTATAAGTTTTAAGAAAGATCGCACTTCATTCACGATCTGTTAAAGTTCAAGACGTTTAAAACTGAGGACGAGGCTCGCTTTCATTCACGTTGAGTCCATTATTTAATTATCCTTCGTTTAACAGATGACTGATTAGAATATAATAAATGCGATGAATGTTTGGCTACGATAGGGTTGCTTTCCGTCTTAGGTAGACTTGAATGATGAATATGGAAAAAAAAGATAGGCGGGACTAAACGTCATGCGTTTCTCACAGTTAAATAAATTATTTGCTGTAAAACAGAATGGGATTTGCTGACACCTGTATTTTATATTTAAAGTCTGCCAGCAGAATCTTTTCTCATAAGCTCTAGCTGTATCTTCTTGTTCAGACATCTCTTTTTTATTCTGTGGTTTTTTTTAATATGACATCAATGTTCCAAGCTAGTAAACAGTTGCAAGAAATTCGTAAACAGTTAAAACAAATGGACGAGCAATATAGAGATGGATTCAAGACAGATTCAATGGATAATAGTTCTGATGATATTAGTAAAGCAGATTCAAACCAGATTAGTGCTTCGGGTACCCAAGACAAGGTATGCCTTGGATTAATAATTTGAATTCAGTCAAATTTGAAATCAATTTTTACACGGATTGTTACATTAATACAACACAGTGGTTTATGCTCTGTCATTAACATCGAAGTAATTGGACAAGAGAACGTTTTAATTTGTTTTAAATTGTGCTGGTATCAAAATCATTTTTGATTTAACATTTTCAAGTACTAAATTTCTTGATTTTCTTCTAAATTATAATAGCTAAAAATGTTATATAATTAAAAAAGAGTTATTGGTGTCCCCAATTTAAAAAATCAGAAAAAAAGATGAATAAGAGACCAGTTTTTTGTTGATTTGTAAATTTAAAGAATAGAATAAATGTTAAAATGAATAACCATTAGTCACTAATTGAAATGCATTAACTGGAACACTTTTGAACTATCTTTTTTCCTTTTTCTTTTCAAAAAATTAAAGGTTTTATGGCTTAATTTTTTATTTTTTTTACATTTTAAGCCATCTATTTTAATCAGGATAAGTTTTAATATTTAATATTTATTATCATTTCACTATTTAATATGATCATAACAATAATGGGTATTATCTTTATTATAAGTTTCCAGTTCATTGCATGTTTTTTCTTTAATATGCCACACGTGTCCTTGAAAACCATGCTGACAACGTTAATCGGTACACGTGACTTCACATGCTAGCTTGACTTGTACAATTTTAAACAAACTACACGGTATAAAATATTAAAAAGATAGGGTTTAATACTGTTTATATTTTTTAAGCAAAACATGCAATTTGATGTCAATTTATGTAATACAATTTTATAATTAATTGTATTAGACTTATGATTTTATGAAACGATAGAAAAACAAACAAACAAACGTAACCTAAGAATTTAATAAAAGTACCTGACGATTAAGTAATGAAACTATACTTAATGTATCATCAGTCTTCTGCCATTTACATTATGATTATTTATGTAAGACTTAAGTGTTACGTAGAAACTTTCAATAACTCTTTCATAACTTTTTACAGGTAACAGGAAGCCACGAAAACTTGGAAAATGCCACGATTACTCAAGGCCACAAAAACCAGTCTAATTTCCACAGCTTTTTGTCGAATGTCAGCGTTTCCCACGTAAATGATTTTGAGCATGTTGAGTCGGTCCTTTCCTCACTCATTGAAGATTCACCGGACGATACCCAAGATATCATGCCCCTTTCCCACGAGTTACGACAAGCCATAACTAGCATGGAGGATATTGAAGACGTATGCCTTAAATTCAATCTATTATTATATCTTATTTTACTTACATTGACGGAATTTTTATGTTTGCATTTTACGCAAGAAAACAAGAATTTGCACAGTTTCATATTTTCTATAAAAAGTTGCGTTTATATTATTTTGCAAAATTGTACATGAGATAAATCAATTGTTATCTAAACCTTTGAACAGTGCTTATTCTATTTTAAGAACAGGAATTTAAAATATTTTATAGTAGGATAACAATTTTTTGCCAAGAGAATACCCGAATATATTTCTATAAAATTTAATTTCCTAATCAAATAAGTCATTTAGCATAGAAAATAACTGCTTATGTCATGGTTGTGGCGGTCATGTCTCTTGCAGTAAATAATTAGCTCTTATCTATCTTTTCAGGTGGACAGCTTAATTGGCAACGTCATCAATTCTGTTCAGATTGATTCATCCTACGATGAAGATCTCCATTGTATTGAACAGGCAGTGGCATGTACAATAGTAGGTTGAACGAAATTAATATATGTGTAAGTGTCTGTTCCCATGGAAATGATAATTCATTTGAATTCCCAGCAGATCTGTCATGGAAAGCAGATATATAACGTTGAACGACAGTGTCAAATATATGAGATAAAATGTTCAACAAAATTAGGATATAAAGGTTTCATTTTAGTATTCGTTTACTGAAGTGCACGGGATTAAAGGTCATATAAATGAAAAGGCAATTAGATAGTAAATAATTGATTGAGATTAATTCATAATTGTGCTGCTATACTTTATATCTATCATGTTGATCAACTTTTTTTTCCAATTTAAAATGATCATATTTACATATATAATGTTTGTGGATTTAGAATAGCAGTAATGAGGGGTATCGCAAAGTCATGGAGAAATCTTCAACGACAGACAATCCACAACCGAGCCCATTCATATCAAAGGAAGAAGAGCATCTATGGAAGAAAGATAGAATAAAAAAGGATAACCACAATATTAGTAAGCAATTTCAAATATACAATGTAAGATAAAACGTTTAATAAAAATTCTTGGCAGTACATAATTTCATGCTAAATAATCCATATAAAAGAAAAACTTGTATTTCAAAGCCTCTTTTATTGCCTGTCTGTCGCATCCTTCTTTGAAGTATTTTTTAACGAGTTCAATCTTTCATGATTTTAATATTTATTTATTTTGTCATTTTGTAGTTGAACGACGACGTAGATACAACATCAATGATCGGATAAAAGAACTAGCAACACTTTTACCACCAACAACTCATCCGTATGTAGCTTTTTTTTTTTTTGCATAAAACTGCATTTGGTGTATATTTCTCGACACATGTAAATATCAATGTCCAATATTCTAGAGTTATTTTATCAGCATTCAATTATGAAATTGTATAATTACTAACTACGTTTAATCCTTTTTGAATAAAATCAATTAGAAATACCATATTTATATTGTAGAGCGATGAAACTTAATAAGGGCTCGATTTTAAAAGCATCCGTGGAATATGTCAAGGAACTGAAAAAGGACAAAGAAAAACTGGTTTTATTTGAAACCAAACAGAAAACAATGGAAGCTAAATACCAAAAAATGTTGATACGGATTTTCGTACGTATTTCCTGTTAACAAAATGCATTCTTTTTCACAATATTTATTCGTCTGTATAATACATTCAATCGTTTTAAATTATACTTTTTTAGCAACTTGAATTGAAAATGAAACTGTATGGCTTAACAGAAGATATGGATCGCGTCCAAACGAAGCGAAAGAAGCGCCCGAGGAGGCGGCTGTGTGAAATTGATGCAATGGTGGAAGATTTGATGAAACAAACTTTGCCATCTAAGCAAGTCTCGAATGAAAATTCCACAATGTCATCGACAAGTCGACAACCCGTTACAGATATTCAACAAAGTAGTGCAGTCCCTACGAAGTCTGCAAAGAGCGGATTAAGAAACTTTATCAATAAAAAACTTTCTTCAGAGAACTCTGAAGGAGTCCAATATAGCTGCAACTCGAAAATTACAAACAGTAGTTTAAAACTCGAAAATGAATCTGCCGGACAGAATTCGTGTTGTAGCTTTAAAGAGAACGCAGAATATCGGGTTCGTTATGAAAATAACGACTCTACACCAGCACAGTCCTCAGAAGAAATGGAACAGAAGAGTTTGCATCTCGTAATTCCTGAACAATCGTGTTCATCAAAACATGGTCAAGTAAATTGCTCTCCCTTGAATTCTACAACAAATGCAGAATTAAGTTTAGACCAATGCAATCTCTTGCTTGATTTATTTGGATCAGAAAATGTTGCTATATTGCAAACCGATGAGCATTCTGATCAGTTTTCTGCTGCTGATTCGTCACCATCTCCCGCAGATGAAAAGATTACTTCCCCGGTATTATCCCCCATAACGTTGACGACAAACATGCTTGAAGCTTTATTGAGGAAAAACGATAGAGGAAGTTCGTCCAGCTCTTCTGGGACTCAGTCATTGGAGAGTTCCACCGACAGCACAGGGCTTAAGTAACATGGTCGTTTAAAGGCAAAATTTTCCGTTTACCGCAAAATGCTCATCAACAGGATGAGACCTCAGAAGTTTTGGCAGCAGTTATGTAAGGTCGTGCATGACACAAACTATTTTGTCACTTGTCTTGTTAGGCGTATACAAAGAATTAGACCTTTATGTTCCAGTTCAAGTGCACCTTAACATGTTCTAGTATTACTATTTAAAAAAAGAGGTTTTATCGCCGAGGTGATAGAAGCTAATTCATGTGTTTGAAAAGAAATTACACGCATGACCCTCGAGACAACACAGTTCTTCACGGGTGTTTTTTTTTTTTTCATTTTTGTTGAACTCGGGGAACCTTGAAATCCGAGATAAAAATAGATACTTGTATGTTAAACATTGTGAATAAGGAGGGAAGGAAACGGATAACCAAGATGTTTTGGAGAATGGCTCCATTAACGGAAGTCCGTATTCAACACTATTAATACAATACATAATAATGTGACAATACTCCATACTTTAATTAGATTATTCAACTTCAATTGATATGGTCCTGCTTTACCGGTGAAATCAGAGTAATCTCTGATGACAATCTGTTAGTTAATGTAACTTGCCTAATACGGTTTATAAGCTATTGTGCATTACGATATATAGTTACTCTTCAAATAGTTTCACAAAGTCAACAAATTATTCTCAGTATTATGTTATGGGGTGAAACAATCTATGTTTTCATGACACATCAGAATATATTTTAGAATTTTATATTTTTAACATATTTTTGTTACAGTTTTATAATCAAAGTATATATATTTCAATAAATTATATTTGAATAAATAATCAACTTAAATCACGGGTTTGTTCTTAATTTTCAATAATAAAGATTGAATGTCAAGATAAATATTAAAAGTATGTACATGTAATTCTGTGCATTACCGGTTTATTAACAAATTTATAAAAAGTATTTTAAAGAACTACCAGTAGCCCAAAATATTTCATTTTTTCCCCACTTCCTAATACTTCATTTCATATTGAAATAAATTGAATTCATCTGTAAATTTAAATAAACAATATCAGAACATCTCTCTCTCTCTCTCTCTCTCTCTCTCTGCTGTCCTACCTTTTGTCTTACATAAATCGCACACTAGAGAAAACCTTGCGTTAACGCTTCAGTTCATATGTAAATTTGCATATTCTCTACTACATATCAGCAGTGGTACAAACGATGGTTTACTAACGTTTCATAGTAGAATTTCACGCATGGAACAGTTTCTATCGTGGAGTTTTTATTTTAATCCTGATGATCACAGAAAAATTTAGGGTTGTAAGATATTTTAATCAGTTTGAGTCGTCAACGAATTACGTAAATATGGTCTTATATTAACATTAAAATATTAGATTTTATTTACTAAGGAAAAATGAAGGTCGTCTTTAAAGGTACATTATAAATGATTTAACATAATGAGTACATTTCATTTATTCGTTCGGTGACACAAAAGAAGAAAAGTTCACATTAAGCGAAGCATTATCACAATTATTACGTGCTCCGCTAACATGTTTCTTTTAGAAGTTATAGAAATTACCGTTAAAATTCAAATCGGAATCTGGCTGTTAGTAGAGTTAACGTATCCTCCCTTTCACGGGTCACAGGCCATAATCAGCTGCCCAATTCCTGTTTTGTTTGTTATCAGCTTCACACTACATCCAATCGCTCTCAGTGAGTTATAAACAATGTTTGTATAAGGTATCAAATATCTCAGCAATTTATAATTTTGAACTATCTTCATATGCATCACACTATGATGATCTCGTTTGATAAATATCACATTCCCTTTTACAAATATTGGTTTTAAATTTGATACTTACGAAAATTATTTTTAAACCTAAAAAAAAATAGGATTGTCAACGTAAAAACCGGTGCAGAATTTATACAAGTACACTAGAAAAATTATGACAATTTCTTAAATTATCTGGTAATATACTATTTGACACTGTATATGATTCGGAATACATACACATAAATTTATGTTTTATAAATGATTTTTCAGACTCATATATATACATCAGAACCAGTAGGCAAAGCTAAAATCTGAAACTTTAAAGTTAAAGCCTAAGCCTGGTCATTTAAACCAGACGATTGAACATCTTTATCTTTATCTATATGATAATTATATAAATATCACTTATCCTCAACAGATCGATAGAAACAATAATGTTTATAACTAATATTTTTCATTAAAGCGGTTGACTTCCGACCTGCGAACTGTCCAAATTTTCACACAGCAGTTTACTTCTGACCTGTGTGATATTTTTACAATTGCATAGCAATCTCACAACAGTTTACATCTGACCGTATATAGATAAATCATAGTAAACTGTAACACAAACCATAAAATTATTGTTGTTAGTTAAAGGCTAGCAATTGCAATTTAACCTGTACTCTGTAATATTATCAACTGAAATTTTACTCAAATAAAGTTAATATTTCTCATGGTTATAAAAACTATTTTTGCATTTTACCGACAAAACGAAATTCATATTTAAGATTAAATTTCTCCGTGTGCTTACGTATTAAAGGGGAATGAATAACGTTTTATAAATTCAGGGTTACTCTAAAATGGCCTTTAATGGGACAAATGCAGTGATAAAAAGTGCACATTAATCTCATGATTTCATTCAGATACCGTATTCATCATGGGAACTTTTTTGTATTTTTATTTAAAAAAAACTTCGATGTTACATTCTTTTGATGCATTAAAAAGATATCAAATTACATTAAGATGGAATTCAAAAGACTTTTTAAAGATTTTTTTTTCACGGTTTGATTCCTATCATTGCTTTAAAACCCCTATCAAATCCGTAAGATTAAGTATCTGTCATTAGGCAATACGTGGAAGAAACTAGTTTTGTGGACTCTTTGCAATGCAAGCTCTTTTAATTTGTAAACAAATTATTTTCTAGTCATTGAACGACTAAATAAATCTAATTGATATGACAAGTTTCTGCTCTTCTCATGTCAGATATTTGTTTAAAACGTCAACCTGCCGTTCAACATCAAAATTATGAATTTTTTGGACTTTGATGTAATGTTTATCTAGATATTTTGAATGAACTAAGCAGAGCGGATGTGCGGGTGCTTTAATCATTCTCCTATGTACTAAAATTGATGAAACTAACTTATATAATCTTTTGCTTATTTCTTTATTTTATTTATTATAAAAATAAATTTTATTTTAAATGATGAATTGTTTCATGAAGAGTATTTCATTATTTTATTTGCATGAACATGCTGATACGGCGATCAATGTTTCAAGTTCAAGAATGGTCACTGGTCACAAGATGGACAAGTTCGTTGTTGATTAAAGCTATTGACACCACTTTGAAACACTAAAATATATGTGGTATATACATGTATTTTGAGGTATTGCCATTTTGAATCGCCTGTGTGAAAGTAAATACAAAATTGACAGCATTATTAACTGTACATATACAATGTAATATTTACATTAACATCTAATTTCATTCAATAATAAAATCGGGGTTTTTTTCTTAAATTGAAAGTGCAGTTCCCTTGGGTACATAATGTACTCAGATTATTGCTCTGTGGTTCTTTTTTTTTTACTAACCTTTTAAATTATTTTGTTTCGTTAAGTTACTATTGATTGTCATCAAGTAGAACAATACAGAGACCTGCGTAACCATGCATGAGTACATCTTTTGTTGAATCCTTACACTGCTACGAGTTCGCTGCTTACTAGCACACTCAAGGCTGAATTAAACTAGAAAACTGACAAAGTCAGATAGGGCCCGCTGTGGACTTTCAAAGAAATGTGACAACTTATTCCCTGTTATACTTAATCCATGTTTCATTAAAAACTTCTCAGACAAAGTGATTTGATGCTTAAAAGTAAAGGTGTCTTCCTCTAAAAGTAAACAACTTCTGTACAAATTTTGAAAACGTTATGTTAAAAACTACTTGTGTTATTGTGAACCAGCAATATTTGAAGTTTAACATTCTCACAAAAAAGTGATATAATTCCAAAATTTTTATCTGTTCTCTTATAGTAAACTAATTTTTTTTTAAATGTATGTTGAAAACTACTCGAGTTTTAGCACAGTAAATTTTTACCGACAGACAGACGGACGGACGTGCAGTGCGATTCCTGTAGGTTTCATGGTCCCATGTCGCAGGAGTTTTGGTGTTCACAATTTTAGTACAGGCAATCTTGTTCAGCATGTCTACTAAATAAGCAGTAATAAAGAATATTACCGTATTTGTATCATGAATCCATGCATTCTCACTAAAAGACCAATGGAACCCAACATAACACCAAAGCCCCTTTCCCTGGGGCCATGTATTTCATAAGTTTTGTAGAGGAGGCACCCTTTCTTATTATAACTATGATTTGTACTAAGTTTGTCTGTTAAATGCCCAGGAGTAAAGATAAAGACTTATTAAATTTGAAAAATAACGAACACCGATGATGATTGAAGGGATTATGGAAAATTCTCAATGGATCTTAATTCCCCTAAGAAATGTATTTTCATTCTTGCCAATTTCTCCGAATGAAAAGAGGGAACATGTAAATTGAGAAACTTTACTCTATTTCTTTTTTAATAATGTCAATCTGAAATAGTGCATGAACAAGGAACTTATGAATTTTTTTATATTATTATTAAAAGCGTTAGAAGTGATGCTTGGCCAAAAATACCAAGATGGAAAAACTGTGGTGCGAATCAACGAGAAGCGGTTTGTTTGAGAGATTTATTGCTTGATTACACCTGGCACTTTCCTTTTAGCCATCAGAAAAACAGAAAAAGTACCATTAAAAATTGTGTCAAGGTTAATCAAAAGTGTGTTTATGTTGGGTTTTTTTTCTTAATTGCCACGGCATTAGTAAACCACAGAAATATAAATTTAATTTCCGAGGTGCTTATAAGTCATCTCTTCGGAATTGTTGTAACAATTAAGAATTCCATAATCTATGTGCACCGTATATCCTATTTTATTTGGATTGTGGCTTAGAAGAGTTACAAATTCATCTAATGCTTATGTTCACTGTATTAAAATACCATATTATACATTTTGAATGTCGAAACATAAAATCATTTTCTGTTTTCATATATAATTTTAGCGACACGATCTTTGATAGCGAAAAAGGGAATATACTAAAAAGGTAAACTAACTTTCGATCACATAATATATATTCATTATATAAGGTAGAATTGAGTAAACAAGTTGATCACATGGTTACTGGATGTGTAAAAAATAATTAAAATTTTGATATACATGATAACTATGGAATTAAACACACGTTGAGGAAATTATTTTGGTTTTTACTTTCACTTAAACGAAGTACTTCACACTGTTCATCCCCTGACTTTGTGTGACAGATCTTCTATGTTTCCTGGATTTCCTAATATGAAAGTGATTTTGTGTTATACAATAAAACAAACAGTAAAATACTTTTAGAATATATGCTATATGCAGGTGTCACTACAATAATTCCCCGAAGGTTCACATGGCTGAAGCAAAACAATTCCCGAATTCCCCTTTGAATTTGGGGCGTTTTCGCCCGGGACAGGAACTGATTTTTTTATGAGATGAAAAACAATGTTTAAGATGTCTGACTATCTCAGTTTTGTAACAATGCAAGGTCATTTGAATTTTTGATGCGTGTTGTTTCCGAAAGGGGGGGGGTGAAAAGGCCCGGGCTTGATTTTCAAGCACATGTGTAACTTCGACGTGCCTTGCTGGATGCACATTTGTTTTTTGCTACTAGATTGTAAATGAAGTGTTGTTTTAAAAGATGTCAAGAGGATTTTTCCCATAAGTTCGTTTTGAATTTATAACCTGTATCTAAAGTTGCGCAATTTTGGTTAGAATATATAGTAAAATTTAATAATGTAGTGACACCTGCATATACATTTAGAAAAAAAGACGACACTCGCCATCTTTAATTTCTTCAGTTTGACCATCGATTTCTAACGAAATCTGGAATGGAAAAGCCAGACGGTAGGAATAGGTAATTCGTTCATATCCATCCTATCATGCCAGAAATATATGGACAAAGTGTGGGAAATGGAAAAAACCCAAACAGAGCTTGAAACGATGCCCCCCTTGTACATACTTATCAGTTTAATACGGCACAAATGGGTTTTTAATGTTAGTTTTAATTGTATCGTAACTATGCATAGAACAACACATTATACGATCAGTGATGGTCATATTTGTCGGCTATAAAGCTTTACAAAATCTTAACTATCAACTGTTGTCTCTTATCTTTATATGTAATAGACATATAGCATACATTTATTTATAAGATGATAAAACAAGAGTTTTCAGAGGTTGTTTTATTATAGAAACAAATATGATATTAACGTTTTTGTTAATATTTTGTCTTAAAAAAAAATTGAACATTACAGAACAACACTATCGGACAATCGAGGCCCAGTATGTGTAAACGAAACATAATTTACGACGCCGTTAGTGAATTCTTTAACGTCATATATGAAAGGATCTATTGCAAATAACAAAAGAATTGACCTATAGGGGAGATGGATTTCCCGGGAAAAAAAATCACTTTTGAAAATCAAATTTTTTTGTTATTTTCTATCGTACATATTTCTAAATTTTTTTAATTTGCATTTTGAACCTATCATATTGCTCTTGCAATTTTATTATTAATCTTCAAAGTTGGCTAAAACAGCATTTTCTCAGTAAAATGGTATATTTTTGCATGGTTTTTGGCCTAGATATCCTTCAGGACCGGCCTGACCCTAAAAAATCTTAGATATTTTGATAGGTTTTGTTCAAAGGAATAAACTAAGAATTTTTTTAGGGGCACCCCGGCTCTGGGGTCGAATTTTGCAAAAAAACGACAAAAATTTCGGAAACTGATTTTCTTTCATAGTGGTCTATATTTATATCGTAAGTTTCGGATAGCTCAGTAGGTTAAACCGGTGGCTTTGTCACACATGATGTTTTTTGTGCCCTGGTTCGATTCCATCTGTCGGCATACTTTTTCTTTTTTAAAATTAACGGCATTTATAAACACCGTTTTATTAATTTTTTTATGCAGAATTGTGCATTTTGTATATTTAACTTCGATCTTCTTCCTTGAATGCACATTTGCTCTTTAAATTAAAGATGGAAAAAAGTATATA
The DNA here is from genome assembly GCA_016163765.1 of Magallana hongkongensis. Lineage (NCBI taxonomy): Eukaryota > Metazoa > Mollusca > Bivalvia > Ostreida > Ostreidae > Magallana > Magallana hongkongensis. The sequence continues at coordinate 61,550,716 of WFKH01010931.1, forward strand.
CTTAACTACATGTAAAAGCAATCAACCGGAACTATACCTTAGTGTAAGCACGCTTTGTTTGAGGACGAGAATCATTCACTCTGTGTTACTCGAGACAGGTGCCACGTAAAAAAAATCATGCCGAGCAAAAACTGTTGCGTTTGCATTTCCAGAACATCAATAGGAAATGGTACAATTGTGGGAGAAGTACTACAAAGTAGATGCAGTTCGTTCTTTGCAAAGAACATGTGCATTGGTGACATTTTATGCGAAAAATGCAGGAGGAAGGTTTATAGATTAGACAAAAATGGGGTTGGGTCAGTTAAAGTTTTCCGTCCCCTTGCCATCCCGGCAGCAGGTACGTCCCCATATACAAAAGATGCAGCTGGTAATACGGAAAAGGGTTCAGTTGAATGTACAGTGAATGATGATAGGGTTCGAACGCCTCGTAAAAATCCTTCTACATCTACAAACATCACTCTTCCTGTTATTTCTGTTGGAAAAACTAAGGCGACGTGCATTATTTGTCGCAAAGAGTCAAAGGGTTTGCGACCTTTGAAATCGCGTCACGCGAAACTTTCGATAGTTGCTTAATATATGTCCTTGGTTATAAATAAACGCATATAAAGAACATGTATCGTATTATAGAAAGTAAACTGAAAATAAAATTTTTTTAAAGATAATAAAGTAAAAAAAAGGCGTCCATAACTCATACTGCTCGGACAACGACTGTGAAACTTCTTTTTTTGTTCAATCACTATACATTATGAGAACTAGAACCTAAGAGTTTACTGTGTATGGCCTAAAATCAAGAAGTGGAACGGAAATCGATATGCTTTTTGTAAAGACAGAAACCAATACCGGCCCTATAGGTCAAGTCTTTTGTTATATACAAGTGTTCCTTTGAATGATGATTTTGGCATGTGGTGACATGTGGTGATAACGAACAGTGTTTAAAATCAAAAGTCCAAAGGAAAAATACAGAACAGGAGCAGAGCAAACACGGACCTCTAAAAACAAATTAGAGGTAGGAACAGGTGCCATGGGGGAGTGAGCATCCTCTGCTGACAGGTCGCACCTGCCGTGTGCTCTTTGTCGTAATCGGGAAAAAACGGAAAAATCCGTAGACAATTAGGTGATTAATTATGGTCTAACAATAAGTATGAAAAACGTCAGTCAGCATGCGACCCAGTGGAAGATTGTTTTTGCTGACAAGGTCGTTGTATCGACCATAGAACTTACGAAAAGATGACTTCATTCGAGACTGTTGATAGGCATACTCTAAAACCTGGCCTGGCCTGGGATGGCCCCATTGGCTTGGCCTGGCCTCAAAGTTGGCATGGCCTCACTTTTGGCCTCAAAATTGGCTTGGCCCAAATTTTGGCCTGGCCTCAAAAATTGGCCTGGCCTCAAAGTTGGCCTCTACAAAAATTTTTGGCCTCAAATTTATTTTTAAATTTTCTTTAAATATTTGATGATTTTATTGAATATTTATTGATTTATTTTCAATGCACATTAAACATCACACTTGGTGACTTTAGTGTCTTATAGTGATAGTCTATTGAAAATTATAGTTACATTGAAAACATAGTACTAACAAAGTATATTTATGACTACAGGTATGAGCAATCCATTCTAATAGATTTTTATTCAGTCTGTTTTACATTCTTAAGAACTTAAGAATGTGATTTTGCCCTTCCATTCTATAACCATGGCGTGTTTTTTTTTACCTAAATCAAACTGCTCTCAGGATCGGACAATATCAATGTAACTCTTCTTATACCAATGAATTGTTTCAGAAAAAAATAATGGTAGAGGCCAATATTTGTTTATTCTAACCAACATCAAAGGTCACAAAATATTTTGCTTTGTTCAAATTCTGATCATGAAAATTCCCCATAGGTGAAAAATAATTTCCTAAATATACAACGCATGTATGAAACTCTACTCTAGTCAAGAGGTGATGATTAATGACCATTGCTGAATAAAAATTTTGGAGGAATCCGATGCAATGTTGCAGTCATTCACAAACGCATTAATTAAATTAGACCGTGTGAAATGTTAAATGACAGGGTAGGCAATGAACATGAACCCAAAGCAACAGATTAGCGACAGAAGAGGCTGATATCGAATTTCTGCTGGACAGTGAAATTTGGGCTTGATCGTTGTTGACCGGTAATGTAAGCAAACTGGCATTTTTAAATTATGTTACACAGGGATAGCATTTTGATGTTAGGAATCAGTTTACAAATGCTTGAGATATTTATTAATCCTTCATTCACGTCAGTCTCTTAAAATGATGTTTTACTTTATTATTCTAATAACAGTTGGTGTACTTTTTGAATTAGGAGAAGGGGGGATGGCGGCTCTAAATTTTATAGTTGACTGGTTTAGTATTGGGCATAATCCATTCCTTGGCAATAGTAAAAAAAAGTACCGCTGTATATGCACGTCAAATGTGTCAATTGCTTGTGTGTGTGTGTGTGTGTGTGTGTGTGTGTGTGTGTGTGTGTGTGT
>WFKH01010931.1:61553311-61568409 GCA_016163765.1 Magallana hongkongensis
TGATATTACCCTTTTTCATACCGATTGAGAATCGGAAAATAAAGCAAAATTAAATATATATATAAATAATTGAATAAACCTACATTTATTATATATATTTGGAAGTTCTCCGAACACATCACACAATTTTACACAACTGCATTGTAATATACGGGAAATTTCATACCGTTTGCAAGAATTTAAAAAACTGCTAGAACTTTTTTTTAAAAAAACCGTGTTCTATAATTTTCAGAGAAAGCGTGTGGCTTTTAAAAAAACAAAATTCTTAAGACTGAGGTCTAAACACAAAGTATTTATGAATATCGAAATGTCAAGCGAAAGGTGGCGGAAATGGGAACTTCGGAACTATACATGTACATGAAACACTGCGCAAAACATCAGAAGTGAAACGCAATATCACAATGCTTTACGAAACCCGATTATATCATTTAATTTTCAGTTGCCTCTAAGTGTCGTAATATTCACTCAACCAGGATGTTTATGTCCACACCGAAGCAACCAGGGCATTTTTTGTTGTGTAACTTTCAATGAATAGGGGTCAAAGCTATTTAAGGTGGTTTAATTATCTTTTCATAATACACATAAGGTGACTAGATGGATTACAGAGATGTTTTGGAATGAGTGCGCATAATAAAACCCACACCCCTTGATTTACACTATACAAAGATGATTATATTTTATTATTTTTATTCTTTTGCTGAAAAAGACAAAAATATATCATCATAATTGTAATCGCTAATAAATCTTACGATGGAACGATTCATTGATCTCTATGAGGAAATATTAACCTTCCGGATTAAACGTTTTATAAAAGCCTTATGTAACCATATTTTTCTCTCATTTTTTAAACCCTTGTATAAGTTTTAAGAAAGATCGCACTTCATTTACGATCTGTTAAAGTTCAAGACGTTTAAAACTGAGGACGAGGCTCGCTTTCATTCACGTTGAGTCCATTATTTAATTATCCTTCGTTTAACAGATGACTGATCAGAATATAATAAATGCGATGAATGTTTGGCTACGATAGGGTTGCTTTCCGTCTTAGGTAGACTTGAATGATGAATATGGAAAAAAAAGATAGGCGGGACTAAACGTCATGTGTTTCTCACAGTTAAATAAATTCTTTGCTCTAAAACAGAATGGGATTTGCTGACACCTGTATTTTATATTTAAAGTCTGCCAGCAGAATCTTTTCTCATAAGCTCTAGCTGTATCTTCTTGTTCAGACATCTCTTTTTTATTCTGTGGTTTTTTTTAATATGACATCAATGTTCCAAGCTAGTAAACAGTTGCAAGAAATTCGTAAACAGTTAAAACAAATGGACGAGCAATATAGAGATGGATTCAAGACAGATTCAATGGATAATAGTTCTGATGATATTAGTAAAGCAGATTCAAACCAGATTAGTGCTTCGGGTACCCAAGACAAGGTATGCCTTGGATTAATAATTTGAATTCAGTCAAATTTGAAATCAATTTTTACACGGATTGTTACATTAATACAACACAGTGGTTTATGCTCTGTCATTAACATCGAAGTAATTGGACAAGAGAACGTTTTAATTTGTTTTAAATTGTGCTGGTATCAAAATCATTTTTGATTTAACATTTTCAAGTACTAAATTTCTTGATTTTCTTCTAAATTATAATAGCTAAAAATGTTATATAATTAAAAAAGAGTTATTGGTGTCCCCAATTTAAAAAATCAGAAAAAAAGATGAATAAGAGACCAGTTTTTTGTTGATTTGTAAATTTAAAGAATAGAATAAATGTTAAAATGAATAACCATTAGTCACTAATTGAAATGCATTAACTGGAACACTTTTGAACTATCTTTTTTCCTTTTTCTTTTCAAAAAATTAAAGGTTTTATGGCTTAATTTTTTATTTTTTTTACATTTTAAGCCATCTATTTTAATCAGGATAAGTTTTAATATTTAATATTTATTATCATTTCACTATTTAATATGATCATAACAATAATGGGTATTATCTTTATTATAAGTTTCCAGTTCATTGCATGTTTTTTCTTTAATATGCCACACGTGTCCTTGAAAACCATGCTGACAACGTTAATCGGTACACGTGACTTCACATGCTAGCTTGACTTGTACAATTTTAAACAAACTACACGGTATAAAATATTAAAAAGATAGGGTTTAATACTGTTTATATTTTTTAAGCAAAACATGCAATTTGATGTCAATTTATGTAATACAATTTTATAATTAATTGTATTAGACTTATGATTTTATGAAACGATAGAAAAACAAACAAACAAACGTAACCTAAGAATTTAATAAAAGTACCTGACGATTAAGTAATGAAACTATACTTAATGTATCATCAGTCTTCTGCCATTTACATTATGATTATTTATGTAAGACTTAAGTGTTACGTAGAAACTTTCAATAACTCTTTCATAACTTTTTACAGGTAACAGGAAGCCACGAAAACTTGGAAAATGCCACGATTACTCAAGGCCACAAAAACCAGTCTAATTTCCACAGCTTTTTGTCGAATGTCAGCGTTTCCCACGTAAATGATTTTGAGCATGTTGAGTCGGTCCTTTCCTCACTCATTGAAGATTCACCGGACGATACCCAAGATATCATGCCCCTTTCCCACGAGTTACGACAAGCCATAACTAGCATGGAGGATATTGAAGACGTATGCCTTAAATTCAATCTATTATTATATCTTATTTTACTTACATTGACGGAATTTTTATGTTTGCATTTTACGCAAGAAAACAAGAATTTGCACAGTTTCATATTTTCTATAAAAAGTTGCGTTTATATTATTTTGCAAAATTGTACATGAGATAAATCAATTGTTATCTAAACCTTTGAACAGTGCTTATTCTATTTTAAGAACAGGAATTTAAAATATTTTATAGTAGGATAACAATTTTTTGCCAAGAGAATACCCGAATATATTTCTATAAAATTTAATTTCCTAATCAAATAAGTCATTTAGCATAGAAAATAACTGCTTATGTCATGGTTGTGGCGGTCATGTCTCTTGCAGTAAATAATTAGCTCTTATCTATCTTTTCAGGTGGACAGCTTAATTGGCAACGTCATCAATTCTGTTCAGATTGATTCATCCTACGATGAAGATCTCCATTGTATTGAACAGGCAGTGGCATGTACAATAGTAGGTTGAACGAAATTAATATATGTGTAAGTGTCTGTTCCCATGGAAATGATAATTCATTTGAATTCCCAGCAGATCTGTCATGGAAAGCAGATATATAACGTTGAACGACAGTGTCAAATATATGAGATAAAATGTTCAACAAAATTAGGATATAAAGGTTTCATTTTAGTATTCGTTTACTGAAGTGCACGGGATTAAAGGTCATATAAATGAAAAGGCAATTAGATAGTAAATAATTGATTGAGATTAATTCATAATTGTGCTGCTATACTTTATATCTATCATGTTGATCAACTTTTTTTTCCAATTTAAAATGATCATATTTACATATATAATGTTTGTGGATTTAGAATAGCAGTAATGAGGGGTATCGCAAAGTCATGGAGAAATCTTCAACGACAGACAATCCACAACCGAGCCCATTCATATCAAAGGAAGAAGAGCATCTATGGAAGAAAGATAGAATAAAAAAGGATAACCACAATATTAGTAAGCAATTTCAAATATACAATGTAAGATAAAACGTTTAATAAAAATTCTTGGCAGTACATAATTTCATGCTAAATAATCCATATAAAAGAAAAACTTGTATTTCAAAGCCTCTTTTATTGCCTGTCTGTCGCATCCTTCTTTGAAGTATTTTTTAACGAGTTCAATCTTTCATGATTTTAATATTTATTTATTTTGTCATTTTGTAGTTGAACGACGACGTAGATACAACATCAATGATCGGATAAAAGAACTAGCAACACTTTTACCACCAACAACTCATCCGTATGTAGCTTTTTTTTTTTTTGCATAAAACTGCATTTGGTGTATATTTCTCGACACATGTAAATATCAATGTCCAATATTCTAGAGTTATTTTATCAGCATTCAATTATGAAATTGTATAATTACTAACTACGTTTAATCCTTTTTGAATAAAATCAATTAGAAATACCATATTTATATTGTAGAGCGATGAAACTTAATAAGGGCTCGATTTTAAAAGCATCCGTGGAATATGTCAAGGAACTGAAAAAGGACAAAGAAAAACTGGTTTTATTTGAAACCAAACAGAAAACAATGGAAGCTAAATACCAAAAAATGTTGATACGGATTTTCGTACGTATTTCCTGTTAACAAAATGCATTCTTTTTCACAATATTTATTCGTCTGTATAATACATTCAATCGTTTTAAATTATACTTTTTTAGCAACTTGAATTGAAAATGAAACTGTATGGCTTAACAGAAGATATGGATCGCGTCCAAACGAAGCGAAAGAAGCGCCCGAGGAGGCGGCTGTGTGAAATTGATGCAATGGTGGAAGATTTGATGAAACAAACTTTGCCATCTAAGCAAGTCTCGAATGAAAATTCCACAATGTCATCGACAAGTCGACAACCCGTTACAGATATTCAACAAAGTAGTGCAGTCCCTACGAAGTCTGCAAAGAGCGGATTAAGAAACTTTATCAATAAAAAACTTTCTTCAGAGAACTCTGAAGGAGTCCAATATAGCTGCAACTCGAAAATTACAAACAGTAGTTTAAAACTCGAAAATGAATCTGCCGGACAGAATTCGTGTTGTAGCTTTAAAGAGAACGCAGAATATCGGGTTCGTTATGAAAATAATGACTCTACACCAGCACAGTCCTCAGAAGAAATGGAACAGAAGAGTTTGCATCTCGTAATTCCTGAACAATCGTGTTCATCAAAACATGGTCAAGTAAATTGCTCTCCCTTGAATTCTACAACAAATGCAGAATTAAGTTTAGACCAATGCAATCTCTTGCTTGATTTATTTGGATCAGAAAATGTTGCTATATTGCAAACCGATGAGCATTCTGATCAGTTTTCTGCTGCTGATTCGTCACCATCTCCCGCAGATGAAAAGATTACTTCCCCGGTATTATCCCCCATAACGTTGACGACAAACATGCTTGAAGCTTTATTGAGGAAAAACGATAGAGGAAGTTCGTCCAGCTCTTCTGGGACTCAGTCATTGGAGAGTTCCACCGACAGCACAGGGCTTAAGTAACATGGTCGTCTAAAGGCAAAATTTTCCGTTTACCGCAAAATGCTCATCAACAGGATGAGACCGCAGAAGTTTTGGCAGCAGTTATGTAAGGTCGTGCATGACACAAACTATTTTGTCACTTGTCTTGTTAGGCGTATACAAAGAATTAGACCTTTATGTTCCAGTTCAAGTGCACCTTAACATGTTCTAGTATTACTATTTAAAAAAAGAGGTTTTATCGCCGAGGTGATAGAAGCTAATTCATGTGTTTGAAAAGAAATTACACGCATGACCCTCGAGACAACACAGTTCTTCACGGGTGTTTTTTTTTTTTTCATTTTTGTTGAACTCGGGGAACCTTGAAATCCGAGATAAAAATAGATACTTGTATGTTAAACATTGTGAATAAGGAGGGAAGGAAACGGATAACCAAGATGTTTTGGAGAATGGCTCCATTAACGGAAGTCCGTATTCAACGCTATTAATACAATACATAATAATGTGACAATAAGCCATACTTTAATTAGATTATTCAACTTCAATTGATATGGTCCTGCTTTACCGGTGAAATCAGAGTAATCTTTGATGACAATCTGTTAGTTAATGTAAATTGCCTAATACGGTTTATAAGCTATTGTGAATTACGATATATAGTTACTCTTCAAATAGTTTCACATAGTCAACAAATTATTCTCAGTATTATGTTATGGGGTGAAACAATCTATGTTTTCATGACATATCAGAATATATTTTAGAATTTTATATTTTTAACATAATTGTGTTACAGTTTTATAATCAAAGTATATATATTTCAATAAATTATATTTGAATAAATAATCAACTGAAATCACGGGTTTGTTCTTAATTTTCAATAATAAAGATTGAATTCAAGATAAATATTAAAAGTATGTACATGTAATTCTGTGCATTACCGGTTTATTAACAATTTTATAAAAAGTATTTTAAAGAACTACCAGTAGCCCAAAATATTTCATTTTTTCCCCACTTCCTAATACTTCATTTTATATTGAAATAAATTGAATTCAGCTGTAAATTTAAATAAACAAAATCAGAACATCTCTCTCTCTCTCTCTCTCTCTGCTGTCCTACCTTTTGTCTTACATAAATCGCACAGTAGAGAAAACCTTGCGTTAACGCTTCAGTTCATATGTAAATTTGCATATTCTCTACTACATATCAGCAGTGGTACAAACGATGGTTTACTAACGTTTCATAGTAGAATTTCACGCATGGAACAGTTTCTATCGTGGAGTTTTTATTTTAATCCTGATGATCACAGAAAAATTTAGGGTTGCAAGATATTTTAATCAGTTTGAGTCGTCAACGAATTACGTAAATATGGTCTTATATTAACATTAAAATATTAGATTTTATTTACTAAGGAAAAAAGAAGGTCGTCTTTAAGGTACATTATAAATGATTTAACATAATGAGTACATTTCATTTATTCGTTCGGTGACACAAAAGTAGAAAAGTTCACATTAAGCGAAGCATTATCACAATTATTACGTGCTCCGCTAACATGTTTCTTTTAGAAGTTATAAAAAATTACCGTTAAAATTCAAATCGGAATCTTGCTGTTAGTAGAGTTAACGTATTCTCCCTTTCACGGGTCACAGGCCATAATCAGCTGCCCAATTCCTGTTTTGTTTGTTATCAGCTTCAGACTACATCCAATCGCTCTCAGTGAGTTATAAACAATGTTTGTATAAGGTATCAAATATCTCAGCAATTCATAATTTTGAATTATCTTCATATGTATCACACTATGATGATCTCGTTTGATAAATATCACATTCCCTTTTACAAATATTGGTTTTAAATTTGATACTTACGAAAATTATGTTTAAACCTGGATGTTTTAAAACAACTTACAAACTTTAAAATTATATTTTATTCTATTCCAATACAGGAGTTTAATGATCTCCCCTGATAATAATGAAATCATTGTAAAATGATCAACAAGAGAACAAACTGTAATACATATAATACAATAACACGAAATGTTTGGCGTTCAAAACTAAGAAATTGCCCACAAAAAGCAAACGAATGTTTGCAAAAAACCCAAACAACGCCAACAAGAGTTGACTAGTCAAATTAGGATTGTCAACATAAAAACCGGTGCAGAATTTATACAAGTACGCTAGAAAAATTATGACAATTTCTTAAATTATCTGGTAAAATACTATTTGACACTGTATATGATTCGGAATACATACACATAAATTTATATTTTATAAATGATTTTTTATACTCATATATATAAATCAGAACCAGTAGGCAAAGCTAAAATCTGAAACTTTAAAGTTAAAGCCTAAGCCTGGTCATTTAAACCAGATGATTGAACATCTTTATCTTTATCTATATGATAATTATATAAATATCACTTACCCTCAACAGATCGATAGAAACAATAATGTTTATAACTAATATTTTTTATTAAAGTTCTTAAAACACAGTGGTTGACTTCCGACCTGCGAACTGTCCAAATTTTCACACAGCAGTTTACTTCTGACCTGTGTGATATTTTTACAATTGCATTACACTGCATAGCAATCTCACAACAGTTTACATCTGACCGTATAGATAAATCATAGTAAAATGTAACACAAACCATAAAATTATTGTTGTTAGTTAAAGGCTAGCAATTGCAATTTAACCTGTACTCTGTAATATTATCAAGTGAAATTTTACTCAAATAAAGTTAATATTTCTCATGGTTATAAAAACTATTTTTGCATTTTACCGACAAAACGAAATTCATATTTAAGATTAAATTTCTCCGTGTTCTTACGTATTACAGGGGAATGAATAACGTTTTATAAATTCAGGGTTACTCTAAAATGGCCTTTAATGGGACAAATGCAGTGATAAAAAGTGCACATTAATCTCATGATTTCATTCAGATACCGTATTCATCATGGGAACTTTTTTGTATTTTTATTTAAAGAAAACTTCGACGTTACATTCTTTTGATGCATTAAAATGATATCAAATTACATTAAGATGGAATTCAAAAGACTTTTTAGGATTTTTTTTCACGGTTTGATTCCTATCATTGCTTAAAAACCCCTATCAAATCCGTAAGATTAAGTATATGTCATTAGGCAATACGTGGAAGAAACTAGTTTTGTGGACTCTTTGCAATGCAAGCTCTTTTAATTTGTAAACAAATTATTTTCTAGTCATTGAACTACTAAATAAATCTAATTGAAATGACAAGTTTCTGCTCTTCTCATGTCAGATATTTGTTTAAAACGTCAACCTGCCGTTCAACGTCAAAATTATGAATTTATTGGACTTTGATGTAATGTTTATCTAGATATTTTGAATGAACTAAGCAGAGCGGATGTGCGGGTGCTTTACTCATTCTCCTATGTACTAATATTGATGAAACCAACCTATATAATCTTTTGCTTATTTCTTTATTTTATTTATTATAAAAATAAATTTTATTTTAAATGATGAATTGTTTCATGAAGAGTATTTCATTATTTTATTTGCATGAACATGCTGATACGGCGATCAATGTTTCAAGCTCAAGAATGGTCACTGGTCACAAGATGGACAAGTTCGTTGTTGATTAGAGCTATTGACACCACTTTGAAACACTAAAAAATATGTGGTATATACATGTATTTTGAGGTATTGCCATAATGTACATTTTGAATCGCCTGTGTGAAAGTAAATACAAAATTGACAGCATTATTAACTGTACATATACAATGTAATATTTACATTAACATCTAATTTCATTCAATAATAAAATAGGGGTTTTTTTTTTCTTAAATTGAAAGTGCAGTTCCCTTGGGTACATAATGTACTCAGATTATTGCTGTATGGTTCTTTTTTTTTTTTACTAACCTTTTAAATTATTTCGTTTCGTTAAGTTACTATTTATTGTCATCAAGCAGAACAATACAGAGACCTGCGTAACCATGCATGAGTACATCTTTAGTTGAATCCTTACACTGGTACGAGTTCGCTGCTTACTAGCACACACAAGGCTGAATTAAACTAGAAAACTGACAAAGTCAGATAGGGCCCGCTGTGGACTTTCAAAGAAATGTGACAAATTATGCCCTGTTATACTTAATCCATGTTTCATTAAAAACTTCTCAGACAAAGTGATTTGATGCTTAAAGGTGAAGGTGTCTTCCTCTAAAAGTTAACAACTTCTGTACAAATTTTGAAATCGTTATGTTAAAAACTACTTGTGTTATTGTGAACCAGCAATATTTGAAGTTTAACATTCTCACAAAAAAGTGATATAATTCCAAAATTTTTATCTGTTCTCTTATAGTAAACTAATTTTTTTTAAAATGTATGTTGAAAACTACTCGAGTTTTAGTACAATTTTTACCGACAGACAGACGGACGGACGTGCAGTGCGATTCCTGTAGGTTTCATGGTCCCATGTCGCAGGAGTTCTGGTGTTCATAATTTTAGTACAGGCAATCTTGTTCAGCATGTCTACTAAATAAGCAGTAATAAAGAATATTACCGTATTTGTATCATGAATCCATGCATTCTCACTAAAAGACTAATGGAACCCAACATAACACCAAAGCCCCTTTCCCTGGGGCCATGTATTTCACAAGTTTTGAAGAGGAGGCACCCTTTCTTATTATAACTATGATTTGTACTAAGTTTACCTGTTAAATGCCCAGGAGTAAAGATAAAGACTTATTAAATTTGCAAAATAACGAACACCGATGATGATTGAAGGGATTATGGAAAATTCTCAATGGATCTTAATTTTCCATTATAATTTCCCCTACGAAATGTATTTTCATTCTTGCCAATTTCTCCGAATGAAAAGAGGGAACATGTAAATTGAGAAACTTTAGTCTATTTCTTTTTTAAAAATGTCAATCTGAAATAGTGCATGAACAAGGAACTTATGAATTTTTTATATTATTATTAAAAGCGTTAGAAGTGATGCTTGGCCAAAAATACCAAGATGGAAAAACTGTGGTGCGAATCAACGAGAAGCGGTTTGTTTGAGAGATTTATTGCTTGATTACACCTGGCACTTTCCTTTTAGCCATCAGAAAAACAGAAAAAGTACCATTAAAAATTGTGTCAAGGTTAATCAAAGGTGTGTTTATGTTGGGTTTTTTTTTTCTTAATTGCCACGGCATTAGTAAACCACAGAAATATAAATTTAATTTCCGAGGTGCTTATAAGTCATCTCTTCGGAATTGCTGTAACAATTAAGAATTCCATAACATATGCGCACCGTATATCCTATTTTTTTTGGACTGTGGCTTAGAAGAGTTACAAATTAATCTAATGCTTATGTTCACTGTATTAAAATACCATATTATACATTTTGAATGTCGAAACATAAAATCATTTTCTGTTTTCATATATAATTTTAGCGACACGATCTTTGATAGCGAAAAAGGGAATATACTAAAAAGGTAAACTAACTTTCGATCACATAATATATATTCATTATATAAGGTAGAATTGAGTAAACAAGTTGATCACATGGTTACTGGATGTGTAAAAAATAATTTAAATGTTGATATACATGATAACTATGGAATTAAAAACACGTTGAGGAATACTTTCACTTAAACGAAGTACTTCACACTGTTCATCCCCTGACTTTGTGTGACAGATCTTCTATGTTTCCTGGATTTCCTAATATGAAAGTGATTTTGTGTTATACAATAAAACAAACAGTAAAATACTTTTAGAATATATGCTATATGCAGGTGTCACTACAATAATTCCCTGAAGGTTCACATGGCTGAAGCAAAATAATTCCCGAATTCCCCTTTGAATTTGGGGCGTTTTCGCCCGGGACAGGAGCTGATTTTTTTATGAGATGAAAAACAATGTTTAAGATGTCTGACTATCTCAGTTTTGTAACAATGCAAGGTCATTTGAATTTTTGATGCGTGTTGTTTCCGAAAGGGGGGGGGTGAAAAGGCCCGGGCTTGATTTTCAAGCACATGTGTAACTTCGACGTGCCTTGCTGGATGCACATTTGTTTTTTGCTACTAGATTGTAAATGAAGTGTTGTTTTAAAAGATGTCAAGAGGATTTTTCCCAGAAGTTCGTTTTGAATTTATAACCTGTATCTAAAGTTGCGCAATTTTGGTTAGAATATATAGTAAAATTTAATAATCTAGTGACACCTGCATATACATTTAGAAAAAAAGGCGACACTCGCCATCTTTAATTTCTTCAGTTTGACCATCGATTTCTAACGAAATCTGGAATGGAAAAGCCAGACAGTAGGAATAGGTAATTCGTTCATATCCATCCTATCATGCCAGAAATATATGGACAAAGTGTGGGAAATGGAAAAAACCCAAACAGAGCTTGAAACGATGCCCCCCTTGTACATACTTATCAGTTTAATACGGCACAAATGGGTTTTTAATGTTAGTTTTAATTGTATCGTAACTATGCATAGAACAACACATTATACGATCAGTGATGGTCATATTTGTCGGCTATAAAGCTTTACGAAATCTTAACTATCAACTGTTGTCTCTTATCTTTATATGTAATAGACATATAGCATACATTTATTTATAAGATGATAAAACAAGAGTTTTCAGAGGTTGTTTTATTAAAGAAACAAATATGATATTAACGTTTTTGTTAATATTTTGTCTTCAAAACAAAATTGAACATTACAGAACAACACTATCGGACAACCGAGGCCCAGTATGTGTAAACGAAACATAATTTACGACGCCGTTAGTGAATTCTTTAACGTCATATATGAAAGGATCTATTGCAAATAACAAAAGAATTGACCTATAGGGGAGATGGATTTCCCGGGAAAAAAATCACTTTTGAAAATCAAAGTTTTTTTGTTATTTTCTATCGTACATATTTCTAAATTTTTTTTAATTTGCATTTTGAACCTATCATATTGCTCTTGCAATTTTATTATTAATCTTCAAAGTTGGCTAAAACAGCATTTTCTCAGTAAAATGGTATATTTCTGCATGGTTTTTGGCCTAGATATCCTTCAGGACCGGCCTGCCCCTAAAAAATCTTAGATATTTTGATAGGTTTTGTTCAAAGGAATAAATTAAGATAGAATTTTTTTAGGGGCACCCCGGCCCTGGGGTCGAATTTTGCAAAAAAACGACAAAAATTTCGGAAACTGATTTTTCTTTCATAGTGGTCTATATTTATATCGTAAGTTCCGGATAGCTCAGTAGGTTAAACCGGTGGCTTTGTCACACATGATGTTTTTTGTGCCCTCAGCTGGTTCGATTCCATCTGTCGGCATACTTTTTCTTTTTTAAAATTAACGGCATTTATAAACACCGTTTTATTAATTTTTTTATGCAGAATTGTGCATTTTGTATATTTAACTTCGATCTTCTTCCTTGAATGCACATTTGCTCTTTGAATTAAAGATGGAAAACAAGTATATACTTAACTACATGTAAAAACAATCAACCGGAACTATACCTTAGTGTAAGCACGCTTTGTTTGAGGACGAGAATCATTCACTCTGTGTTACTCGAGACAGGTGCCACGTAAAAAAATCATGCCGAGCAAAAACTGTTGCGTTTGCCTTTCCAGATAATCAAAAGGAAATGGTACAATTGTGGGAGAAGTACTACAAAGTAGATGCAGTTCGTTCTTTGCAAAGAACATGTGCATTGGTGACATTTTATGCGAAAAATGCAGGAGGAAGGTTTATAGATTAGACAAAAATGGGGTTGAGTCAGTTAAAGTTTTCCGTCCCCTTGCCATCCCGGCAGCTAGTACGTCCCCTTATACAAAAGATGCAGCTGGTAATACGGAAAAGGGTTCAGTTGAATGTACAGTGAATGATGATAGGGTTCGAACGCCTCGTAAAAATCCTTCTACATCTACAAACATCACTCTTCCTGTTATTTCTGTTGGAAAAACTAAGGCGACGTGCATTATTTGTCGCAAAGAGTCAAAGGGTTTGCGACCTCTGAAATCGCGTCACGCGAAACTTTCGATAGTTGCTTAATATATGTCCTTGGTTATAAATAAACGCATATAAAGAACATGTATCGTATTATAGAAAGTAAACTGAAAATAAAATTTAAAGATAATAAAGTAAAAAAAAAAGGCGTCCATAACTCATACTGCTCGGACAACGACTGTGAAACTTCTTTTTTTGTTCAATCACTATACATTATGAGAACTAGAACCTAAGAGTTTACTGTGTATGGCCTAAAATCAAGAAGTGGAACGGAAATCGATATGCTTTTTGTAAAGACAGAAACCAATACCGGCCCTATAGGTCAAGTCTTTTGTTATATACAAGTGTTCCTTTGAATGATGATTTTGGCATGTGGTGACATGTGGTGATAACGAACAGTGTTTAAAATCAAAAGTCCAAAGGAAAAATACAAAACAGGAGCAGAGCAAACACGGACCTCTAAAAACAAATTAGAGGTAGGAACAGGTGCCATGGGGGAATGAGCATCCTCTGCTGACAGGTCGCACCTGCCGTGTGCTCTTTGTCGTAATCGGGAAAAAACGGAAAAATCCGTAGACAATTAGGTGATTAATTATGGTCTAACAATAAGTATGAAAAACGTCAGTCAGCATGCGACCCAGTGGAAGATTGTTTTTGCTGACAAGGTCGTTGTATCGACCATAGAACTTACGAAAAGATGACTTCATTCGAGACTGTTGATAGGCATACTCTAAAACCTGGCCTGGCCTGGCATGGCCCCATTGGCTTGGCCTGGCCTCAAAGTTGGCATGGCCTCACTTTTGGCCTCAAAATTGGCTTGGCCCAAATTTTGGCCTGGCCTCAAAAATTGGCCTGGCCTCAAAGTTGGCCTCTACAAAAATTTTTGGCCTCAAATTTATTTTTATATTTTCTTTAAATATTTGATGATTTTATTGAATATTTATTGATTTATTTTCAATGCACATTAAACATCACACTTGGTGACTTTAGTGTCTTATAGTGATAGTCTATTGAAAATTATAGTTACATTGAAAACATAGTACTAACAATGTATATTTATGACTACAGGTATGAGCAATCCATTCTAATAGATTTTTATTCAGTCTGTTTTAAATTCTGAAGAACTTAAGAATGTGATTTTGCCCTTCATTCTATAACCATGGCGTGTTTTTTTTTAATTTTACCTAAATCAAACTGCTCTCAGGATCGGACAATATCAATGTAACTCTTCTTATATCAATGAATTGTTTCAGAAAAAAATAATGGTAGAGGCCAATATTTGTTTATTCTAACCAACATCAAAGGTCACAAAATATTTTGCTTTGTTCAAATTCTGATCATGAAAATTCCCCATAGGTGAAAAATAATTTCCTAAATATACAACGCATGCATGAAACTCTACTCTAGTCAAGAGGTGATGATTAATGACCATTGCTGAATAAAAATTTTGGAGGAATCCGATGCAATGTTGCAGTCATTCACAAACGCATTAATTAAATTAGACCGTGTGAAATGTTAAATGACAGGGTAGGCAATGAACATGAACCCAAAGCAACAGATTAGCGACAGAAGAGGCTGATATCGAATTTCTGCTGGACAGTGAAATTTGGGCTTGATCGTTGTTGACCGGTAATGTAAGCAAACTGGCATTTTTAAATTATGTTACACAGGGATAGAATTTTGATGTTAGGAATCAGTTTACAAATGCTTGAGATATTTATTAATCCTTCATTCACGTCAGTCTCTTAAAATGATGTTTTACTTTATTATTCTAATAACAGTTGGTGTACTTTTTGAATTAGGAGAAGGGGGGATGGCGGCTCTAAATTTTATAGTTGACTGGTTTAGTATTGGGCATAATCCATTCCTTGGCAATAGTAAAAAAAAGTACCGCTGTATATGCACGTCAAATGTGTCAATTGCTTGTGTGTGTGTGTGTGTGTGTGTGTGTGTGTGTGTGTGTGTGTGTGT
>WFKH01010931.1:61586791-61597881 GCA_016163765.1 Magallana hongkongensis
GAGATGAGTAATAATTATTCGACCCCTTTTCTGTTTTTCTGATGAGATGACCTCGTTGCCTGTGAAAGCGTCTTAGCAAAGCATAATATCTGTCAAAGATGCAACAATTTTGAGAGTTTGCAACGAAGGAGATGTTAATGACAAATACAGTACATTTAAGGATGAAGTAGAATAAACAGGTAAGATGAAACTGAAATTACATCTTTCTAATTAAATTGGATGCAAGTATACCAATTGAAATCACTTTACGATGTTTATTTTGCGTGAGGTACTAGTAAATAGATGCATTTTTTCAGCAGAATTAAGAAGGACTCGGACTTCCATTTTATACCACAAAGATGTTTCGCTCCTATGAATTTTTTTGAGCGAAAAACGATCCTATGTACAGGAAGATTTTTGGACATTTTCCCTTTCATCGATTTCAATTGAATATCTTTCACAGGTATGAGTAAGTTTAATAAAAATCATCTAAATATGCTGCATAAATATCTTGGACAGATTATAGATTACTTGTATAATTTTGCAGCACTGTACTGCATTCGGGCTACATGACGTATAAAAATATCTTCATAAAGTATGAATCTGACCATATCTTATATGCATAGTGTTATAATGGTTAGACAATTAAGCGTGTAAATAGCAATGTATGTATATTGAATAATTAAGGTTATGTGTGAAAGGTCTAAATTCAATTTTATGGGGGGGGGGGGGGGGGGGGGGGGGGGGGGTCAACGCAACAAGTTTTTACCTATTGTCTATTACGGTAGAATGTAAGTAATAATTGGAGTTGGATTATCATTATTTACAAATAATCATCAGTCTGGATTAAAATAAATTCCAAGGATGAATCGGATATCTCATCCTTTGCGTGAAAAGTAAAGCAGGACTTCGCGCCATTATGTAACATTCATAATTTTTCGCACCGATTAGTGGACGAGTCCAAATTGAGATTATAAGAATACTCCAGAACACACCGTGTGTACACATGCAGCTTTATTTGAAAACAAAAAACTTTAACTATTACTTTCCTATGGTTGGAAATGACAAAAAGGCCTTCAATTTTGCATCTCAATATTTAAAAATTTGGCTGTTTTATCTTCTGCTTTCAAGCTTATATGAAATTATTTGATACATATACATTCCTAAAATAATTTGAAATAATGAAATAAATTAATTTCAAGTGATATACATGTGCATGCACTAGATTGAACAAAAAGTCTTAAATTCATGCCTTTTAAATCTGCACGTTCCAGATACATATTATTACACATATTTTACACACGTGAACGTTTTCACATGTGAATTTATAAAGAGCATCGAAAATTTAAATTCATTTCTTATAAAGATAGCCTAATTGATACATGCTTCCAGTTGTGTGTGTGTCATAGATAGTTCAAAACTCAAAACCAGTATACATGAACGCAAAGGTGGTCTTTAGAATCAGCGTTTTAGTGTGAACAAGTCGACTACATGTAATTGTTCGCGAACAACAAGAGGTCTTACCATCTTATCATTTTTTAATGTTCAAAACATTTCTGTTTCAGATTTGTTCATTACAATCTATAAAATGTTTTTCCTACATTACCTAAGAAAATAATGCTAAAGATTTTTTATGGTTTTTATTTACATAAAAAAAGAAAAAATCATGATAACATGTACCTTTGGAATCGAATACTGTATTAAATTGCCCCGCTATAAGTCATATCTAGATTTGCCGAGTGGTCACGCAGTTGAAATAGTTTGTAATTGAATATGACTTTTATGATTGGGTCGAATCCCGAAACATTTGGATTTTTTAAATACATATTTCTTTTAATCGCATGAAAAGGTAATGTATATAAATAATTTAATAATAATATTAGAATAAATTTATTTAAACTTGTCAATATTTTGCATGCGTGCCTAATTTATTTCAACATTACCTACTGTGTGGAGTCCCCGTTGTAAACTTGAATTATAAACATTTTCTTCTGAACAATCGATGTAAAACAATGTACGTATCAATGTAAAAAGTTGTTTTTATTTCTTTTTTATGAAATAATCGGGAATGCAGTTTTCTAAGATACGTGCACAGGTTGTTAAAAGCAAAAAAATCATTTTAAAAAAGTATGAATCGGTGATGAAGCAATTTGTAGCTAAATATTTGTACGGATAAATTTGTTCCACCTTTTTAGCTCACCTGAACCAAAGGTTCAAGTGAGCATTTCTGATCACCTGTTGTCCGTCGTCCGTCCGTCCGACCGTCTGAAAACTTTTCACATTTTTTTCTTCTTCTCTAGAACCACTAAGCCAAATTTAACCAAACTTGGTACAAAGCATCCTTTTGGAAAGGGGATTCAAAATTGCAAAACCCTTCTTAAAAGGGAGATAATTGAGAAACATTGAAAATAGGGTATGTGTCTCACAAAATCTTTTTCTCAAGAACAACTGCACCAGAAATACTAAAATTTACACCAAAGCTTGTATACATAGTTATGGTGGCATATTTCTGCCCCCTACATGCAAGATAAATTATGTCAACATGCAAGAAAATTATGTCAACATGCAAGATGATTATGTCTACATGCAGGATAAACTGGATTATTATGTTGACATCATGATGCAATTTACAAATCTATTTAGGGAATCTGATTTTTATATAGGTAAAATCACTTACTAACGCCCGTATCTGACATCATAGATGCAAGATGCAACAAAATTATGACAACATGCGACTTATTTATGTCAACATGCCAGTTAATTATGTAGACATGCGACTTATTTATGTCGACATGCGACTTATTTATGTGAACATGCAAGTTAATTATGTTAAATTGCAAGATATTTATGTCAACATGCGAGATATTTATGTCAACATGCGAGATAATTATGTTGACATGCGACTTATGTATGTCAACATGCGAGTTAATTATGTTAGCATCGCGGGTGTTAATTAAGGAAGCATATGGGGAATTTAGCGTCTTATTTAGACTGTTATATTCAAAATCGTGAGATTTAATAACTGTTTTTAATCAGATCAAAAACTTAGTATTATCCTTTTAAACAGCTGTCAATGCAGTAAAATCGGGTAGTACATCACTGCCACATCGGTGCATTATCACGTGACAGCTATTAATAGCTTACGTATATTCCTTAACATAAAATGAGATAGAACAACTCTACCCTGCAGTTTCCACAAAACAATAAACATACCAAAAGAAGGCGAAACAGCTGAGTTTTATAAAAACCGTTGCTAGAATTCTATATTCTCCTTAATTAAATAGTTATTCATCCGGTTCTCAGAAAACCTTCCCAACTTTTCTTCAGTTTGCACGGAAAACGGTATGTTGCATCAAAACAACATATAACACATGATTCTAGCAGCACTTTTCAATTTAACAACAAAACAAAAGTAAGCCTATGAAAACGTATCTCATTTGTATCCGTGCGATGACACATGCCAATGAATGTTTGACTTGTAATCCACTTTGATGACAGGGCATTTTTTGTTTAGGTCTAAATTCGAAGAATATATAAATTCGAAGAATATATACCCCCGTGTTATGATATTTGATAGAAATAAGCAAGATACCATTTCTACTACACAATATTTAAGAAAGAAAACCGAGCGTCTGCTTGCTTGTACGACGCCATTTTGTCTGCAACCTGAGGCGGATCAAAGATTTATCCCCGCGCACCTGCGGTGTAACGTAGAGGCGTTGCTATTAACTTTCACACACATTATTTTATTTACTGGACACACTAAAACTTATTTTAAAAAGCTTTTAATAAATAAATAATGCGTTTCTTAATTTTTTTAATCATTTGTCTCGAGACATGTGAAGCACACGTTCCTCTGTTTGTGTGCATGTGGCCGCAGGGACATCGAAAACAATATTGTTTATAATATGATTGAATTGCGTTTATGATATAATTTTTCATGTTATTTTCTTACATTTTATCTTGCATTGTTAGACTCTTTTAAAATTTTGACCTTTTTACCGATTAATTACTGAAAAATGACGAAAAGATATGAGCGGCAATAATGGGTACTCGAATTCCTGTAAATTGAAGGTCATGGACAGGGTTTATTTTTAGTCAGAAGTTAGTCGATATTGATGAGAATAAAATAAAAATAATTACTCAAATTAAATATATGAACAATGCAGAGATTTGCATTGAAATTTTTACATGACAGCTTACATAAAGAGAGTAATGGAGAAAACGTGTGTATTTTTCGGCAACAATGGGTACTCGCACGTTATAGTGAATATTCTAAATTGTTAAAATCACGACACCCGGACCAATGCTTGGGCCCCAGAGAGGTTCAAAGTTTAACATAGAAATATACAAAGAAAATGTATAGAAATCTTCTCAAGAACTACAATGCTACAAATTGTGAGATTACTATGGAAGCATTCTAAGATAATGTACTAGTATATTCTAAATTGTTTAAACCGTGACCCCCGGACCAATACTGGAGCCACAGGCGGGGTTCAAAGTTTAACATAGAAATATACCGAATACTTCAAACAAATCACTAGAAAAGGTGGGTTTTTTAAAATGTGTTTTAATAGTTTAACTTCTTCTCGATAAATAAATGTACTGGTATTAGGTTTTAGGTCCATTGCTGGTCAATTGCTGTATTTGAATTTCAAAGGGCTATCACTGAAGCTTTAAAAGACCCCAAAATCGTCTCTAGAAGGAATTTTCTCTGCTCCATGCATTTACATTCTGAAAATTCATAAGAATTATTATAAATATATCATTTTGTTTAGTTACCATGATTCAATGCAGATTATATAGATTAAATGATCACAAATAATCATCTTGATCCCATTATAAGTACCTTTTATTTCATATTTTGTAAATTGCATATGTATGAAAATGTGCATGCATTAGTTATGATTGAAGATACAACGAAAGTTCCCGATATGAACAACTTCTGTACATAACTGCACATTTTCAATAAATTATGATAACATTGTGACGAGATGACATTACGGACAAATTTATGAAAGAAAATAGGTGCGCCGTGTATACTTAACATGCGTCTTCTATCCCGCGACGATCATGCAAGACTGTAAAGTTAAGAATACACATATACACACACACAATTGTCTTAGAAACACGGACAATGTCAGGAAGTCTCCATTATATTGTTTCAGAGGAGTACGTAGCATTAAGCAATAATAAGCATTTCCTTTGTACATTGTAAGTTCATGGAGTTATCAGGCAAAGGGTCGTTGAGTCGCATAACTTTTTATAACCATTTAGGTAGAGAAAAAACAGTTTCTATATAACTTATAATAAAAGAATCTTTGCCGGGAAAAATAGAAATGCAATTAGGTTGCTACTTCAATCTGAATTCTTTTTATCTCTGCGTATCAACAGTTTTCTATAAGAGCTTTATCAAGAGATAAAAAAGTTAAATCTTGCTTTTTAAAGATATTTTAATGTCGTAAAAAAGGGTAAAAATAAGAAAAGGAATTCAAAAGGTCTTTCACTTGAAAGGTGAAAAGAGCTAATTAGCACTTATCATCTCCTTGAGTAAACGACAAAGGACGTCTGCATTGGTCAACCACTGCTTCTTCTTTGTTGGAAAAAATCCTTAAATATGGTGTGAAGGTCATGCATGCGGGGTCTAGTGGTGTTAGCCCATTGAAACATATTCTATTATATATCATATTACAGACATACCAATGCAATTAGGTTGCTCACCTCAATCCGATTTTGTCATTGGCAAACGACGCTATGGGAAGGTCAGAACATTTCTGATTAGGCAATCAAATCTTATTGAACTCATGCAAAGTGTACAGGTGTTTGGTAAGCATGTTATTCTGCTCTAAACACAACGTGACGTCAATTAAAAGGGCAACTGCTCTAATTTAAAAGTAATTTCAAAGGGAATCTACTCCAAATATTTTAAGAACTTACGAAACGCAGTTTATGTATAAAATATTATGAATTGTCGATATGAGTAGGCAAAGCGTCGGCCATATTGCCGAATATTAGTTCTTACAAGACGAGCATAGAGATATATCCGGCAGTCACGTGTCATGCTAAAACCAATGAAAATGTGACATTTCATTCTGAGGGAAAACAATCAGCAGTAACCACGTGGTCACTGCTGGAATTTATTGACGAAAAAGTCTGCAGCAGGGTCGTCCGTCTGGCCGCCGTTTATTGATCGATAGACGGTAGATGTTTAACGTAATCCGATTTGTCAAAACCGCCCACAGAGACCAGATGAACCTCGGCCGATTTTCGGTCGTCAACTGGTGTCTGACGACCGACATTTAAGAAACATACAAATGCTTAAATGTCGACCGACCAACGACAGACATAAAATCTGTCTGCCGATGTTCGGACGATGATCGAAGATAGCTCGACGGACTATACAACGACATGTGTCGGCCACCGACGCAGAAAAAATTATAAATTGGCCCGACAGACACAAAATTTGTCGGCCGACGAAAAAAAGGTCGATATCGGCCAGGACAACGGCTGTGAACTGCCGACTGTCGCTCAAATAATCCCATTTTTGCCTGAAAATCCATCAACCGTTGGTAGTTTTTGGAAATGTGCCTGAGGTTTTACTCTCTATATAAGGTTTTTAATGTTTTAATCCTCATTTCCATAAAGGGACCTTTCGATAGTAGTTGGAAATTTCAAAGATTACTTTAGATAAAAAAAAAAGTTAGCCACAATGAATTAATTAATTATAAAAACCGATTCCCCAATATATTTCTTATCATTTTTAAGGATTGTAACCACCTAAGGTCTGTTCACATTTATCTATGATCATGTGGCGCAATGGATTGTACTTTTTGTACTTCTTTTTAACAAACTTTGGTAAGTAAAAGATATATAATACCATGGAGTCCATGTGTTCATAGTTACATAATATGTGCCTATAAATGACCTACAGGTGACTGCTTAGAGTTCTATCACCTTATATTGAAATGTAAAAACATTTAGGAGGTCCATACAAAGACATTTATTTCATAAGAACAATAAGTTTTTATTCTAAGGCTTAATTATGCGCATATTTTGTTCGGATAAAAATCGGAGCACTATAATAGCCTTTCCATTGTGAAGAACAGTATATGAAGTTCCTCGTGAACTCCTTTTGTATATCTACTCCTAAAATTCCTGGTCATGTAGATAAGCATTGTGCTATCTACCTGCCCAAAAATAATTATCTCCGTACTAAAACAACTTTAGTGTAGTCACAATACTAAGAAGGGGGAGGGAACACTCCGGGGGTACTTTGATACTTGATACACATCCCATGTGACAGCTATTGAGGTAATTGAAAGTATCCTTTTAAATAAAAAAAAAAGAAACCTGAAATTACTGCGGTATTATCACAATATTATCACCAAGCTCAATGTTGATAATTAGGTTTTTTCTCCTTATAAGTGTTAAAGAGCTTCTTTTGAATGTCCAAACTATTTTATTTATCTAAAAGGGTCATAGATAGTTCATCTCCAATATAACTACTTAAAAGAGGATCAGACCCACATTAATAGCCATTAATATAATTTGATGAATTATTCCTAAGAAAATAGTTATTTACACATCTTAAAACACTTTAAACGATTGATTTCAAAATAATTCTAATACTTTTTTTTATTCCAAGATGTTTTTCAAAGCTTTATGAGAACTGTGTTCGGGTATTGTTCACTTCCTGAATATAAAATACTTATCTTCTAATGGTTCCCTTAGATTATTTGAGAGATGATATTCTACGTTGTAATATGACCGAGGTATTGAGGCAATTTGGACAAGTTAATTTAATCTGAGGGAGAACATGCAAACTTTTAAAGCAAAATATCTTGTCCTTGAAGTTAATTTTTGAGAACAGTCATGTCTCTATTGTTATGAACAATATTTCCTATATACAGTAGAGACATAGATAAAACAAAAGCCATCAAATTAAGCATGATAATTAACCACAATGAAGTTTCAAAATTTTCCCCCGAAACAAATGGGGAATAAGATATCTTACATGCTTTTTTCCATTTTATGAATAGTTTTAGCTCTGATTGCAGGCAAAACAGTTTTCTTGGCTCTTATTTTTCTTCAGTCGTATTTTGGCACGAACCTTTAATGGAATTTCGATACTCACTCGGTGACACCACAAAAATAACAGCCGTAAATTGATATACACTGTTGGTTAAGAGACTGAAAAGTTTTACAACAGTGCCTGCGGTGAGCACTGTTTGAATGGTGTTGCGGTGGGCTACTTGCACCTTCGCATTTAGTGCGAAGATTCAAAATTGGGAAAGCGAAAGTGCAAGGGTGCATATAATATCCAAAAGCGAACATTTCAAGTGTAAAAAATGCATATTTCTCCGCCGCATCTACGCACTTTTGTTTCTTCGCCTTTGCAATTAACTTCGCATCTTTGCGAAGGTGCGATTTTGCGAAAATGCAATGAACCTTTCGGAGCACCATATTTTGTTGAAGATGCGTTAAAAGTTGTTTTTATGCAATAAGTGAAGTTGATTAATGTATACAGTGACACTTTTTTTTTTTTTTTCACGTTGAGCCTAAACTGTGTCGGTAACAGCCGTATTTACTTAGTTTATCTTTGACAGCTTATACCTGCAGTTTGTCATAGAATAAGATTCTTTACAAGCTAGATATGTGGCCTTTCTGTACGATACATTTTGTTGATGGAACTGGCGGCGGTGGTCCGGTAAGGAACCTAGTAATCCAACCGAAGGCGCGAGATAACTGTTTCAAGCATGTTTCAAATATTGATGATGTTTGGACTGCGGGAGCACACGAATAATATGGAATCTTTATAGAACGTTACTCAATCTCTCTTCTCATAAATATAACGGTTAAGAAAGAAATGTAAAAAATATAATCCCCCGTTGTTTAACTTCGTGTAAAGTATGCCATCATGGTGGTCAGTTTGATTATTTTGATGTAAGCGAGACGATTAGACGAGTGTTTCAACGATTTCTACGGATGTCCTTGAATTATTCAAAATATACTGATAGATTATAATTAATTATATATATATATATATATAATGTTTGTCTAATGCTCTCATTCAAGAAAGGTTCCGTGATCAGACGCAATGTTTGAATTCGTTATACTAAAGTAAGGACTGACGTAGAGTGTCAAGGTCACCCTAGTCATTTATTTGTCCTATTGTAATTCGTATTTGTCCGTCGTCCGTTAACAATTCTTAAGATGTATAATATGTAACTGATATTAGCTACATTCCTCTAAAAAGAGGAAGGGATCATCCGAATGATTCTGTCACCAAAAAAAAAAAAATAAAAAATAAAAAGGGAATGAGCACACGGCGAGTGCGACTGGTCGGCAGGGGACACTTATTCCTCCTAGGCACCTGATCCCATCTCTATATTTTTTAGAGGTCCGTGTTGCTCTGCTTTGAATTTGTATTTCGTTTTATGGATTTTTGAGATGGTTGACTGTTTGTTACTGTCATTTTTCTCTTGGAACTGTTTAAATGCATTCCCGATGATATATAAGTATTTCTGTCGACTCATTAAAAGATAAATAAGTGTTGGGTTGTACAAGTGCCCCTGGGGTAACCCCCACCCCTAAATGGAATTGACCTTTTGTCTTGCGTATGACAGTTATAGAAGGTAAAGCTAAAGAAGATCAACAAGTACTTTTTGGTTTTCCAAAAATGTCATGTGACTACAATAATCAAAACTTTTAGATCCAAAAAGTTATGCCAGTTACTGCATGAATAATGCATGGACAGCATCTAAAATTTATGAGGTGCTGATGAATTTTTCAGAACATCAATGTCACGACCTGTTGTCATTATTCAAATTATTCAAACGAAATAAGAAGAAAAGATGAATAGGTGTGTTAAGTTTTGCTAAATGAGTAGCATTGAAAACTAATGTCTTGTAACCTTTGCAGCTCTCAAAACATAAATTATAAAGAAGCTGATCTGACAGTCTACATAATTTAAAGTTTTTTATGTATCATAAAACTTCCTGGTTGCCGTATAACTGCGGTTTTCGTCCCTGCAGGATGAAGCTATATTATCATTCAAACGGTATTACAAAATGCACACTTAGCCAAAAAGTAACAAAAATAGAATTGAAAAGTGATTACTGTCATCAATTTAAATAGCATAAATTAAACTCTAAAAAAATAGAATTAACGATCTCCGATCCTCAGCAATGTTCGATAACTCTAAATTATCCGGAATTTTTTTATCCGTACCATAAATCTGCCTTTTATATAGACAAATTTAATAAGTCTTGAAGTGTTAATATTACGCAAAACAACTGCTTGGCTTAGTGGCTCCACGGAGATCTACTACCTTGAGGTAAAGGGGTTCGAGCGACCGTTGCATCGATACAACCTTTTTGTCTAATTTGATCTCAACTTGTATACGTTATTTAAGATTATTCCATTATATTCATCGTGGCCCAAATTGCCATAACTTCGTAAAATGCATGGATACCATCAAAAAAATTCTTTCTATTTCATTTATAAAGTTTGCAGGATAAATAAAATTTTTAGGATGAAAAAATACTTTGAGGCTGAGGATCGGAGAACCTTAAAAAAAATCTTCTCAATTTTAAAAATTCGCATCCGCTAAATGAAGTGTTATAGTATTCCACATTAGATTGAATTTTGAATAATGGATGATGAAACGTGATCAAAATATATTTTTTAACTTTACAATTTGTTCTGGTAAACTTGGATAATGTTAAAAATTTTAATATGAGGAACGCATTTCGCAAAGAAAAGTTGCTTCGTATTAAGCATTCCTCCATGAGATCACCCTGCTGGTAGTTGTATGTCTATCGACCGTTAGTAATATGTAAGACTCATGTTTGGGGGAAAATAATTTCACCAATGACAAAACGCATAAAAAAAAGAAACATAAGAATGGCGTTATTAATTAACATCAAAATACATGGATAATTAAATCATTTTTCTTAATATCAAGTTCTTCTTGAAATGAAGTATAATAATATAAACTGGACACTTCTTATATTAACGTTTACACACTTGTTCACACTTGTTGTGAGGTGTTGTTTGTATTGTCACACACACACACACACACACACACACACACACACACACACACACAC
>WFKH01010931.1:61609888-61629307 GCA_016163765.1 Magallana hongkongensis
CATACTGCCTTTTGGTAAAAGGTGTGCAGTGACCTTTGTCCAAGTGTCTAGATCCAAGGTTAAGGTCATAGCAAAATTATTTGTAAAATCTTTGTCCGGATCATATTTTTTCGGCTTAATCTAGCTTAACCTCTACCCGTAGAGTGTCTTTGGTCAAAATATTGTCTCTCTTGGTACTAAGGGATGCTCAGCGACACTAGACACGTGCTTCTAGTCTCCAACCTTTTTTTTTTCTTAGGAATGCTAGATTATATATCTTGCAACCCTAGAAAAAAGCCTTTCCTGTCGACATTTGAGGTACAAAGCGTGAAAAAAAGTTGACTGACCAGCCTCTGGAGCGACTTTCTACCTAATCAAACTCATATGCCGAACAGCATAGTTTACTAGATCTCTATCACCTTTCTGACACTTCGTCTAAAAGATGTTGAATATTGCTTACCAAGCTCTTGGCTCTAAAGCTAGTCAAAGCTAGTCCCCATTTTGTCTTAATTGTTTGGTGCCTCTGCAGGCCCTTGTTTATAGATTCTCTTGTCAATTATATCTTGCATATTGCTCATCATCTAGGAGGAAACATGTAAAGGACACCTGTCATTGACGCATTTGATATCCCATATCAAATGGTAGATTTGTTACACCAACTGGAGTTGCAATGTTCTGGTATGGCTCACTTGGTCATAGGAATGACATGGCCTTGTGATAGAGATCTCATTTTATGAAACAGAACGGCTATACAGTTGTCCATTGTGGCATAGGCCTAGGAATGACTGGACACGGGTTCTTTTCTTATAATAAAAATATGTTCTGAAGACAACACAGTCTTAATATTTTCAATCACATTTTCACTGATCACGATCATGTCTTGTCATGATTAGAATTCGCGGGCGGGCGTTTTCTTATTTTCTGATTTATCCTGAATAAAAACAACTTTAACCAAATTGTTCCACATCTATTAAGCATATAAAACGACAATTATTTTAAAATTGGGGGGTGCCGGTAGGGGGACATGTACTGCTTATGTTATACTCTCTGAATGCTTGTTTTACTTGTCTTATTTCTGAATAAAGGACTATGGAATCCATTATAAACTAAATGTAGACAATTGTTATCACAGTCAGGTTAAAGTAGGTAGTCCCAATCTCAAATTTTGAAATTTGATCTCTCTGGTAATACCTGTGTAATATATAAAAAAGAAATCTATTTATTTCCGAATATCAAGTTTTTTATAAGAGCTTTTTCAAGAGATAAAAAATTGATAACATGAAAAGAAATCTTGCCTTTTTAAAATATTTTCATTACGTATTGTTAGTAGTGTGTTTCCTTTTAAAAAAAATAAAAGGTCAATTTATTTTATTGATAATAAATAGAATTAATTATTCAAATGGGACACACAACATTAAAGGACAATAAAAAAAAAACCTTACGCTGATCGAGCTTTTATTATTAAAGTGACAGCTCTTTGGACTTTAAACAACCCCCCCCCCCCCCCCCCCCTCCCCCCCCCCCCCCCAAAAAAAAACAACCCGCAAAACAAAAACAAAAACAGAACAAAAACAAAATAAAACAAAAATTATTTTATGTTCTTATGTCCTGAAATGTACGTAAAGTCTTATTAATATCATTTTTAACTATATGACATATTTATCCTTTAAAATGAAATAGAATATGCATGGTCACACAACTATGGATATCTATATTTCTGAATATAATTTCAACTGAAAGTTTTGCGTTTATGTTTTATGTTATTGGTAGAGATATAATAATGTAACTCTACCTTTAGCTTAAAATTCATTTCATAAAGTATTCACTTTAATTTAATAGTTTCAGCAGTCTTTTTGAGACATTAACAAAAAACTAGACATTTCAAATGTTACTTCATGTTATAAAAAGTCGGTCACAATGAATGAAAACCATTTCCCAAAAGATTTCTTATCAATTTTCAGGATAGTAACTACATAAGATCTGTTCACATTTATCTATAATCATGTGGCGCAGTGGATTGTATTTTTTGTACTTATTTCTAACAAACTTTGGTAAGTAAAAGATATATATTACCATGAAGTCCATGTGTTCATAGTTATA
Organism: Magallana hongkongensis; assembly: GCA_016163765.1. Taxonomy (NCBI): domain Eukaryota; kingdom Metazoa; phylum Mollusca; class Bivalvia; order Ostreida; family Ostreidae; genus Magallana; species Magallana hongkongensis. Next base: position 61,611,968 of record WFKH01010931.1, read on the forward strand.
TAATATACATGTTGATGTGTCTATGAATGACTTAATTACAGGTGAATGCTTATAGTTATATCACCTGACATTGAAATGTTAAAAAATTATATATGGATGTCGATACAAAGACATTTATTTCATAAAAACGATAAGTTTTCATTTTAAAGCTTAATTGTGCGCATATTGTGTTTGGATATAAATCAGAGTTATTGTACTATAATAGCCATTGCATTGTCAATCGCAATATGTGAAGTTCACCATGAATTCCTTTCCGTTTATCTGCTCTTAAAAATCCTCGTCTTGTCAGATAAACAGTGGTCTATTCTCTACCTGCCCAAAAGGAGTTATCTCCTTACTTAAACAGTTGTAGTGTAGTCACGATACTAAAAAGGGGGAAGGAATACTCCGGGTAATTTGACACTTGACACGCATCCCCGGTGACAGCTATTGTGGTTATTGAAAGTATCCTTTAAAATACCGTTAAACTATAATTTTTCCGGTATAATCACAATAATTAGTTTTATTTTCCATAAAAGTGTGAAATGTCCAAATTCTATTTTATCTAAAAGGGTTATAGATAGTTAATCGCCAATATCACTGCTTAGAAAAAGGATCAGATCCATATTAATAAGCTAAGGATACATTTTCATGAATTGTTCTTAAAAGAATGAAATAAACTTTACACCTATATATTTCTTAAATCAATGAAAAACATCTTACGATAAAAAAATATTAGAATTTAAAATTAATTTTCTAAATCTAAAATATTAAGTGTTTTAATACATGTAAGTGGCTATATTTTGTTAACTAAAGAATAATTCATCAAATCATTGATTTATAAGAACGTTGTTGGGTTTTTGTTTACTTCATACTACATTTTCTCAGTGCAAGTTACTCGATTCACTAATGAGCAAGTCAGTGACAAAAATCAGCGGTGTTATTTTGCTTTTTGTTCTGTAAGAAAACGAACCGATGTAAAAATTATTTTGTCCAATTTTCAAATAAAACAAATTAAAGTTAACGTATTTCATCATTTTCGATCATTTGGAAGTCACAACAACAATAATTGTAAGAGTATGAAATACACATCCTCTAATAATTCTCTAAAATTATTTGAGAGATTGTAAGTTGACCGAGATGTGGAAGAAATTCGGGTAAGAAATTCGTTAATTTATTTTTTTGCGAGAACATGCAGACTTTTAAAGCAGAATCTCGTATCTTTTAATTTATGAATGTTAAACCAACTTTTGACAATATTCATGTCGCCATCATACAACAATACTTCATATATATTGTAGAGGCATAGATAAAACAAAAGTTATTCATTTATGCAAGATAATTAATCACACTGAAGTTTCAAAACTTCATGGAATATCGATTTCGTACACGGTCACACTGCAATAAGTAACTAAGTAAGTAAGTAAGTAAGTAAGTAAGTAATCTTTTATTATATTGACAGCGTGCATTATAAACATTGTAATTTATACTGTAAACAAAATGAATATTAAACCAAACTGCACCCGGCCCATTTGACCTATAAGTCACCTTTCCATTAAATTATATAAATTTACACATGCAGACGATTTTTTTCTATGGTTAAAGGTTGTATGTACAAATTTGGCTAATTTATCTGGTAATCTTGATTTTATTTATCACTTTAGACAAATAACCCGTATCATTATTATATGGGTGATTATATAATCTGTCAACATATTTTTTCCTTATATGATCATAAGTTTGACAGTCTAATAAGAAGTGTTTTTCATCTTCGACAGAAGAGTTTGAACAAAAAAACACACGTCCTTTCACTTAAAGGTTCATTTTTATAACGATCAGTTTCTATACGAATAGGAAGAATGCCAAATCTAAGCTGTGCCAGGGCTGAACGTTCTTGTTTGAGATATTTGAAGTAACATAAGGTTCTGTTTCAGTTAGAATTAATGGAACTATATGTCCTTAATTTTGGAGAAGATCGTATTTTTACTTTCCAGTTGTTTTCAGCGTATTGACGAAGTTTTTGGCACACAGAATCTGTATTCAATAATTCTAGCTTTTCAAAGAAGCTGCTAATATTAAGCATATCAAAAAAAATTTCTTCCTGTGAGCACCACACTCCCCGCATATTGTAATCCCAAATAAAAATTTTTTTCGTTGATGTCTCATTTTCCAATTTAAGAATTCGCTTCCAAAGGCGTAACATATTCAGCCAACGTCGCTGTGTGGAGGGTAAACACCAAACTTCGATGTTAAGGGTAAATAAGGAAGAAAATCGGTGAAGCCCCAGAAAATAACGAATTGCGCGACTTTGCACTATATCAAGCTTGTTAAATGTTTTTTAACCCCAGACCGGAACAATAATCAAGAATTGGCACTACGCAAGAATTGAAAAGGTTTTCGTATGTTCTAAATCCAACATCCTTATAAGAATGTATTTTCGAAATCATTCCCCCCAGTGCACTGCCACCGGCCTTCGCTAGTGTTTCAGCTGCAACCTAGAAAGGAGACTGCTTTTCATGAAAAATAATTCCAAGATATTTATATTGAGGAACAATCTGCAATTTCTTACTTCCAATCCTGAATTGAAACTAAGTGCGTGGTTGACGACCCTTGCGAAAATGCACAACATTTGACTTTTCGCTGTTAACACTTAATCGCCACTTTATACACCAAATATAAAATAGGTCCAGATATCATCTGCATACAAAAGTAAAGAGACTTTCCCGTCATTGATTGGAATTCCAATATTTGTTTCCTTACTATTCACAGCTAAGTCGTTAATGAAAATTAAGAACAGTGTAGGTGATATAGTATCTCCCTGACGAACCCCGTTTTTACTAGTAAACCAACTTGTATAAATATTATTCAAGCGCACACATGATTCAGTCTTCAGATAAAGACTAGAAATAGTATAATATATAATTATTACCATCAATTCCATTGAGCCTAAGCTTATATTGTAACAGTTGCCTGTCCACCAAATCAAACGCTTTTTGAAAATCTAAAAACTTGTTAATTGGTATACACTGTGCGTGAAGTGACTGAAAAGTTTAAACATTTAACTGTTAGACCACAGTACCTGTGGTTAGCACTGTTTGAATGGTGTTCCGATAGGGCTACTCGCACCTTTGCATTTAGTGCGAAGATGAAAAATTGCGAAGGAGAAAGTGCAGGCGTACCTACGAGGGTCAATCAAAAAATACGAAGACTTTTGTCATAGCTATGTTACTTAACGTCATATTATTATTAGATTTAGTAGACATAATTTAGCAATAGTTTCAAACAATTTGAAATCCTAAAAGTTAACATATTCCTTTATTTCTAGGAATTATATAGAATCTAATCCTGTAAAAATGAGGTCACGGCGCACGGTCAAAATTTCTGTTATGTCAACAATAAACCATATTATGTTGAAAGTAATATCTCTATAAATTGGGCATATAACCAAATAATATTGAAACCACGAATTACGAATTATCATGATATTCTAAGTACCAAATAACGACGGGATATATAGTTTTGTTGAACAGATATCAGTAACTAAAGACAGATAGTCCTCTTTAAAATTGACTAAAATCATTGATGTCGCCGGACGTAACGGCGCAACGAAAAGTATAAACAGTATTGATTTAACTCGGGAAAAAGTCGATACAAACTATGAAAATGTTCAATGGTGGAAAAAATTAGTCAAAAATTATTTTCACGTTTGTGTTTAACTGTATTACATTTTTTGGGGGTGGTGCTATTTGTATTTTGAACATCAAAAGTACGAAAGAGAGAAGAATATCTGTAAATATTTGGTCAAAAGAATAAAAACGTCATCTGACGTTCAGGGTTTTTCTTACAGTAAACGAGGAGACATGCAGTAAAAAAATGAAAACTTCGAGGAAGTAACTTATGATTCTCGTACAAATGTGAATAAATCAGATGTCAAGTGATGTTATGCCAATTCCAATTGTATGGTGAAAAGCATAAAAAGACTCAGGGTGATATAAAGATTGGGTATTTCTATTAACTGTGCGTGCGTCATCTTGACGTCATGTTTTCAACGTTACCGTGCGCCGTGGTGAGGAAACATGTTTTTAAAATCGAGTAACAAAAATACCTGTTCACCAAATGGAATGAAACTTCGTATATCAATGAAATAAGTGTTGGTGCATAAATTAATCTGTTAGTTATGACTATTATGAAAAATATATGATAGACAGTCACATTGTCTTCGTATTTTTTGATTGACCCTCGTATACATTTCAAATCTTTAAAAAAATGCAGCTTTCGCCGTCGCATCTTTGCACTTCGCTTCTTCGCCGTCGCATCTTTGCACTTTCGCTTCTTCGCCGTCACATCTTCGCCTTCGCAAATTCACGTCTTTGCCATAAGACGAACGTGCGATTGTGCGAGTAACCGCATCGAACACCATATTGTGTTGAAAATATGTTAAAAATTATTTTATATGCAATTACAACATGTGTTTAATATGTGCTTTGCTTTTGTTTTGTTCTAAATTAATGAAGTTGATTAATATAAACAATGACAATATTTCATTGATTTCATGCTGAGTTTAAATGTGTCGGTAACATAGTCGTTACTTAGTTTATCTTAGATAGCTAAAACTTGCAGTTTGTCCTCGAATAAGATTTTTTCCAAGGTAGGTATCTGACGTTTCTGTACGATAATTTTTAATGGTGGACCTGGCGGCGGTGTTCGCTGAGCAACCGAGTAATCCAACCGATGGCGCGATATAACTGTTTCAAACATGTTCCAAAGATCGATGATGTTTGGACTGCGGACGATTAATATTAAATCTTAATCAAACGTTTCTCAATCTCTATTCTCATACATATAACAGTTAAGTAGGGACTGTAAAGAAATATAATCCACCGCTGGTGAACTCCGTGTAAACTAAGCCATGGTAATTTTGATTATTTTGATGTAAGTCAGACGATAAGACGAGCATTATGACGATTTCTACAGATGCCCTTGAATTGTTTAAAATATTCTGCTAAATTATTTCAGGAGACGGTAAGATTAATTATATGTTAATAAAGTCAATCTATATTTATAAAGCATGTCTGTCAAATGCTCTCGCTCAAAAAAAGTTTCCGTGATCAAACACAAGGTTTGAATTCATTATACTAAAGTAAATGTAGGGGGTCAAGGTCACCCGGGCATTAATTTGTCCTATTGTAACCCATGTTTGTCTTAAGGTGTATGACATGTAACTGATACAGGAGAGGGATCTCCGAATGATTCTGTCACCAATAAAAAGAAAATGGTCTCAAATCTTGAAATTGTTTAGATACATTCCGTATGATATATAAGTATTTCTACCTACTCATGAAAAGATGCGTAAGTGTTGGGTTAGACAAGTGCCCCTGGGGTAACCCCACCCCTTAATGAAAATGACTTATTGCTTATGACGGTTATAGAAGGTAAAATAAAGAAGATGAAACAAGTACTTTTTAGTTTAAAAATATTCCATGTACTCTACATTTATCAAAACTTTTAGATCCAAAAATAATATGCCAGCAACTGCATGAATAATGCATGAACAGCATCTTAAATTTATGTGGTGCTGATGAATATTTTAGAGCATCAATGTCACGAACTGTTGTCATTATTCAAATTGTTCAAACGAAATAAGCAGTAAAATAAATGTTGTCTTAAGTTTTGCTAAACAAGTAGCATTGAAAACGAATGTCGTTTAACCTTTGCAACACTCAAAACATAAATTTAGAGGCTGATCTGACAGTCTACATAATTAAAGGTTTTTAAGTATCTTAAAATTATGTGGTTGCCGTATAACTGTGGTTTTGGCCCCTGCAGGATGCAGCTATTTCATCATTCAAACGGTATTTTAAAATGCAATAGCAAAAACAAAAAAAAAAATAGATTGAAAAGATACAGTTAGATATAAAAGTTTACTATATATATAATCAACCACCTATAATGGAAGGTTCATTTGGAAAAAAAAACCCACATTAAATTGGAATTATACAAAATAAAGTGCAAAATTTACAGATTTAAGTGTGAAATGTAAAGATTAAATTATAAAATTGACATACTAAAGTGTGAATTTTACATATTAAAGCGTGGAATAATGAAAGAGAAATAAAATGTGTTAGTGTGGCACTAAAAGGCTTCCACTGGTTTGGAGGTTCTTTCACATTAAATTAAGTATAACTACTTGCACCGTACATGTAACCCGGCATCATTTCATACAAGTAAGGTTTATCTGATCTACAATGTAAGATTCATTTATGGGGGGAAACAATTTCATCAACTACAAAGGGGGGGGGGGGGGGAAGGCAAGAAACAAAAGGATGGCGTTATTGCATAAACGTCAAAATACATGGGTAATTAAATCGCTCATAATTTTTTTACAAATAGATAATAATACTTTAGATGGTACATTTCTTATGTTAACGTTTACACACTCTTTCTGTCTGATTTGAAATCCGGCTGATCTGATTAAGAATGTAATTATTTACAATTCTTAAGCTCTTTCTAGTATTTTCATTTTAACAAAAATATTCTTTAAAATTCATTAATGACAATAATAAGTTCAATCACTTTTATCCGTTTATTATCAAAGTATGCTTACAAAAAGAAATAATATTAATTCTTTTTCGTACGTTTTGTTTATTAAATTATGCGTTAGAAAGTTAATCGACGTGTAGATCGTGTAACAAGTTTTCACTCGTGCGCAAATCATTACATGATTTGTAGGGCAACTCTTTTCAGTTGACTGACAGAAGCCATGTAACATAACAATGTACATGTAAATTAATCGTGATTAATTTCAATAATGAAGGTTAAATGCGATAAGGTGAAGAACATTAATGTTCTGAATCCACATAAGCAAATACATATATTTATTTATAGATAATAACTAATTGACCTCAAATTTGGAAACGATTGATCTAGAGATAAAAGATGTATTTTTGCCTAATTTAATTCTGGTTGTAACGCGCTTTTTGATTGGCTAAAAAATTATTTTCTATCGTATAAAGAATTTTACCTAAGTCATAGGAAGACTAACGTCAAAAAACGTATCAATCCACCTGACGTTTGAATTTTGTACAATTTGATGTCATTTTAAAGGTCAATAGACTGTTTTTATCTACAATTAATAGCAAAAAAATAAATTATAAGGAATGAATTCAATATTTATTAGTTTCATACGATATAAATTGGTTTGGGACAGTACACGCTTTTTCATAAACCGTTCTGGGACAGTATACGCTTTTTTATAAACCGCTTCTGTCCAAAATCATTTTACATCGTATAAAACTAATAAATATTGAATTCATTCCTTGAATAATATGTTGACCATTTTAATCAAATAAAATTAAAAGAAAGATAAGTTTTAACGTATATTATTTCCGAAAGGAAGACATCTGTTTAAAATATTTTTAAATGAGCTGTACATAAGTAATGCGTAATGCGATAATTATGGCAGGCATTTTGTAAACTAAAATCACAATGACCTAACGTTCACCAACCTGAATTTCATAGTTCATCTAATTCTCAGATGTATAATAAGATTTGTCAAATAAAAGTTTAAAATTAACAGGTTAATGTTGATATTATAATTATAATAGTTTTAAAAACCGGGGATGGTAGTTGATGTGACCAGTACTTGTAAAAAGAGTCCTTTCCTACAACAAATATATTTGACTCAGGAGCAAGAAAAGGGAATTACTTGAATAGTATACAAGCCTTTTATTTTAGATAATCCGTAGCTCCCACCCCATCCCACCCCACCCACTGACATAAAAACACCACATACTGTGGTCATGTATTTAAAATCATGGCCATTGCAATCATGCACATGGAGTTTGATTGCAAGTTGTTCATGTGCAAAGCATTTCATACATGTTCACTCTACTAGAGACCAACAGAGGCCCGCCTTTACTCCAGAGCCTCTGAACTTTTGCCTATTATTTTCACATTTAAAGTCCTCCATTGCTCATCATAACCTTGTGCTTTTACATTGTATATTTGTCTGCTGGTACCTATTGACAGAGATAAAGATAACACTCGTCACGTTCAAAGCTCATATAGCTTTCATTTTTATTAAGGAGGCTTGGTGGTCAACAAATTACCCATCAGATCTACCTAAGATTTTTAGAGATGAATTGTTTTTCTATAAAGTACTAGTATTATTAAGTAAAGAAAAGTTCCATAAATTTTCGAGTACTTGTATATTTTCTTATATCTTTATACAAAGCTGAAGGAGATCAATACAGTCTAAAATGGGCACAACAATCCACCCTTCTTTATTTTAGATAACTAATATTAAATTCATTATATCAGCACAGAATGATAACCCAAATTGATAATAAATAAACATATAACTTTTGGGGGAATTGTATTTTGTCAGAGTCTTGTTGAGAGGAGAATGAGGAAAAGCGTGTAATTTCAAATTCTAAATTTATTTAGAGTGTACAAAGAATTGAAGATTTGACAAATTTTGAAAAAATAAAATGAGGAGATTGGTTTCTTCAATTCGCGATTTTAGTTTTGATGGAAAGAACTTTCCAGAACGGGGTAACCAAGAACGCGGGTTGACTAATTAATACCATCATGATGGCGGAAAGTGTAGGGCAAGTTCATCATGCATCGCGCAGATACCTTGGAACGGACAACTTTGGTTTAAAATATACAAATAAATATGCATGCTCTCGCTTTTTTAGATTACTTATAATTTATTGAAAGATTGGAAGTCTTATATATTAACTTGTGAAACGGGGACGTTGCTTCAGAAGGAAGGAGGGGGAGGGGGGTTACCCCATCACCATTTGTTTTTCAAAACAGGCTTATTTTGGACAGTGTTAAAATCATAGTGAAATTTGACCTAAAGAAAGAGATACGCCGCACCACATCTCCCTCCCCGTTTTGAAATAAAAAACATTGGGCATGTATTTGCGATTTAGGGTTGACATTTAATAAAATAGATAATGCAAAAAATGAAAATACTTTCAATTACAACAATAAACTGTTTACGTAACAAACAGTCAAAAGACGAAAAAGTTTGTATTTTTTTCAGTCAGCTGCAACAAAAATAAATTAGGTCACATATAATCGATTTCACTTTTAGATTATCATTCCTGCCCGCTCCTCTAAATATCCAGCCAGTTGCTTTATGATTTCAATTTTAAAAAAAAACAATTAAGAAAAAAATGAATGTGTACAAAAAATGCAAATCCCAATAATGTGTAAAGTGTTATTTCCCGCGCTTGCGCGGGATATCATATAGTGACTTAAAATAATAAACAATAAAATTGATGTAATTTTTCCGCTTTGCTAAGAGTATAAGCGACATATGTCATTAAGGCAGTATTGCATTTTAAGAAGAAAAAGGTCATGTTAAATTTTTTATATTTGAGAAGGATAAATACTTTGAATTCGCTACATTTTTGTACTTCTTCAATATGCATTTTTTTTTAATTATTAGTCTTCTCAAGAAACTCTTAGAACTGAGGATATAGATCAGCAGGGCAATTAAATGTTCGTATGAAATTCATCAAAAATCGTCGTTTGTTATGACCTGATCATGAGCTCCATGCTGTCTGTTCCCCTTACATGTAGTTGTTTTCCTGTTCTGATCCTTTATACCAAAGTCTTACAAAAATATTGATTCTGTTATACGTCCAGTTTTACTTTTATATTTTTCCTGTATGACTATGTATGCATACCTCTGACGATTTGTATTTTTGTATTTTCTGTATATATATGTTCCTCTTGTACAAAATTATTTGGTTTGAGTGAATAAACTGAACTTGGAAACACGGCTTTATCAAAGATGATTCAATGTGTTATCCACGAGGTTCCACCCCCAAACAAACAAACTAGAAAAGTATGTTATTTTAGTTGCTTGGCTTCTCCTATATAATTCTGAAAAAAATATAATATAAGCAAAATCTTATGAAACAAAATTCAATGATTATATAAATAATAGGTATGATATGACAATCCTTTTTTGATGACTAGGCTATATAGATAATGTTATTCCTTTTCGAAATACAACAACTTTTGTATAAACCACGTAAACACCGAAATTCCATAAGAACAGTAAATGTGCACATTATCTTGAAGGACCTCCTTCAAACATTAAATCAATATTATCTGCATACATCAATAGAAACAACGAAATTTCATTTAGTTTGGAAGGTTCAAGTAAGTTTAAAAAGATATTAATACAAACAGATAAATACAATGGAGAAAGTACTTCACCCTGAAATACTACCAACTGTGGAGAAAAAAATCAGAGATCTAATTAGAACTTTACACATTATTTGATATCCCTTTTGATATAACGAATAACAATTAAAAAAAATTCCATGCGACCCTTTTACTAGATTTATAAGATTAAAAAACTTTTTACCAACACTGTTACGGCTTCAAAATAGCCCAAAACCCAGATATATATGTTAGTTCTTTAACATAGCGTAGTCTCTTGAAAAACGCAGTATGAATCATGAATTTCAAAAATTAAAATGTAAGGACTTAATGTTAAAAATATATCCGCATCTTGTGACTGCTAGAACGAACTTTCTTACCACTAGCTATATATCTTACCACTAGCTATATATCATAAAGTTGTCTTAGATATATGGTTTCATAACATAATTTGCGATTGTTATAAAATACAATGAAGACACGATCGCCAATCTAAAACATGCATATTTTAGCGAATTTCATTGCGCAACTAAACTCTATTGCGATGTTCGGAGCGTTTGTGTTCATATTCTAGATCTGTTTAATATATTTTTCTTTTTTCCCTTAAATTTGATTATTCACAGTAGCAATGATAATTGATGGAATTATGACTCGTATATAGCAATACGATTGCCCTTTTAAAGTTCACCTTACATGCATTGGCAACTATGAAATTTCCTCATGCACTAGACTTTTAATTAAAATGGTTGTCGTCATACGTGTGAGGTCGCTATCGAAACAGACGCGAATATATATTATGTAATGGCAATTTCTGTCATATTGTATTACAAATTACGCTTGTTTTCGCAAAGAAAATGTTTTAAATTGGAAGGTATAGCTCAAGGACTCTTGGTAGTATTTTTTTGCATATTTCTTTCAATTTAATATATAACTGCTTAAAAAATGTAATGTTTTAAACATTTTGAGAATCTTTTTTAAAAAAACCACAAAAATATACGTGGAGCCGGATCGATTCGTAACATAATAGGTATTGTCTTCCTTTTTTTATTTTCACGGGATTCTTTAACCTTTTAGTTTAATAATTGTGATTTTGCATGAATCAAAATATCATTCCAATTTATTTAACTAACTATTAGTAGATGAGGATAAATGTAAATAATTCAGATGATTTTTAGTCTGTTTTCACACAGGTACATGTACACATGCATCTGAGACACTGAAAACCTCTCAGATTCTGAAGGGTAACATTTATCAAGTGCTTGTATTGAGTTTAGTGTTAATATTTCATTTTTGATATAGTTTTCAATCATCTACATGTTTTGTTGGTTTTGCAAAGGATTTACAGAAAAATTCAAGGAGCAACATTAACCTCTTTATGAATCTTTGATCCCAGCAACACAATCAATCGTGTAGACGTTAATTTTTTTCATATGGCGGCTGGGTGATCCATAATTACCCATCAAATCTACCTTAAAATTATAATAAGGTATTTTTGCCATAAACTATTGTTTAGTCAAGAAAATCCAAATATTTTAGCTTTTAAATTTGAAGGTTTTTTTTATTACTTTACATATAACTCTTCGTCTCAAGGAGATTAATATAGTCTTAAAATGACTCCTACCATCGAGCTTTCTTGAATAAACTTAATTAAACAAACTTTTACAGCGAGCAATGCACTTTTATCAGGTATAGTTATTACGTATGAACTATGGTTCTAAAAATATTGTTAAGGTAATGACCAGCATACACTAAGCGTAATTATCATTACTCTGTCGTAGATCAGTATCTGTTCTGTTGTCCAGAAGGCTGGGTGAAGGGGAGCCACTCTTGTTATTATCCAAGTAGAGAAAACGCCACCTGGACCACCGCAAATGTAACTCAACTTTCTCTCTCTCACTCTCTCTCTTTCTCTCCATCTTCGCTAGCCAAGGGTTCACGATCCACTCTGCTCCTCTAAACCCCCCCCCCCCCCCCCCCCCCCCCCCCTTGGCTAGCGAAGGTGCTCTTTGTCGTGAACACCACTAATAATAGTTTATCTACTGTTTTTACGATCTAGGCAAAATGTCGTTTGATGTCAAGCAATCTAGTGGTTGTAAACAACAAAGCTGAAAATGATTTTTTGGTTGGCATCGTTAAAGAATATGCTCGTAAGTGAATGTGCGTATCATAGCATACCTTATACAATTTCATCAGCAATATGTTTTGATGATCTAAAGCAAATTGTAAACAAGGATACCTGTGGTTGTTAATGTTTAATTCTTTTACGGAAATACGATTTATTTATGAAAAATTTCTTTTCCGTATACAACAAACATCCAAGACAAAAGTCATATGATTGTAATTAAAGAATTTCATATATAATAAGCCATGAAATTAAAAGTACAATAAATTAGTGTCCTACACAGAAAAAATAATAAAAAGTGACCAATTAACCCCTACTATTTTGTCTACCCTATCCTTAATACAGAAGCCTATATTCACAACTTCTGGCTCGACGGTAATGACAGAGAACTGGAGGGACACTTCATATGGCAATCGACACGACAACCTTTAGTGTACAAAAACTGGAACGCCCATGAACCTAGTGGCGGGTCTGAGGACTGTCTAGAGATGCTGTTCAAAGAATTCGTTGACGAGCAACATATTGGGCTCTGGAATGATAAAATATGTAGTTATGAAAACCATTTTATTTGTGAAAAAAGGTAGTGTGATTATTTTTAGATCACTTGAGTCAATCACAGAACCGATCTTTTTTATCTGTTTGTATGTCTGTGTTTACAATTAACAAAATTCAAAACTTTGCAAGCGTATTTGAAGTTACATTCTAAATATACAAAGTCACCCATTGGGCAAACTAAAAAAGAAAAATCTATGTCAAATATTTATATTAAAAATACCTAAGTTTTGATGTTTAATATAATAAATGCAAGCATGCTTTGAATACATGTGCTATTGTAAATTAAAATCTGAAATAAAATTATGAAAAAGCTAAGTGACCATATAAATTCAGATTTGATTTTTTTTTTCGAATTTGTTCCTTTACCCTTCTTGAATTAAAAGTTAAATATAAGAACATTTTGAAAGGAATGCAATGACTAATTTGAAAAGAGTTACTTATTTAAGCGATGTGACCACACCCCTTCCGTAACAACGATTTTAAAAAGAAAAGAAAAATAACAAAAAATATTCATCCAATGAATACATTGTATTTTAAAAGATGAGTAAAAATCGGTTTAGCCATTTTAATCATCGGGATATATAATTTAATTTGTCATTATCATGATATAATATATATAATTTATTTCAGTATCGAAAATGGTGGATCGTCTCAAGCAATTGGTATCATAGGATAAACTCAATAAAGATATGGAGGCAATTACATGTGTTGAATATGCAGAATAAACAAATAAAGTCTGAAACAAGGCGAATTTTGAACCAAAAGTTTCTCTTACCGCCATAAAACAAAATGATGATGTATGTGTTAATTTCCTGTAATTTCAAAATGAATATGGACGGTTTTCTTTATTTAAACATAAGTAATGTAATTTTGTTGGTTTTTCTATTTAACATAAATGATGTCATTTTGCTCATCCTGATAACCTAAGAAAACTAACCAAAATGAAACCAAGATCTTTGTTTGACGCAAAACATGTGATAAATAGTGCTACAGTTACTAAACTTATTCAAATATTTTAATGTTTAAAGCAATAAGTGAATTTTACTACAGCATATGGCAGGTTTGGTTAACATATATTTCACATAGGCACTTGAGGCATGTACCACCATCCCTCAAAATACATGAATGCAGTTAGAATCATTTTCTGCTTCAGTTGATCAATGTATTTTCAAACTCTATCTGTATGTTATAAGAAAAAAAGATATCTCCCAAGACTCAATGTTATTTATCAAAAAGCTCCCTTTCCCATTATAAAAGAATGTTGTTGATTCCGTTGTTGTTGTTGTTGTTTGGTTTTTTTTGTTTTTTTTTGTTAAAAGAATCAACGATAATCGTCAATCATTACAAATAAAAATGACCTGAACTACTGACTCTGTTCAGGATACTTATGTCAATTTTATTGAATCTCGTTTGTGAATGTTATTAAAAACATGGTAGGTTTATTTTAGAACTCATCGATACAAGGAGGGTGCTGGCTGTTCTTATCAGATCTCAACCGTTATAACTGGACAAGTATCATAAAACAGTCTGTCAAAACGCATTCTTTGGGAAGCACATATACATGTTGCTCAATATTTATGTTCCACATTTTGATATGCATTTAATCTCAATGAAAAAAAAAATCAGTGTAACATTGGGGGAAAACAGCACATCACCGCAATGCGTTCTAGTGGAAAGGGGGAAAGGACACCTTGAACATTTTTATTCAGCGTAAGCAAAGCTGCAGAACAAAAAAATCCAGAAGTTATTTTTAAATAGTTCTTGCTTATTAGTATCATTATTCAAGAAAGGACGTGTTTTACATACAGCTTTTCATCTTAGATTCATATTAAGACTAATTGCTGCAGATGACATGATTTATGTATTAATTTTACAACACTCATCAAAGAAACTGAAATGGTGACTCTTAACATCTAAGTTTGTAAGCCTTTTTAAAAGGATGCTATGTTGATAATTGAACGGTTCATGTAGACAATCTGTTAAATTAAAAAAATATTATAATAATAATAAAATAAAAAATAAAAAAAAGGAACGACTATCAAATAAGATAAAATTTCTTTCATTTGATATTTCCGTATATATTGTATTATTATTATTTTTTTTTTTGGGGGGGGGGGGGGGGGGCCCATTCAGTTAATAAACAAATACTTTACATTAATTTAGCACTTGAATTAAGTTGAAGATATTTGAGTAAACTTAAAAATGAACTAGTCTGTTTAATTCAACGGAAAAACAAATACATGATACAAAAACTTTGCAATTTCAATCTTTCAAATTGTTATTTGAATGAAATAAGTATATGATTAAACCATCTTTTATATTGAATCCTAAGAGAATAGTCTGTTTGAATATATTTTATAATTGTAAGTATTGTCCAACGCGATAACGCCGTTTTAAACAGCACGATATAATAAACCGTTAGCTACTGAACTGCAAGTCAATAGTTCGAACGTTTTCAGTTACCTTCCTTAGAAAAGTTTAAAAAGTATTTGAGGGTCAACCATGGTGATCATAACTATAATAAATATGATGCAATTTCATGAACATTTATATACTAAGGTGTCCCATTCCACTTTAAAGTAAGAGCGTGTTTTATAATATTGTTTGTATTTTTTTTCACCTATTATTTTGCAGTTTTTATTTTGGTTCCCTTTATTTAGCATGCCAAAAAAATTTTTTTGTTTGCATTTCAAATCACACCATACGCTGTTTGTGTTTATATACACGGTTTTTTTTACTTACAATTTTATTGTAAATGATTTGCAAATAAAGTAAAAACATTTCCATTTCAGAATTAAAAACAATCATATTTGAAATTAAATTTGTCCATTCAAAAGGACAACAAGCTTAATTGTAAACAAAATTACTTCAGCAACCACCGAAAACCAATGTGCTTTATAAGTTTCATTAAAATTTTAAATCATTTTAATACAAACCAGTGCGGTTTTTTGTATCATTGTTTTGTATTGTTACCTTCTATAATTTCAGTCAGTGTCATTTTTATTTTTACCGGGATTGATTTATAACGATATTTCATCTTAGTAGTATAGGTCTCCTTTCAATGCGTGTCGTTGTAAAAATATCCATAAATAAAAATGTTTAAATCGTTTTTGTTTTATATGTCATCTTGTATCAAATATTTAAAAAGTATCGGTTTGCAATCAAAACCTTTTATCAATTTTCTGAAAACCATGACAAATATTAAGAAAGACTTTTTAAAAAGAGCTTTTATTAGTATTTAGCTAATTATATTAAACCCCAAAAGAGATATGTAAATATTCATTGAATGATTTTTGATGTGACAATCTTCTGTAATCGTCTCCAATAGTATATAAAAATGTTGACAAAAACTGTCAACCAAGTGTTTGATAACAGTTGTTATCAATTGCGGCTTCCCGACGTTCACAACAATGTTTGTTATCAATACCACCATTGTAAATAAAACGTGCCGTGAACTAAAGAAATCAATACTTTAATACCATACTAGCATATTTTAAAATAAACAAGTTGTTGCGCCTGCAACTCGCATTACAAGCCACACATCTGATTGACTATATACATGTACTTTACATCGACTTTGCTTGTTTCTAAAAAACTTGCATTATTGTTGTACCTGTTTTGACTTTTTCTCATTACTACATAAATTTAAGTTTTCAGCCGTATTCATTGAATCAAAGTTTGATGCTGCATTCGATAAGTAAAGTTTCCTGATTTCTGAAACCATGTTATCCTAATCACGAACCAGAGACAAACAGTATGCCGATGATTATGTCACAAGCGTCACAAAAACTGTGCTGAGATAAGGAAAAGTTACTACTTGACATTCATGGCGTGTCTACAATTTCTGATATTCATCTGTTTAACAGGTATATTTGATAATTGAGAATTTTTTGTATTTTTCTTGCTTAATTAATTCAATTACAAACAATCTTTTCAGACTATTATGATCACTTAAACGTGATTTACATGTTTGAGAAGTATATACATGTAATAATGGTTCAAATTTTTTATCGAGGAACTGTGCAGCTGTGTTGCCCTGATGGCTGGAGAAAGGGAAAGAACTCCTGTTACTACATAGGTACATCTTTAAAGACATGGGCGGAAGCATCTGTAAGGAACTGATTTATTTTATCCCAGCTTAAGAGAGCTGGACTGTCGTAGTCATTTTAAGACTAAACTGTTACCCTTAAGATCTCCGAAAGACGATAAAAGAAAGTCTTCAAATATCAAAGCTAAAATGTATGAAAATATTCTTTACAAATAAATAATCAAAGCCAACAAAAATCATATCTGAAAAGCTGACGTTTTGATAGCTAAATTGCCGACAACCTTTACCTATTAAAGGCATCATATCTTAAACAAAATTAATCCCTCTCGACCCCGTCCCCCTCCCCCTGGAAAACAATCTGGATCCGCACCAGGATATTACCAAAAGAAGAACTGTTCTAAAACACACACACACACACACACACACACACACACACACACACACACACACA
>WFKH01010931.1:61629317-61662589 GCA_016163765.1 Magallana hongkongensis
ACACACACACACACACACACACACACACACACACACACACACACACAACAAGAATCTGATCAGAGAGATAACGTTGGGTTCATTACAAGGTTGTCAGTCTCAGACATAGTGTGTGCAATTCATTTATAAAATAATAGTGTATATATGTGTTATATATATATATAGAGAGAGAGAGAGAGAGAGATGGAGAGAGAGAGAAAGAGAGAGGGGGAACGAATTGCGATAGGACTTTAAATTCCGATGGTCGCGCCAAAGTCCGATGGTCTGCGCCAAACCCGGGTGGTGAAACACGCCAAAGTTCGATGGTTCGTGTGCAGTGGCCAAAGTCCGATGGTGTGACACGCCAAACTCCGATGGTTCTAGTCAGACTCATAAAGCACAAATGTTATTTCCGTTATGCATATGGTCTGTCTGTATGCGTCATGATAAACTAGAAGGCCAATAGAATAAAATACATAAAAAAGTGAATTGAAATGAGAATAAAAAGGTATTTTTAAAAAAAACCTCGCCTTATGGTTAAAACTTTTATTTCTCAACCCCTGCCTCAAGTTTCCCACGTGCGTCTTACATGTATCAATCATCGACTAATTTGAAGCACATTTTAAAAGGGCAACATGTACAGATATTTGGACATGATATTCTTTGCTTTTATTTTTGCAGCCTTCCCCCATAAACACTTTCACGTTACAATTATGACAAATGTTCCGCCTTAATTTGTAGAATTGTTTGCATATCGCTTCAAACGGACAAAAAATGCTCCGGGCTGACACCGTTATTCACTGCTAACCAAATAACATAGAACCTTCAGCGTCTTCACTGTAATGAGCGTGTTAAATGTACTAGCAAAATTATTTAAGATTTATCATGATTAATTAAACGATAACTAGTTCGTCAATGCTTAAGCACACGGATTCCTTTCAGAGTATTTGTCAAGCTTTCCACAGCGAACTAGTTGTGATCAATGATGCCGAAGAAAACTCTCTTCTTAAAAAGATGATCACCAATATCAAAGGTAGTATCAAGTGTACTGTCTTGTTTTGTACAATTGTTATTGCTGGAAAGCACGGGTTACATTCAAATAAGAACGTGTCGAAACAAACACATTTCATTTTTTTTAAAAAGATAATGTTATTGAAAAAAAATAAGTATTCAAAAGACAAGTTTTCCTTTCTTTAATATTCCTTATTTCTGTTTAAACCGGAATTCAAAATTTTGCTTTTTGGTACAGGTGCATTTTCTACGAACTTTTGGATGGATGGTTCTGATCAAATCACCGAAGGACTGTGGGTCTGGGCATCAAAGATGGAAATAATAAGGTACACAAACTGGAAACAAGGTGAACCCAACAATTTCATTGGACTTGGTGAGGACTGTCTGGAGCTTTATCTGTCTGATTTCACGTGGAACGATATACGCTGTACACATGATAACCATTTTATATGCGAAAAAGAGTATGTAAAAATTATTTTTTAAAACTATTTTATCACCTTTATGATAAAGAATAATTGTTAGGATAGATAAATATCCCTAAAAAGTGATTATTTATACCCCGGTATTTAAACTTCAAATCAAAAGTATACAGTTATTTACTTTCACAGCAATCTATACAAACATTCTGTTAGAATAAAGTTTGATTTCAGACTTTCAACACACGATCTAGAAGGGCAACTTGTCGGCAAAAGATAAATGATAGTTGGATATATTTAGGAAAACAGTGCAATAAATTATTTGTGGATTTTTGCATTCCCTTGTTATATGTTTTTGTGTCACTTGAGACACTCAGGTTTGGCGTGTATCATCTGTAGAAGGGATCTATTTAACATTTTTTGTAAATTATGCAATCATTTAAAATATTTTTATCTACTACTGGCCATTTAGCAGGCATAATTTCATGGTTATGATAGAAAGAAAGCCTTGACCAAAATTGTGAAATAAAAGACCCTAAGGGCAAAAGGTTCAAGTCTAAGTATGGGACTCTCGTGACCAGATAGTGAAAATGCATTACTTCCTTGAAAATGTTTTTCTCAACTTATTTTTTCTTACAAATGTTAATAGTTTTTTGGGTTTTTTTGTTTTTTATACAGTTATGAAAAATTGACATACTGTAAATCCTACACGTGATTGTTTATTTTATCAAGTGACCAAAAAGACTTTTGGCCTCTTGTTTTTGCTAGGAGGTAGGTTGAACAAAAATCACAGGAAACAAAATTCTCACCAAATTCTTATGATTTTTTATTATAAAATAGTTTTTAAATATAAATGAAACTAGACTATCGGATAATGGGATATTTTACTTACCATATACCTTTAATTGAAAACAGGTGTTTGAACTCAAACTCTGAAGTTTATGCGACCTCCTCACTTTTCCGCACTGGCTATTGTAAACATCACAGATAGGTGTTATGTGTGTTTTGAACTTGAACTTGAACTAATATACATAAGCCCATAGACTTATTTTGATAGAGGGACACTTTCAATCATCATACTTGTAAATATTTTGTCATATTTATTGTTTAACTTGTAATTAAAAGCGATTTTATGACGCTTTGCGTTTATTTATGGATTTGATAGCATAAATATATCGAGCTGTCAGTACTAGAATCATGCTTTTTGTCTTTCCCTATCTTAAAGCCAAAAATAATTTATAATGTTAATTTACAATGTTATGATGTATTGTGACACGATACAATGTGTAATAATGCATAAAGCTTTGTAATGGATTGATCTCTAATAAAGAGATTGGCTTACCATCAGAAGTAACAGACGTAAATTATTTTTTTTGCATTATTATTACATATCTTAATTGTTTAGCTCCAAAATACATACTGCATTAACAAATGGCAAGTATAATGAATTTTGTAGTGCACTATGCAATGAATAATATAAAGTACATCTATAATGTATTAACTATATGACTAGCCACTTTACATCCAGCGGTCCAAAGGATGTGGCCATGTTTACAAACAAAATAAATACTATACCAATTATTGTATGCCTGTAATAGAACTATTTGTTTTTGGTCTGCATATTTTATTGATTTACTAGCTTTACTATCAATATCCCAGCATTAATTAAATAAACCTTTAAAACCGATTCTCCATCAAAACTAAAGTGACAGTATTGATGTATCATTTCCTGAAATCCTGGTACTTTTTCTAATTGCATTAATTACGGCTCCCCTCTGTTAGTGTCCTAAACTATTAAATCTATCCATCCGTCCCTCTCTCCGTCCAACATAACTCAGTTTTCCCATTGACTAAATCTGGCTTAAACTTTAACTACAGACGATTTTTAATAAAAAGTGTGCAATGACCTTGAACAGAACTTCTAGGTCAAATATTCAAATCATAGCAGACATATCTGTAAACTCCTTGTCCAGACTCTATATTCTATCCCCTTTGCCCAGCATGGCTCATACTTCACCCACAGAATATGTGTGTATTTTATGTGAATTTTATGTGTGTAGGTTAAAGGTCAAGGTTATATCACACCATATTATTTTTAAAAATCCTTGTCTGGACCAAATAATGTATCTCTTTGATCCTAAATGGCAAATATTTCGCAGAAAGAGGGTTGTGCGGTGACCTCGAGCTAAGTTAATCCTTACCATATTGCATGATATATTTGTAATACAACTAGCTATATAAGTTTGCCAAATACCTTCTAAAATCAATAAATATGCTAAAATGCCTTATTTCTTTTATTTTATATATCACAAAATGCACAAGTCATTTTAATAGGTAACGTTCATTAAGAATTTTTTGTTCAGCTTATAAAGCATGTCTTTAATTAAATTATAACATTACAACAGGATACTAAAGTCGGAATCATGAATGATAGTTTCTAAGAGCGGTGTAAACACGTCAGTTTAATATATCAGGCAAAATCTGAATCTTGCAATTCATCATCGTATATGTCAAAAATATATTTTAATTGAATTTAAGTACCAAATAAGCTAATTTAAAGCAAATCAAAATATTCCAAGGTTAAATTATCAAGAAAAAGGTTAGCCAGCATTTAAATTTCCTGGCTTGCGGTCTTACCAGTTTGCAGTCTTTGAACGTTTTCAACATGCCTTTAAATTAATACATCAAAAGTTTTCAAAAATGACAACGCTCATTAAGGCTCATATGCCGACTCAGCATAGTTTACTAGATCTCTATCAACTTTAGACGATTTTGTAGCTTTGTCTGAAAGAGATGGAAATTGCCTATCAAGCTCTTACTTCTAAAGCTAGACCCCACATTTGTCTTAAATGTTTAGTGCTTCTGTAGGTCCTTGTTTATATATTCTCTTGCAAATTATATCTGCATATTGCTCATCACCCAAGTGGGAACATCTAAAGGACACCTGTTATTGACGCATTTGATATCCCATATTTAATGGTAGAAAATTTGTTACACCAACTAGAGTTCTGGCTCACTTGGTGGCAGGAATGACATGGCCTTGTGATCGAGATCTCATTATTTGAAACAGAACGGCTATACATTTGTCCAATGTGGCATAGAAAAAAGATTGGACAGAGGTTCTTTTCCTGTAATAGAATGTGTTCTGAAGACAACACGGTCTTCACTGATCACGATCACTTGAGGTCTTGTCAAGATTAGGGTCCGCGCGCGGGGCGTTTTCTTACCTTAAAACAGTTTGTCTGAACTGCCCCGTACTTTCATCCTGAGGTCCTGAGGTCTTATGGTATTTTTAAAGAAGTATTTTTCTGCTTGTTTAATATGTTATTCAATTAATTGTGACCGCGGAAGTTTTCATTTAGGCAATCTTTAGAGACCTCAAGAGGAAGAGCAGGAACGAGTAGCGATAATAAGCATGAATTTCCTTTACAAAGGACAATAACTTTGTAAGTTCTTGGAGTTACACGTCAGGGTCGTTTGGTGTTATAACTTTAAATAACCATTTAGGTAATGAAAAAAATGTTTCCATATAACTTATAATTAAAAAAAACTGTCCCGAAAAAAAAAAATAGAAATGAGTTGCGTCAAGGGAAAAGGGACCTTTGTGACATAATTTTGAAAAATGAGTTTTTTATTGTTTTTAATACAGTATGTCCTTCTGATAATTTTGATACCAATTTTTTCAACAAATTCTTCTCATGACCACAAGTAAATCTAAATTAAATGCGTGCTTCAAATGTAAGATAACGTCATAAAAATTGAATAACGTCATGAATTCACAGCGTCAATAAGTCTTCGAAACGTTGCAGTAACGTCATTGGAAACAAGAGGCCCATGGGCCACATCGCTCACCTGAGTAACAATAGACATGATAAAATCAGCTTAATGGAGTCATAATACAAAATATCTGGACGATGTAATAGAATACATGTAGATCCTGATAAAATAAAAATCCATTTCCCCTTTGATATTCTTATGTTTATAATCAAGTCCCTTCTCTAACAGGATGATTTTATAGTCATATCACATGTTGAGCATCGTAGTTCTCAACAATATCCTAAACAATTGTTTATATATGGGAGATAAACCTACATCAAACTCTGAACCCCTTGTGAGACCCATGAATCGTCCAGGTGCCAGAGTCTAAACAATTTTAATGAATCAGCAATATGTCAAAATGCTTGCATATAAGTAAAACCATATGTGATAACATTTCAGTTTTTGTGAAAAATTAAAATGTTTTCCTTTGTACAATTGGATCCCCAATGTGGCCCCACCCGACTCCTCAAGATTTGATTTTAACGAACTTTATTATACACTATCTGAAATTTGCTTCCACTAAAGTAACAGCTTTTCTAAGCAAATGTTTTTTTAGAAGATTTTTTAAAGATTTTTCTCTATATATTCCTATTTAAAAATTTGCCCCCCCCCCCCCCCCCGTTGTGACCCAAACCTACCCCCGGTGATCATGATTTAAACACATTTGAATTTACCCTACCTGAGGATGCTTCCACACAGGTTTCAGCCTTTCTGTCCAGTTGGTTTTTGAGAAAATTTTTAAAGACTTTAATCTATATATTCCTATGTAAAAATTCGACCCCCCCCCCCATTGTGGCCCCACCCTACCCCTGGGGGTCGTGATTTTCACAACTTTGAATCTACACAAAACAGATCTAACTGATAATAAGGTTGAAGATCTTACTGTATATGACATTTTTAAGATTTGTTTTAAAACTACCAAAGATTCTTCTGTACAATGGCTTCAATTTAGAATTTTACACAAAATTCTTCCAGTTGGATACTACCTTAAAAAAATAAATATCAAAACTACTGACAGATGTGGGTTTTGTAAAAATAATGTGGAAACGATCAGACATGTTTTTATTTCTTGTGAGAAAATACATACCCTGTGGAGTGAACTTAGTTTATATATTTACAGAAAGACCTCTGTAAGAGTTGGATTTAATATGTCTAATATTATACTTGGCCAATTTCCATTGTTGTTTCATAACAAAGTCATTAATTTTATAATTCTTTATATGAAACAATATATATTTTGTTGGCTTATGTCAAATAAGATTACATCCTTGGTTGGTTTTCTTTTTCATTTAAAACTAAAATACAATATTGAAAGATATGCTGCAATACAAACTTGCAAATTACAATAATTTGAAAAATTATGGGACAGTTGGAAATGTATATTTGATGCTGATATTTGATTTTTTTTCGATATAATTATTTTTTTTAATTTTTTTTTTTGTTACGTAAACTACATGTATTTTGTTTTTGTAGGCAAGTAACCACTAAATAATACATTTAATAGATGTTTATTCATAAGTGTGTGTGTGTGTGTGTGTGTGTGTGTGTGTGTGTGTGTGTGTGTGACTGAATGTCTTTTCTGTGTGTCTGTTCTTTGAAAAAGAAATAAATTATAACAAAAAAAACTGTGAATCTTCACTACCTGAGGATTCTTCCACACAAGTTTCAGCGTTCCTGGCTGATTGGTTTCTGAGAAGAAGATTTTTAAAGAATCTTCTGTATATATTGCTATGTAAAAAAATTCGACCCCCCCCCCATTATGGCCCACCCTACCCCCGGGGGTCATGATTTTCAAAACTATGAATCTACACTACCTGAGGATGCTTCCACATGTTTCAGCTTTCCTGGCTGATTGGTTTCTTAGATTAACTCTATATATTCCTATGTAAAAATTCGACCCCCCATTGCAGCCCCACCCTACCCCCGTGGGTCTTGATTTTTACAACTTGAATTTACACTACCTGAGAATGCTTCCACAAAAATTTCAGCTTTCCTGGCTGATTGGTTTCTGAGAAGAAGATTTTTAAAGTTTTAATCCATATATTCCTATGTAAAAATTCGACCCCCCCTACCCATTGTGGCCCCACCCTACCCCCGGGGGTCTTGATTTTCACAACTTTGAATCTACACTACCTGAGAATGCTTCCACATAAGTTTCAGCTTTTCTAGCTGATTGGTTTCAGAGAAGAAGATTTTTAAAGATTTACTCTATATATTCCTATGTAAAAATTGGACCCCCCATTGTGGCCCCACCCTACCCCCGGGGGTCATGATTTTCACTACTTTGAATTTACACTACCTGAGGATGCTTCCAAATAAGTTTCAGCTTTCCTGGCTAAATGGTTCTTGAGAAGAAGATTTTTAAAAATTTCAAGAAAATTTTCAATTATTTCTAATTATCTCCCCTTGTAAAAGGGCGTGGTCCTTAATTTTCACAACTTTTGATCCCCTTTTCATATTTTTTGTCTCATATAAATATAAGAAAAAGTCGATTGGCAAAGGAAGGAAATATAAAGGGTGCTTTATGCCAAGTTTGGTTGAAATTGGCCCAGTGGTTCTGGAGAAGAAGTTGAAAATGTGAAAAGTTTACAGACAGACAGACAGACGGACGGACGACAGACAAAATGTGATCAGAAAAGCTCACTTGAGCTTTCAGCTCAGGTGAGCTAAAAAAAAAAAGAATAAAATACAATAGTACCAAATTAAATTAATTTTTTTTCTAAATATCATTCATATTCATATTGTACAGTAAATAGAATATCTTATAATTTATGATTCTATAACAACCAGTGATTACGGCTACGGGTGAATGCAATATTTTACAATATTAATCCCGAACCCTTGACACGCCGCTCTGGGCCCGGTTTTTCGAAAGGTGGTTAACTTTAACACCGGGTTTAGCACATTGTTAAGATGGTGTTGGAACCTTTCGAAAAAACGGGCCCTGATGTAGGCAAAGAAATGTACAGTCGATTCAGCATTCAATCTTGATTCTGTGAAGACTTTAGTATCGCTGATCAAACGATACTTTTGAGCATAAAATTATCGAACTGCCATCAGAAGCAATGTTTGAACACAAATTGAACAAAAATGTACTTGTAATTTGATGCATTTGCTATACATGTACGATAAATGATTTACCTCACTATAATGCTATCGATTTATAATCAATGAGATATGACAAATTGTATTTTGATAATAAGCGTTTAAGAACTATAAATGGGTATTTTTCCCACCATCCTCCGAGATAGAGATGTTTAGGGCGCAATAATCCATTGAGTTTAGGGCATTTTGAATCACATGTAACTAAACTCAATAAGGAGCGCGGAACATACCCATTATATGTATTAGGTATGTCTTGTTCAATTGTTCATATAAATGCAAATAAATCATTTAATAGAACTATCTCAAGAGCAATAATGATCGATTTGGGATATAAAGGCAAACATAAAACTATGCCAAATAAACTTTTTAAAAATATATTTGTGTATACTTGGGACAGCCATGGCCATCATCGCCAATAAACTTATCTCCAGTAACATAGTTTTGTTTGTTACCATGACACCAAATAGTTTAATTTCATCTGCAATAATATGAACGCAAATATATCGGGTAGCACGTTTATATTTGACAGAGTGTGTATTCACAGCCCTGAGTTATGGACTTTCATCCTTTGTTTACTTTATTTTCAAATGTGGCGCTGGTTTACAGTGAAATATACCTGTATAAGTTCCTTTTCCATATATTTGTATCAAAAATTCAACATTTACTGGTATAACTGGTCAAATTTATTGTAAAACCAATTTTGAAAGTGAATTATCATTATACACTAATGGCCGTTCCTCCACTGTTGACCCATGTTTCTTAATACTATTCTCGTGTGTAAGAAAAAGTAAAAACGGTGTATTGATGTTCTGTAATGATGCAATTTTACTTTTCTACATTATACCCCATGAAACGAAGTTGCGAGGGGTATAATATCATTGACCCGTTAGTCCGTCCGTCTGTCTGTCAGTCAGTCAGTCAGTCAGTCCGTCCGACAGTACTTGGGGTTTTGGGGTTTTTTTTTTTTTTTGGTAAGCGCAACTCCTCTTCAACCGTTGCACGGAATTTTGTTAAAGTTTGTAGGTACATGTATTTACATGTAGGACACAATCTGTATATAGGCATATTACCAGGAAAATTCGATTCCTTAATTTTTCTGGGAATTTTATGCTCTTTATCAAACTATTTTGTGTATACAGTTCGTACCCTGTCATTTGTTACGTATGTATGTGTAGCAAGTCAAGTAAATGGGGACCATGGGGTATGTGAGCTTGGTCACTTTTTCTTTCATTATCATATAATTACTTTTTCTAATATTATTTTTTTTTCACAAAAATTTAAACATTAGCATATCTTTATGTAATGTATATTTTTACTTTTGTTTCATAGTTAAATTCATTACAACTATGCACAATTTACACTCGTGCGTTTAACTTATGTACACAATAAATGACTTTTTTGCAGAAAGTTAAGCAATCTGTCTCAATTTTCAAGTAAGAATTAGAAAGTTGATGAAAAGGATTTTGCAAATTTCGGTCAATTGTTTACCGTTATACATTTTTACATTATATATTTAACGTCGGTGTTATCTATACTGCCTATATGGCATATGTTCCACGGGTGTGCTGTCATAAATATATCTGTTTTGATGCACAGGCGCTTGTGACATGGGCCCGCCCCTCTTCAATTGGTTTGTAAATAAAGAAAAAAATCTTAGGTGTAATACACATTTTTCTTGTTCCCAATATGCCTGATATTTCATCGATAATGTAGTCCATTTGTCTCTATAAACTATTTTTTAAAATTAATTGTGTTTTTTTTAATCTCGGCAACGACACTGAAATCATGTTCATTTTAATTAAACATTTATATTAAATTTGCAAGAAACACAAACACTAAAGCATTTGCTTTATTCAACAAAGCATGTTCATATCATCTTATATCTAAAAAGGTCACAGAAAATAAGCACTTAAGAGAGCGCGCATTATTCTCGCTCGATGTATTAAAAAAAATCGATGTCTCTGAAAAAATTTATACAACGATAGACTACATGTAAGTGTACTTTTCTAATTTTTTTTTCGAATTATTTCTCTTTAAAAATAAAGAGAGCATATAACAAGAATCTTCAACCCAGTAATTGCTAAATGTTATGCTCATGCGCGGATCTTCTAGATAATGCCCCCCCCCCCCCCCAAAAAAAAAAAAATCTCTGAAAGTTTTTAACTTATTGAATCCACATAATTTCAGTTGTCAAACATTTGCATTGGACACCCTTCTCTGGCCATCGAGCAAAATTATCCCTCCCGCCCCCCGCCCCCTGAATTTTTCTGGGGGTCCGCGCATTATGCCTTTATTCAAACCCCCACTTGATTTATATTCATTACTGTATCTTTATTTTATAAGTTGAATAAACTATGTTTTCTGTAACTATAAAAACATGTACATTGTACGCATTCAAGTAACTGTGAATTCGTTTATTTATACACATGTATTTTTAACATCTTCACTCTGCCTAAACACAATAATGACTTTTAGAAAATTGTTTATTTCGTTTCACCGGGCGACAATTGCCGGTGTTGTTTTATATTGCTAATTGATATATATAAGGATTTTATAGACTATTTCACGATAAATTCCACGCATGCGCATAACTACTTCCGCAGGGCAACTATTTCTACTACGGAAGAACAAAAGTTCACACGCATAAAATAAAGTATTTTTAAATGAAAGTGTGTTTGTTTTTTATTTTAAAGTAATCATTGTATCCCAATCCCACGTTTTAAGAGCAAAAATTCAAGATATTACGCTATTTAAATTTAAAATTAAGAGTCGAACTTCGTGCACTACGGGCACTTCCGTGTTTATATACTTCATCGAAGATGGCTACCCGGGAAAATTCAAATGACCAAAACTGGCAAAAGAGGAAAAGAAAGGGTGAACTGACCGATTTGCCCATCAATACCAGGCTACAACACTTGATGGTATTATTCCAGATATACCTGGTCATGAAAACCTCCCCCCATTGGAGTTAGCGTCTTATTGTGCCACCCCCCCCCCCCCCCAATTCCCTGCCCAAGATCTCCTTTCAACAAATCTACCATCACATGATTTTGCGGCGTACTGTTGATGGGAAAGAAGTTAATAACTACAAGGGCTTGGACAGGGCTGTGAAACATTTTGAAGCAGGAGATATTTCTCAAATTGTAGCTGCTCAAGTAAGCAAATATATATATGCCTAATTGTAAAGTATAATTATTTATTTTTTAAACCATGGATTTACATGTATTATTTAAAATTATTTTAAAATATCAGTATAATTCTAAATAGCAACCTCATACATTATTTAGTTTTAAAAAAAATACATAACATTTTTTTCTCATAAATGCATTTGCAAGCTTGTTCCACAAATTTTTAACAATTTTAATATATTAATTTAGACAAGTTAAACACATTGTGTATCTTTTACAAATATCTGACCCTTAAAGAATATCCAATTACAATTTGTAGAATAGATGTGTATATTATATATGATATATTGCCTATTTGATAATTAATGATCAAAATTGTTTATTCTAGATTGATGTTTCTGTTGAATACATTAGAGGATTTTGTCTCGCCTCGATGAAAAAGGCAAAATACAAAGTGTATATTTGCATCGAGGACAAACAGAATGTGTGCTTTGCCTACTGTGAATGCCCAATTGGGTAGGAGCTTTTTTACCATCGAGCTATTCTCTCAGAAAATATTTAAATTCCATATAAATATATCATTTGATTTGTATATAACTCTTTAAAATAAAAATCAAGTAAAATCTAGGCAATGCAGGAATCTTGAGCAAATATACTGGTGTATCGATTGAACCATGTGTATAAATATTTAATAAATATTTATTGGTTCAAGTATAACATTAATATTAATGAGATGAAAAATATATTTAATAATAATAATTATATATTAATCAATAATTTATATTATGATTACAGATTAGCTCAATCTTGCAGCCATATTGGTGGCCTCCTATTCCATTTGCACCATCTCCATTTACATGAGGTTTTGAAATCAGACAGTGCAACGTCGAAACAATGTGTGTGGAACGTGCCGAGACCAATCAAGATGGACCCTAAGCCCCTCAAGGAGTGGAATTTTGCCAAGCCAAAACTGCAAGACAGTGGTGAGATTGAGTACAGGACCACAGATGGAAGAAAGTTGGATTTTGATCCACGTCATCCAACACAGAGAACGTTCAATATCTGCCACTCTCTTGAGCAGCTTAAATTGCT
The DNA here is from genome assembly GCA_016163765.1 of Magallana hongkongensis. Classification (NCBI taxonomy): domain Eukaryota; kingdom Metazoa; phylum Mollusca; class Bivalvia; order Ostreida; family Ostreidae; genus Magallana; species Magallana hongkongensis. The sequence goes on from WFKH01010931.1 coordinate 61,641,868, forward strand.
CAAGAGCATATTTCCCAATACTGGTAAGTTAACATACTCCAAAATGATCTTGGTTTAAAATTTAATTTTGACTACATGATTAAGAAAAATACATTCATAACAACAACAGATAATTTCAATTCATTGACATCTTACATGATGGACAACTTAAAAAAAAAATTGGAAAAAAAATTCCTCTGAAAACATAATATAAATTTAATAAGTGTATTCTTTTGAAAGGCATGGGTCACTTGTGGAATATTCCGAATGAAAGCCCAGAGTTTGAATCTGAAGTGGAGGTAGAGTCAACAGAGGATCCGAGGAAAAAGGCAATGAAAGCTCTGATCCTGACTGATGAGAACTGTAAGAAATGTTTTGTATACATGTAAATATTTACATTCCGCATATTTTTTGCATGTAAAGTGTGTGGAAAGCTACTGCAGTTATAACACTGTAACACACACAGGGTACTAAAAAGTTAAAATGTCAAGTTTTATTATGACCTCACAAACGTTGAATCTTTAAAATACAACGTCACAAGCGAAAATCAAAGGTAACGCTTGTGGATGTTACAGTGGCTCTTCCATTTATATGAACTTACTCTTAGGATAAAATAGGATTTTTAAGGTTTAAATCACATTTGCAGACAAGGCAAGAAGTTTAAAAATGTAAATATAAGCATTAAATCATTATTTTTTTGAAAGATATAGTTTCATAACTGCAGCGGTGTGAGCATACAAATTTTCACGCGTGTTACTAAATTTTTATGCACACACCCCTGCAGTTATGAGACTATATCTTTCAAAAAATAATGATTCAATGCTTAATTATAGAGTCAAATAATGTGAAAGTAAAACTAAGAAGGATCATTCAATTACTTTTTTGTACATAGTGCCCATGACAATATCAATTGATGAAAGACTCAGCTCGTACATTGAGGAGAAAACAAGAGGACAGAGGGCATGCAGTGTGTGGAGAGACCTGCACAAGGGGAGAATAACTAGTTCCCTATTTGGCGCTATTCTGAGCTCTGGAACAAATCCCGTCTCCTTAGTGAACCAGATTATAAATGGTTCTAATCTTGACAGGTACATTTTAATAAAACTTAAAGTTATGAAAATCTTTCACTAAGAAATACAAAAAGGTACATGTACTATAACTTTATAAATCTGTTAAATAAAATGTCATGATAGGTACCAGACACTGCCTCCACCAGTCCAGTGGGGAGTAGACAAGGAACAGGAGGCTCTCCAGGACTACCTGACACTGCAAAATGCAGTGACTAATCTAACAACAGAGGCATCTGGACTCACCATCTACCCTACCCATGCCTTTCTAGGTGCATCTAGTGATGGGTGGGTGCATGATCAATCCATGCCTGAGGTGAACCAAACAGGGGTTCTTGAGATCAAATGTCCATACTCGATCTCTGGCGAAAATATAACTAATAAAGAGGTAAAATAAATTGTGCAAGAGTCAACAATTTTTTTTAATCCTCAAAGCACATTTATTGAACAAGTTTGTGAACTCTTTTAGGTGCACGAGCTAGCAGCACAAACTGGGTTCTGCTTGGAACTTACCAATGAAGGGCCAAGGCTGAAGAGAAGTCACAAATATTATGCCCAAATTCAAGGGGAAATGGCAATATTGGGCTGTTCGTGGGGAGATTTTGTTGTTTGGACCGCTGCCAGCCAAAGCAACTGCTTTGTTGAAAGAATTAACTTTGATGTTGAATTTTGTACTGCCATGTTGCCAAAATTAGTTGAATTTTTTGTTAGTCACATTTTACCCTTTTACACTAAACATTAAATTTCTATTATGCTTCTTATCAAATTCATAAGACTTGGTTCTTATTATAATGTTTATCAACACAAGCATAGGAAGTGTTTTACTATACATACCTAACTTTCAATCAAAGGTACATCAAGGTTTGTAATCCAACAGCAAACAGAAAACATCTGGGATGATAATGGCACTAAAGAAAGAGAAAGAACACCATCAAATATATGAAAATTTTTAACGCGGCCAATAGCTCTTTCCACATGAATTCTTAATTTAGCAATTTCTTGAGTATTTAAAACTTCTTGAGTTGTAAACTGATTAGAAGAAGAACGAAAAGGTGGAATATTAAGAGTGCATCCCTTTTTCTCTAACATGTCTTTGATGGTAAAACCCTTGTCCGCCACCACTCCATCGCCTTCTTCCATGAGGTCTAATAGATAGGTGCGCTCAATCATCTGTCGGTCTGAAACTCTTCCACCAAAGCCATCTGAAACAAATGAAATTACACCAGAAGGAGTGATTCCAACAAGAAATCTTAAAGTAGTATGATGCTTGTAATGTGAAAATGACTGATTCTGATTAACCAAACTGCTAGATCTTTGAATAAAAATTTCAGTACAATCAAGTATAACTCTCAAATTAGGAAAACAATTAAAACATGAAGGCATGTTTCTCTGAATAACATCCCTAGATGGAAAGGGGTTCAGCTCCTTCAGTTCCTTGTAGAGTAGGCAAACCCAGGTCGTGAAGTACTGAGAAAATGCACCCACAGACACACCAAACCGCTCTGCCATGTCCTGGACATACAATCCAACCTAAAGTTATATTTTTTTATAAGTTCTATGAGAGACATGTCATATTCTATGATTCTTGTAAATGAATATGACTGTTCATGATAAATGCAGATTCATTGCCAGTAATTATGTGTTACCTTCAGCCTCATCATGGTTGCTAAGAATTGGTCAATTGGATCAAGAGCCATGCACCGCCTAGATCTAGTCCTCTCATCAGGGGTTGATGAACTTCCACGCCAATATACCATCTTCTCACATTTAGGTGCCAGGTAGCTGAAATTTTAATTGTTCATTAGGAACATACAATATTGATATGTACTTGATGTAAAAAAAAAAAAAAAAAAAAAGAAACACATAGGCTATAAAATCATGAAATTACAAATTGAGAATTTCATCAACTCTTTTTCTTATTCTTTTCAATGACCAAAAAAATTTAGGATTAAAGAAAACATACTTAAACAGCCACAAAAATACAGCAAAGCTTGGAAGTCCTGTATAAAACTTAGTCATGGCATCATCATCTTTGATCTTTGAAACAGACCATTTGTTGTCCTGCATCCGTGTAAGTTCCAACTTTAGTATCATGTTCTCCTGTAAAAGAGGATCTGGGTCACACTGTACACCTGTAATTATACAGCAAAATTCACTAATTAATATACAACAGTACTTCAAACTTTGAACAAACTTTATACTATGGTACATGCTGTACTTGTAAATGAGTTTTCTCCAATATTAATACCTATGTCTCTATTTAATCTGACTCCTGTCTCTACATCATCTTCAATCTCTGTCATGGTGGCTGCAAGATCAGAAATCGTCTCTTCCTCCTTATCTGTGAATGTAAATTTCATACAAAGGATGTCTGTATTATGATTAATATTATATAATGTGTAGAAATTAACAAGCTCATCCACTCAATGTTTTGCATATCTGATTTTTAAAGTGATTTTTAAAAAACACACAATCATTATAGTCAATCACAATGGCTCTCACCTCTGCTGTAAGAGTGGACAAACACAGAAAAGCTCAAACTCCTATTCTCCTGCTCTTTAGCTATTTCTTTAGACTCTTCAAATTCCTATTAAATGTACACGAAACAATGATTTAAAGTGCAATTTTACATACATGTAATAACAACAAAAAAGATATTTAATAATATTATTTTTCTTATTTTCTTTATTTAATACCTAATTTTTTTTTCAAACTTACCTTCTGCAGATTTCTTCTTGACACTCTCTCTTCTCTCTCATGATCCACTGTTTTTTCCTTGTAAGAGAAGATGGTCGGGGCATAATTGGCATCATCTGAGTCATCACTGTGCCATCCAAACTGAAAATGCTCTGAACAAATGCAGGAATACTCATTAGGTGCAAAGTTTTTTCTGTTGATTGCCCTAATCCAGGCACGACGCTTTCGTACATCTTTGGGAAATCTGTAAAGATTGAAAGAATATAAACAATTTTACAAATTGCACACACCAGTAGTTAAGGCTATAAGTTGCACAAACAATGACTAAAAGAAACTGTTTTCTACATTTTCAAAAACATGACAATAAAATTCATTTGAAAAATGTTAACTCTGTTTGACGCGAAAATTGCTTTTCAAATATTAAAAACAGAAAGAAATCTTTATTATCTTTTTCTCAATGCATACAATGAGAAACACGGTTACTCAAACTATGAAATTAAGTTTTCACGAAATTAAAGTGTTAGGATGTTGCCGTGATTTGATAGTATATCTTCACTGAACAGTCTAAAGAGTTAATCGAAGCTTTGATAGATAAAAAAACCCCGAGAATTTCTCTAAAAATAGCTAAATCAAAAGAGAATATAGCCAAAGACATATAGTAAGTCCCTGTTATGATTGGAATTGCTTATACATTGTAGGTTCGCTTCGTCGGTCGTTTTAAAGAATTTCAATGAAAAGATACCATATACATACCTGAAAAAATGGAGGCCTTTCTCCTTTAATTTCCTTTCGAGTCATCCCGATTTGTGCACTGAATAACACAACAAGCACGCACCACTTTCTTACGATTGTTATGAATAAAGCGAAAGAAGAGCGGATTCAGTAAAAAGAAAGTTGCCCTGCGGAAGTGTTTGTGCGCATGTGCGGAGAGCAGTCTCGCAGTTATCGTGAAGGGGTTTATATGCTAAATTTTCTAATACATTGTTTAAAATAATGGAAATAGATTACAAAAAAGTAAAAAAAAAAATTGTGAAAGTATATAAATATTCTAGGCTGATTGGCGCATTTGATTTTATTCATACATGTTAAATCTAACACACGTTAGTTTTGTTTGTTCAACTCACGGCAAAAAATTCGCAGGTTAAAAAAAAGCAAAAATGACGTCGCTTCTTTGCGACGTCATTGTGACGTAATTATCTCCATGTCACAAAGGTCCCTTTTCGCTTGACGCAACACAAATGCAATTAGGTTGCTCACCTCAATGCGATTTTGTCATTGACGAACGACGCTATTGGAAGGTCAGAACATTTCTGCTTAGGCAATCAAATCTTATTGAAATCGTTGTACAATGTCCAGGTGTTTGGTACAAAATATTTTGTATTATGTATATTGTCTTATTTCTGAAAAAAGTACTATGAAATCCAATTTACATGCAAATAAATCACTTTCAAGTGACTGCTTAGAGTTCTATCACCTGATATTGAAATGTTAAAAACAGTGTGGATGTCAATACAAAGACATTTATTTCATAAAAACGATATTTGTTTTATTCTAAAGCTTAATTGTGCCCATATTTTGTTCGGATAAAAATCGGAGCACTATAACGGCCATTGCATGATCAATAACAATATATGAAGTTCCTCGTGAATTCCTTTCCGTATATCTACTCCTTAAATTCCCTGTCATGTACATAAGCATTGTGCTATTCTCTACCTGCCAAAAAGGAATTATCTACGTACTTAAACAGCTATAGTGTAGTCACAATACTAAAAAGGGGGAGGAAAACTCCGGTGATAATTTTATACTTGATACATATCCCCTGTGACAGGTATTGGGGTTATTGAAAGTATCCTTTAAATTAAAAAAAAATGAAATTATTGCGGTATTATCAAATTATTCTCACCAAGCTCAATGTTGATAATTAGTTTTTTTTTTCTCCTTAAAAGTTTTTAAGAGCTTCTTTTGAATGTCCAAACTATTTTTTTTACCTAAAAGGGTCATAGATAGTTCATCGCCAATATCACTGCGTAAAAAAATGTTCAGACCCCTATTAATAGCCATTAATATAATTTGATGAATTATTCCTTTAAAAATAGTTATCTACATATATTAAAACACTTTAAACGATTGTCTGATTTAAAAATAATTTCAATACTTTTTTTATTCCAAGATGTTTTTTATAGCTTTATGAGAACTGTGTTCGGGTATTGTTCACTTCATGCTAGGCGTTCAATAAATAATGTCACTCATCAGATTACATAAAATACAGGGTTCAATTGACCTTCGAATTTATTTTCACGCATGATTTGGTAATATTCTATTTATGACCGTTTATCTGACCACGATTCATCATCGAATACTCCTTTAAGAAGCTGATAAATAACCCCTACTCGAGACACTGTATGAAAATATGACTTTTAAGTCATCATCCAATAAGGCTGAAATAAGAGGCTACATAAAAGCATATGTCAGACTAGGTAAAGACTCAAAAGAAATTTTCAAAGAACTGTGTGATGTGTATGGAAACAAATGTATGTCATTGAGACAAGTTTACAGGTGGGTCAGCAAATTCAAAAACGACCAAACAGACCTAAAGGATAAGCAACGTCCTGGAGCACCTCGCACGGCTTCAACGGATGCAATGCTTGCAAAAACAACCGATATCATTACTAATGATGGTCGATTAACCATTAAACAAATAACAAATTTAGTAGGCATTTCATCGGGGACAGTATTTACAATTTTAAAGAAACATCTTGACCTCCGAAAGGTTAGTTCAAGATGGATACCTCACCTATTAACAGAAAAACAAAAACGATTGCGGGTTGAAATGTGTCGAAAACTACTTAAAATCTACAAAAAATTTCAATGAACGACGTTTTTCGGAAATTGTTACACGTGATGAAACATGGATACATTATTTTGAACCTCAGAGGAAAATTGATAACAAGATGTCTAAAAAGGCCAAACGCCCTGTTATATCAAAACGATGCCAATGTACAAAGGAAGTACAGTATTATACGCAATTTTCTTTAATAGTGAAGATCCTGTAGTTCAAGTTGCTATTCCAAAAGGCCGATCAATCACCGAACATGTATACAAAAATTATGTGCTAAAGAAAGTTAAGAAACATTACGTAAGGAAGAGACCATAGTCTGGAATTTGCAACATTCGACTTCTTCATGACAACGCCCCAGCACAAAAATCCCAGATTGAGAGATCATTTTTGGAAAAAGAAAAGGTTCATGTTTTCCCCATCCTCCCTATTCACCCGACTTGTCTCCCTCAGTCCCTGTGACTTTTTTTCCTAAATTAAAAAAGAACTTGTCAGGGAAGAAGATATGTTTCAAGGAATGCATTGGGCTCTGCCATTTATCAGTACATGAATACCATTCCCAAAAAACATTAAATGAATGCATTCAAAGCTTGAATAAATCGGTTGAAATTATGTGTGTCTGTTAATTAAAGGAGAGTATTTTGAAGGTAACCATTAAAAAAAAATATCTCATTGTGTTATTTTTGTAACAACGATGACATTATTTATTAAACGCCCCTCGTACATTCTCTCAGTGAAAGTTACTCGGTTAAATAATGAGCAAGTCAACGACAAAATCAACGTGTCATTTTGCTTTTCTTTCTGTAAAAAACCCCGAATCGACATAAAACTATTTTCTCGAATTTTCAAATAACACAAGTAAAACTAACATTTTTAAATAGGTCATTTGGAATACACTTACACAACAACAATACTTTTAAATATATATAATACTTATCTTCAAATTGTTCCATTTGATTATTTGAGAGATGTTATTTTACATGTAATATGACCAAGGTATTGATGAAAATCGGACAAGTAAATTTAATCTGAGAGAACATGCAAACTTTTAAAGCAAAATATCTCATCTTTGAAGCTTATTTTTGAGAAGAGTCATGTCTCCATCGTTATAAGCAATATTTCCTATATAAAGTAGAGGCATAGGTAAAACAAAAGCCATCCAATTAAGCATGATGATTAAGTTACTGAAGTTTCACAATTTTCCCTGGAAACCAATACGGAACAAGACATCTTAAATGGGTTGTTTCCCCCATCTTTTGAATATATTTAGCCCTGATTGCAGGCAAAACGCTTTCAGTGTTCTTGGCACTTATTTTTCTTCAGTCATATTTTGGCACGAACTTTTATGGAATTTTGATTCTTACACGGCCACATCGCAATAATAACACTTGTAAATTGATATACACTGTACTGTGGGTTAAGAGACTGAAAAGTTTAAATATTTAACTGTTACACCACAGTGCCTGTGGTGAGCACTGTTTGAATGGTGTTCCGGTTGGGCTACTGGCACCATCGGATTTAGTGCGAATATTAAGAATTGGGAAAACGAAATTGCAAGGCGTACCTTTAACATATGAAAGCAAATATCTAAATGTAAAAAATGCACCATTTTTTCGGTCGCATCTTCTCACTCTTTCTTCTTCGCCGTCGCATCTTCGCCTTTGCAATTAAATTCGCATCTTTAATTTACGAAGGTGCGATTTTGCGAAGGTGCAAATAATTGTGCGGGTGACCCATTCGGAATACCATATTTTGTTGAAGATTGGTTAAAAGTTATTTTTATGAAGTAACAAATTTTTTTAATTTTGTGTTTTGTTTTGCTTTTATTTTGGTTGTTGTTCTAAATTAGTTAATAAAGTTGATTAATGTATGCAATGACACTATTGTATTAATTTCATGCTGTGCTAAATCTGTGTCGTAACATTGCCGTAGTTACTTGGTTTATCTTTGATAGCTTAAACCTGCAATTTGTCATAAAATAAGATTTTTACAATCTAGATATCTGGCGTTTCTTACGATACTTATTGACAATGGACCTAGCGGCGGTATTCCGCTAAGGAACCCAGCAATCTAACCGAAGGCGTGAGATTACTGTTTCAAACATGTTTCAAATATAGATGATGTTTGGACTGCGGGAGAACACGTTTTCATGTAACTACATTAATGAAAACCTTTAGATCCAAAACGTTCTGCCAGTAACTGCATGAATAATACATGGACAGCATCTAAAATTTATGTGGTGCTGATGAATATTTCAGAACATCAATGTCACGACCAGTTGTCATCATTCAAATTGTTTAAACGAAAATGAAGTAATGATAAATAGTTGTGTTAAGTTTTGCTAAATGAGAAGCATTGAAAACGAATGACTTTTAACCTTTGCAGCACTTAAAACATAAATTATAAAGAAGCTGATCTGACACTCTACAAAATCGAACGTTTTTTATGTATCATAAAACTCTCTGGTTAACGTATAACTGCGGTTTTCCACCCTGCAGGATGAAACTATATTATCATTCAAACGGTATCTCAAAATGAACACTTAGCAAAAACATAACAAAAATAGAATTTAAAATGATTAGTTATCAATTTTAATAGCGTTAATTTAAATCTAAAAAAAAAAAGAATAAAAAGAAATCTACTTGAGTTTCGTGTATGTCCACGATGTTCCAGTGACATCTTGTATTTACAATTTCTAGAATTCTAAAAAGTTTTGTTTATGTATTATAATAAATACACTGTCGACTTTTTGCTAAGAGACTTGATTACTAAGAGACTGGGATAAGATAGGTGTTGGATACTATCACTGAGGCATTGTGTGTACAATAACGGACACTCTGCTCTATGTATGTTTGGATTCTTTTCCTTTTTGAATTTTGTATATTATTGCAAAATTGTTCTAAAGTTTAAACAGAGTGAATGATTATTGTTGGCACTTCGGGTTATTCTGACCCATAACACACTTTTTCTGTCTGATTTCATTAATGACATTAATAAGTTCGATCACTTTTATTCGTTTTTTATCATACATGTATACGTTAACAAAACCAAATAATGTTAATTCTGTTTCGTACCTCTTCTTAAAGTATGCGCCAGAAAGTTAATAGTGAAGATCGTGTAACGAGTGTTTGCTCGTGCGCAAATGTCATTACTTGATTTGTAAGGCAACTCTTTTCAGTTGACTTATAGAGGTCATAACATAACAATGTAAATTAATCGCTGTTCATGACATTAATTTATATTTTAATTTAATAATGTACGTTAAGTGCGATAAGGTAAACAAAATTAATGTTCTAAATCCACATAAGCAAATACATTTGAACATATTCTTTTCTTCCAATGAGTCCTCGGGTGGGGTCCCTCAAGACCAAAGTCTTGCAGTTATGGCGGTTTTTAACCCCACCATTGCAAATTAATTTGTCATTTATTTAATGATTTTTTCTTGTTTACTTTATTGTTTTAATTTTAAACAATACAAATTTGGTTCATTGAATAAACGACCTTCATCGCAATCTTTTGTTCTATTTCACTGCAAATGAACTTGGACTCATTGGAATAATTAATATTCAGGTACATGTATTTGGTAAAATTACTTGTAGCAACAAAGCTCAAAGTTGGGCAAAATTAATAAGGTGGTTTTTTTTTCTTGGAAATGCTTATATATATATATATATATATATATATATATATATATATATATATACACACATTTATATTCATGTATTTATTGACAAATCCAAATTGAATGTTGATATGTATAAAACTGTATAACTTATCTGATCCAGGGGGCCCCTGGCACCCCAGGTGACGATATATCTGAGGGTCTCTGCGGAGATTTTGCCTTACTGATTATGTAATTTATTGAATAAAAAAAAGGAAAAAAAGTAAGTTTTACGTGTATTTTTTTCGGTAAGAAGACATCTGATTAAAGTACTTAATGAATTGTACATAACTAATGCGTAATGCGACAAATATGACAGGCATTTTTAAAACTAAAACCCGAATGGCCTAACGGTCACTAACATGAAGGTACAGTAAGATCAAGGATCCTCAAAAAGTTATTTACAACACTATTCTGTGCATTATTCAAAAGAAGGCATTTTCCAGGCATATAATAAGATTGGTAAAAAAAGACGTTTAAAATACATCATTTAATGTTTTTGTTTTAACAGAATTAAAAAGCGGGGATGATAGTTGATATGGCCTTTACTTGAAAAAAAGCTAGTCCTGTCATACAACAAATATTATTGACTCAGTTGCAAGAGAAGGGAATTACTTGATTAGTATAAAACATTGTATTTATGATATTCCGTAGCTCCCACCCCATCCTACCTGTATATAAGTTGCATAAAATTAAAAAAAGAAAACTGATATTAAAAGAGTTTCTATAAAAATCAAAATTAGTTTATTAGACAAAAATGAAGTAACAGTGCAAAAATATCAGGAAGAAAAATGTTTCAGCTTTATACAGAAAGAGTTCTGAGTGTCTATTTTATCATCATTACGCATGGCTTAAAATAATGAACAATAAAATTGATGTAATTTTTTTCCGCTTTGCGAAGACAATCAGCGACATATGTCGTTAAGGCAATATAACACTTTAAGTAGAAAAAGGTCATATTAAATGTGTCATGTTTAAGAAGGATAAAACTTCGAATTCGCTACTTTTTGTACTTCTTTATTATGCATTTTCTAATCATTAGTCTTCCGAAAAACTCTGAGGATATAGATAAACAAGACAATTTAATGTTCGCAAGAAATTTGTCAGAATCCGTTGTTTGTTATGACCTGATCATGAGCTCAATGCTCTTCCCCTTTGTTGTTTCCTGTTCTGATCCTTTATACAAAAAAACTTATAAAAATATTGATTCTGTTATACGTTCATTTTTACTTTTATATTTTTTCTGTATGACAATGTATGATGAAAAAAATAGAGATCTAATAAGAACTTTACACATTATTTGATGTCCTTTTTGATATAACGAATAACAATGAAAATATTCCATGTGGCCCTTTTCTAAGACTTATAAGATTAAATAAACATTTTTTTTTATCAACACTGTTAAGGAAAACAGTCTGTACAGTACACATACGGCGTCAAAATAGCACAAAAGCCAGATATATGTTAGTTCTTGAACAAAGCAGTCTCTTGAAAATCTCATTATGAATCATGAATTTCAAAAAATTAAAATGTAAGGACCTAATGCTAAAAATATATCTGCACCTGGTGACTCCTAGAACTTTGTTACCCTCGGTATATATCATGAAGTTTCCTCTGTAATATGGTTTCATAATATATACGTTTCCGATTGTTATAAAATACAAGGAAGACACGATCGCCAATCTGAAGCATGCATATTTTAGCAAATTTCATTGCGCAACCAAACTCTATTGCGATGTTCGGAGCGTTTGTGTTCATATTCTAGATCTGTTTATATATTTTTTCTTTTTTCCCCTTAAATTTGATTATTTACAGTAGCAATGACAATCAGAGGAATTATGACTCGTATATACTACTATGATTGCCCTTCAAAGTTCACCTCGCATTCGTGGGAAATTAATTCCCTCATGTACTAGACTTTTAATAATAATGGTTGTCGTCATGCTTGTGTGGTCGCTATCGAAGCAGACGCGAAAATATTCAATAATGGCAACTTCCTTCATATTGTATTAAAAGTTACCTTTATTTTCGTAAAGAAACTGCTTTAAATTGATAAGTATAGCTCAGGACTCTCGGTAGTATTTTTTATATATTTCTTCCAATTTGATATTTAATTGCTTAGAAATGTAAAGTTTTAAAGATTTTGGGAATCAGTCAAAAAAATATACACGTGGAGCCGCAAAAATTCGTAACGTTATAGGTATTGTCTTTTTTTTTTATTTTCACGGGATTTTCGAACCTTTTAGTTTAGTAGTTGTAATTCTGCATGAATCAAAATATCATTGCAATTTATTAAGTAAACTATTAGTAGATAAGTTTAAATGTAAATAATAAAGGTGATTTCTAGTCTGTTGTCACACAGTTACACATGTACCTGCGACATTGAATACCTCTCAGAACGTGATGGGTAACATTTATCAAGTGCTTTAATTGAGTTTAGTGTTAAATATTTCATTTTTGATTTAGTTTTCAACTTTGCTCCTTTTGCTGGTTTTGCAGAGACTTAATAGAAAAATCCAGAGGAGCAACATTGACCTCTTTATGAATCTTTAAACACCCAAAACACAATCAATCCTGGAGGCGTTAAAATTTTTTTCATAGGCAGGCTGGTTGCTCTAAAATTACCCATCAAATCTACCTTCAAATTTTAAATATGGTGTTTTGCCTCAAATTATTATTTAGTCAAGAAAATCCAAATATTTTAGCTATTAAATTTGATGGTGTTCTATCACTTTATATAGAACTCTACGTCTTTGGGAGATAATTATAGTCTTAAAATGGCCACAACCATCGAACTCTTTTAATAATTACTAAACTTATTCAAATATTTTAATGTTTAAAGCAATAAGTGAATTTTACTACAGCATATGGCAGGTTTGGTTAACATATATTTCACATAGGCACTTGAGGCATGTACCACCATCCCTCAAAATACATGAATGCAGTTAGAATCATTTTCTGCTTCAGTTGGTCAATGTATTTTCAAACTCTATCTGTATGTTATAAGAAAAAACGATATCTCCCAAGACTCAATGTTATTTATCAAAAAGCTTCCTTTCCCATTGTAAAAGAATGTTGTTGATTCCCGTGTTGTTGTTGTTGTTTTCGTTTTTTGTTTTTTGTTAAAAAAATCAACGATTCGTCAATCATTACAAATAAAAATGACCTGAACTACTGACTCTGGTCAGGATACTTATGTCAATTTTATTGAATCTCGTTTGAGAATGTTATTAAAAACATGGTAGGTTTATTTTAGAACTTATCGATACAAGGAGGGTGCTGGCTGTTCTTATCGGATCTCAACCGTTATAACTGGACATGTATCATAAAACAGTGTGTCAAAATGCATTCTTCGGGAAGCAGATATACATGTTGCTCAATATTTATGTTCCACATTTTGATATGCATTTAATCTCAATCATATAAGTTTGTAAGCCTTTTTAAAGAAGCTAAGTTGATAATTGAACGGTTCATGTAGACAATCTGTAAAAAAAAATAATAATAATTTAATAAAAAATTTAAAAAATGAACGACTATCAAATAAGATAAAATTTCTTTCATTTAAGATTTTCGTATATATTGTTTTTTTTTGTTTTTGTTTTGGGGGGGGGGGGGGGGGGGGAAGGGCGCATTCAGTTAATTAACAAATACTTTACATTAATTTAGCACTTGAATTAAGTTGAAGATATTTGTTCGAGTATACTTCAAAATGTACAAACAAATGCATGATATAAAAACTTTGCAATTTCAATCTTTGAAATTGCTATTTGAATGAAATAAGTATATGATTAAACCATCTTTTATATTGGATCCTTAGAGAATAGTCTGTTTGAATATATTTTATAATTGTAAGTATTGTCCAACGCGATAACGCTGTTTAACAGCACTATAGAATAAACCGTTAGCTACTGAACTGCAAGTCAATAGTTCGAACGTTTTCATTTACCTCCCCAAGAAAAGTACTCACTCGAGTACGCACGCTTTCGCGCAGCGTTTTATTTGCATTGTGACGCCTTCTTTTTGCTTGGTTGACGCCATGGCGTTATGGTTTCAACTGCAGATAGTCAGCGAAATTTGTCGAAAATAGCTCGTTCGAGGCGTAAAATTGATATTATATTGTAGAATAAACATAAATGTCTTGAAGTATAAGCTATATTTGGACTCGGGTCGAAAACGTGAAGAGGATTCAGCAAGCCTAGCCCTCTGTCACGTTTTCTTACCCCGACTAAATATAGCTTAATACATGTATTTCAAGACAGTAACAATGTAGTTTGTTTTTATGACCCTTAATATGTGATTTTATATACTTTTTATTACTTAAATATATCTGAATGTTTTAATAACACTATAAAGATCACTATTTCTGCCTTTATCAAATAAAAAATAGCCATTGTCCGACATCTGATGAGAAATTGGGCATACAAATAAAACTTTGATAAGGCCCCTGGAACAAACCAGGAGGTAAAAGGTCTTTTTTATTTGATCATTTGATGTCTTCTAGCAATAACTATCATATGTAGATCAGGGAAAAAAATCCCTAGGGCAGAAGTTTGAAAAAAAATGTGCAAAATTGATACATTTCAAGCAAATTCCCATAGGGTCCTATGTTAAAAATTAACAAACTTTGAGATGACCCCCTAAATAAACGATGTGGTAAGTGTCTGATTTTTTTTGTTTTAAAATGATAATGATTTCAGTAGAAATTCATCCAAGAAATTTCATTGAAAAATCTAGGGCAGAACAAATTAGAACCGGCCTCGTTAAAAATTTGAGGGTCAACCATGGTGATCGTAATTATTATAAATATGATGCAATTTCATGAACATTTATATACTAAGGTGTCCCATTCCACCTTAAAGTAAGAGCGCGTTTTATCATATTGTTTGTATTTTTTCACCTGTTATTTAGCAGTTTTTATTTTGGTTCCATTTATTTAGTATGCCAAAACAAAATTTTTTGTTTGCATTTCAAATCATACCATACGCTGTTTGTGTTTATATACACGGTTTTTTTACTAACAATTTTATTGTAAATGATTTTCAAATAAAGTAAAAACATTTCGATTTCAGAATTAAAAACAATCATATTTGAAATTAAATTTATCCCATTCAAAAGGACAACAAGCTTAATTGTAAACAAAATTACTGCAGCAATCACGGAAAACGAATGTGCTTTATTAGTTTCATTAAAATTTTATATCATTTAAGTACAAAACAGTGCGGTTTTTTTGTATTATTGTTTTGTATTGTTACTTTCTATAATTTCTGTCAGTGTCATTTTTACTTTTACCGGGATTGATTCATAACGATATTCCATCTCAGTAGTATAGGTCACCTTTCAATGCGTGTCGTTGTAAAAATATACATAAATAAAATGTAGTAATTCGTTTTTGTTTTATATGTCATCTTGTATCAAATATTTAAAAAGCATCGGTTTGCAATCAAAACCTTTTATCAATTTTCTGATAACCATGAACAATATTAAGAAAGACTTTTAAAAAAGAGTTTTTATTAGGATTTAGCTAATAATATTAAACACCAAAAGAGATATGTAAATATCCATTGAATGATTTTTGATGTGACATTCTTCTGTAATTGTCTCCAATAATATATAAAAATAGAGAAATAGTAGACAAACCCTGTCAACCAAGTGTTTGATAACAGTCATCAGTTGCGGCTTCCCGACGTTCACAACAATGTTGATATCAATAGCACCATTGTAAATAAAACGTGCCGTTAACTAAAGAAATCAATACTTTTAATATCATACTAGCATATTTTAAAACAACAAGTTGTTCCGCCTGCAACTCGCATTACAAGCCCCACATCTGATTGACTATATACATGTACTTTACATCGAGTTTGCTTGTTTCTAAAAAAACTGCATTAATGTTGTACCTGTTTTGACTTTTTCTCGTTACTACATGAATTTAAGTTTTCAGCCGTATTCATTGAATCAAAGTTTGATGCTGCATTCGATCAGTAGAGTTTCCTAATTTCTGATACCATGTTATCCTAATCACGAGCCAGACACAAACAGTATGCAGATATTTCACAAGCGTCACAAAAACTGTGCTGAGATAATGAACAGTTACTACTTCACATTCATGGCGTGTCTACAATTACTGATATTTATCTGTTTAACATGTATATTTGATAATTGAGAAATTTTTGTATTTTTCTTGCTAAAGTAATTCAATTAAAAACAATCTTTTCAGACTAATAGGATCACTAAATAAACGTGATTTACATGTTTGAGAAGTATATAATAATGGTTCAAATTTTTTATCGAGGAACTGTGCAGCTGTGTTGTCCTGATGGCTGGAGAAAGGGAAAGAACTCCTGTTACTACATAGGTACACCTTTAAAGACATGGGCGGAAGCATCTGTAAGGAACTGATTTATTTTATCCCAGCTTAAAAGAGCTGGATGGTCGTAGTCATTTTAATACTAAACTGTTACCCTTAAGATCTCCGAAAGACGATAGAAGAAAGTCTTCAAATATCAAAGCTAAAATATATAAAAATATATTTACAAATTAATAATCAAGTATCTGAAAAGTTAACGAATGTTGACAACCTAAAGTTACCTATAAAAGGCATCATATCTTAAAAAAAATTAATCCCTCATTTTTAACACTTTAGCAAAAAGAATGTATAATAAATACTTTCTTATCCTGTCAATCCTTTGAGTTGTGTAGTATACGCTCCACTATATTTTAATTATAGTTTTGAAAGCATTTTTCACAAAGTAAATAGCTATGAAGATAATGATAAATGATTTTCAGAAGACAATTTGCTATTAGTAGCATAAGATATCATTCGCACAAAAAAAGTTTGTCACAGATGAATTGTTAAGAGGATTTTTGTATGTGTTAATTAAAAAGGAAAAGTTGAGTTTGGGATACCAGATGTTCTCTATACTACATGTAAGCAATTATACCATTTACCGGATACTTCGTTCTAGGGTTTATTTAATTTATTACGCAACTTATGATAATTTTTCTTATTTCCATTTAACAATTAACAAACAAAAATTCGAATTGTTTAAATATTTGAACAAATATAATAAATGCTTATCCACATGCTTTATAAACGTTTGATTGTTAGCCCTTTAATTGTCCTCACAAAAGGTCAGGAATAAAACTTTTTAACATCCAATGTTAAAAGAAAAATAACCGTATATTACGTAGCATTCAGTTTGAAAAAAAAAGTTCGGATATCTACTTTACTGAATATAATAGTCAACAATTTTAATTTAATTTTAGCCCAATTTATGTTGTTTGTTATATTGGCACATAAACATGTGAACTCATGCAGCTGTTGGAATACGATGCTCCGGGAATATTGTATTGACACAACGTAGGGGTGCGGGTGTGTTGGTTGGTCACATTTACAGTTATTTACATGACCCCTACCCTCCACATAACAAAGATGAAACTTGATATTCGGCGCGCACAGAATCAGTCTAATTTATTGAACTTATTAGACATTCGAAACCTGTTGCAGCACTGATTTAAAACTAAAATTTGTGACTCTTATTTCTCTAAATAAAAACAGCATTGTCTTACATTTGAATTAATTGAAATCTGTGTAACTATTCAGTCATTGGATATACCAATCTTAGTCATAAGATTTGTGAAACGGGGCCCAGGTTTATATGGCAGAGTAGGAAAAAGTAAGCAAATGGTCTTGCTCTTATGGGGGGGGGGGGGGGAGTTTCCTTTGGTCCAGGTTGTGCATTAAGACAGATGTTATTTTCCGGTTCTGGCGGAAAAGTCAACAATACGCCAGCCATGGTTTGACGCATACAACGAGTTGGCGAGTTGGCGCGGTGTGACGTAATAACGTTATTATGATGTCATATTTTTACGTTGTGACGTTATCCGTAGTGTTTTACTAAATACATAGATCATACAATTTATATTGATACAACTTTAAAAAATCAATAATGAAAAACAGAACCCGAATATATTTAATGTTTTTTTATTTAAATGCATATTTTTTTTCAAATTGCCATAGGCCCAAATAGGCCCCGTGGCACTAATCGTAGGTGTTCAAATAGGCCCAAATAGGCCCTGTAGCACAGAAATGGTTAAATTCCGATGGTCACGCCAAAGTCCAATGGACTGCGCCAAACCCCGATGGGGTAACACGCCAAAGTCTGATGATTCGTGTGCAGTCCGATGGTGTGACACGCCAAACTCTGATGGTTCTAGTCAGACTCATAAAGCACAAATGTTATTTCCGTTATGCATATGGTCTGTCTGTATGCGTCACGATAAACTAGAAGGCCAATAAAAATACATACAAAAGTGAATTGAAATGAGAATAAAAAGGTATTTAAAAAATTCGCCGAATGGTTAAAACTATTTTATTTCTCAACCCCTGCCTCAAGTTTCCCACATGCGTCTTACATGTAGATTTTATTATCATCGACTAATTTAAAGCACATTTTAAAAGGGCAACATGTACAGATATTTGGACATGATATTCTTTGCTTTTGTTTTCGCAGCCTTCCACCGTAAACACTTTCACGTAACAATTACGACGAATGTTCCGCCTTAATTTGTAGAATTGTTCGCATATCGCTTCAAACGGACAAAAAATGCTCCGGGCTGACACCGTTAGTCTCCATTTTTTTCCTCACTTTGTCAAAAACGTATATGTCGATCGGCCGAAAAAACGCTGCAATCTTGTTGATTTTGAATTGCTAGTACGACGGTACTTGCGATGTCGTCATAATGTGATGTCACAGACGTTGTTATTCCGTCACAATCAGACTTTGGCGTCCGTATCGGCAACATACCATCGGACTTTGGCGCACACCATCGGACTTTCGCGTGACAATCGGGCTTTGGCGTGACCATCGAACTTTGGAGTCATATATATATATATATATATATATATATATATATATATATGACTGCCGTCATGGGAAAAGGGCCCTTAAGGTCAAAATTTCACAAACTTACTTTTTTCTCAATTCTGATTAGTCAATTCTTTCTGAATACAAATATCCAAAGATATCCAAGATCTTGTGTGTTTTAAGCATTTTATGACAATTTTAGTAAGACATGTTAACACGACTTTGACTTAGCTGGTCGAAAACGACACGACGTCACGAACGTCAATAATTATTTTATTATAATTTATTATTATTTATTATATTTTTAATTATTTTATTATATAATATAATTATTTATCAATTATTATTATCGGTATTTAAACAAGGCCATACTCTTATTATTCAAAAAACACAATACAGACGCAGAAAAAAAATAGAAACAGAAAATAAAAAAACTGCGTTTACAATGCCGCTACTTTGACGTCGTTTTTTGAGCATTGTGACGTCAAAAGATAAGGGCCCTTTTCTCATGACGGCAGTCATATATATATATATATATATATATATATATATATATATATATATATACAAATTGCAATGTTTGTGCTTAATATATATATATATAATTTGGAAATTCGTCCTCTCTACATAAAATTTTGATGACGAATTTTCGGAATTGTATTTGTCAAAGGTGAAATATAATGAAAAGGTGCATCAAAACTATTTTCTTATTCTACAATCAATATTTTTAAAGCGGTTTATTAAATTCTCTGGGCCTCAAGGTTGTAATAATGTTTGAAAAATCTTTCAAAGCAGATATTTAATTGTTAAATGCATCTATGTGCTTTTTGTTAAAAAGAACTGACGCAGAAGTACATATGGTTATGAAAATAGAATTGGAAACTCAAAATATAAACACCGATATAATTTTATTAAGTTTACAATATTTGTCGAAAATTCTTCAATAAAAAAAGGAAAAGTAAAGATTGCAAAGGCACTAGCGGGTTCCAGATTCATGACTTGCAAATCAGTAGCTGATGCTGTAAAATTGCGCAACGCAGTAAGACAACATTGTGAAAGAAAATACCGGTATTTATAACAATTTCCTTTTTATTGTTTCTTTCGAAAAAAAGTACTTCAAAACATGGAGGTGCCAAATTGTTAACTGTAATGAGTGTGTTAGTGTACTAGCAAAACCATTTAAGATTTATCATGATTAATTAAACGATAACTAGGTCGTCAATGCTTAAGCACACAGATTCCTTTCAGAGTATTTGTCAAGCTTTCCACAGCGAACTAGTTGTGATCAATGATGCCGAAGAAAACTCTCATCTTAAAAAGATGATGACCAGTATCAAAGGTAGTATCAAGTGTACTAACTGTCTTGTTTTGTACAATTGTTATTGCTGGAAAGCACGGGTTACATTCAAATAAGAACGTGTCGAAACAAACACAATTCATTTTTTAAAAAGATAATGTTATTGAAAAAAAATAAGTATTCAAAAGATAAAATTTTCCTTTCTTTAATATTCCTTATTTCTGTTTAAATCGGAATTCAAATTTTTGCTTTTTTGTACAGGTGCATTTTCTACTAACTTTTGGATAGATGGTTCTGATCAAATCACCGAAGGACTGT
>WFKH01010931.1:61662599-61678491 GCA_016163765.1 Magallana hongkongensis
TACTAACTTTTGGATAGATGGTTCTGATCAAATCACCGAAGGACTGTGGGTCTGGGCATCAAAGATAGAAATAATAAGTTACACAAACTGGAAACAAGGTGAACCCAACAATTTCATTGGACTTAGTGAGGACTGTCTGGAGCTTTATCTGTCTGATTTCACGTGGAACGATATACGCTGTACACATGACAACCATTTTATATGCGAAAAAGAGTATGTGAAAATTATTTTTTAAAACTATTTTATCACCTTTATGATAAAGAATAATTGTAAGGATAGGTAAATATCCCTAAAATGTGATTATTTATATTTAAACTTCAAATCAAAAATATACAGTTATTTACTTTTATAGCAATCTATACAAACATTCTGTTAGAATAAAGTTTGATTTCAGACTTTCAACACAGGACCCAGAAGGGCAACTTGTCGGCAAAAGATAAATGATAGTTGGATATATTTAGGAAAACAGTGCAATAAATTATTTGTGGATTTTTGCATTCCCTTCTTATATGTTTTTGTGTCACTTGAGACACTCAGGTTTGGCATGTATCATCTGTAGAAGGGATCTATTTAACATTTTTTGTAAATTATGCAATTATTTAAAACATTTTTATCTACTACTGGCCATTAAGCTGGCATAATTTCATGGTTGTGATTGAAAGAAAGCCTTGACCAAAATTGTGAAACTAAAGACCCTAAGGGCAAAAGGTTCAAGTCTAGGTGTGGGACTCTCGTGATCAGATAGTGAAAATACATTACTTCCTTGACAATGTTCTTCTCAACTTATTTTTTCTTACAAATGTTAATAGTTTTTTGGGGTTTTTTGTTTTTGTTTTTAAAATTATACAGTTATGAAAAATTGACATACTGTAAATCCTACACGTGATTGTTTATTTTATCAAGTGACCAAAAAGACTTTTGGCCTCTTGCTTTTGCTAGGAGGTAGGTTGAACAAAAATCACAGGAAACAAAATTCTCACCAAATTCTTATGATTTCTTTATTATAAAATAGTTTTTAAATGCAAATGACACTAGACTATCGGATAATGGGATATTTTACTTACCATATACCTTTAATTGAAAACAGGTGTTTGAACTCAAACTCTAAAGTTTATGCGACCTCCTCACTTTTCCGCACTGGCTATTGTAAACATCACAGATAGGTGTTATGTGTGTTTTGAACTTGAACTTGAACTAATATACATAAGCCCATGGACTTATTTTGATAGAGGGACACTTTCAATCATCATATTTGTAAATATTTTGTCATATTTATTGTTTAACTTGTAATTAAAAGCGATTTTACGACGCTTTGCGTTTATTTATGGATTTGATAGCATTAATATATCGAGCTGTCAGTACTAGAATCATGCTTTTTGTCTTTCCCTATCTTAAAGCCAAAAATAATTTATAATGTTAATTTACAATGTTATGATGTATTGTGACACGATACAATGTGTAATAATGCATAAAGCTATGTAATGGATTGATCTCTAATAAAGAGATTGGCTTTTCATCAGGAGTAACAGACGTAAATTTTTTTTGCATTATTATCACATATCTTAATTGTTTAGCTCCAAAATACATACTGCATTAACAAATGGCAAGTATAATGAATTTTGTAGTGCACTATGCAATGAGTAATATAAAGTACATATTTAATGTATAACTATAGGACTAGCCACTTCACATCCAGCAGTCCATATGCGGTGGCCATGTTTACAAACAAAATAAATACTATACCAATTATTGTATGCCTGTAATAAAACTATTTGTTTTTGGGCCGCATATTTTATTGATTCACTAGCTTTACTATCAATATCCCAACATTAATTTGATGAAACTTTAAAACTAAGAATGATTCTCCATCAGAATTAAAGTGGCAGTAATGATGTATCATTTCCTGAAGTCCTGGTACCTTTTCTAATTGCATTTATTTCGGTTCCCCTTTGTTAGCGTCCTAAATTAATAAATCTATCCATCCGTCCCTCTGTCTGTCCAATATAACTTGTTCAGTTTTCCCATTTACCAAATCTGGCTGATACTTTAACTACAGACGATTTTTTTTATAAAAAGTGTGCAATGACCTTGAACAAAATTTCTAGGTCAAATGTTCAGATCATGGCAGACATATCTGTAAACTCCTTGTCTAGACTCTATATTCTATCCCCTTTGCCCAGTATGCCTCAAACTTTGCCCACAGAATGCCGTGGGGTAAAGACCGTGCAGTAATAATAACAAAGGTTTTAAGTGTGTAGGTTAAAGGTCAAGGTTATATCACACCATATTATTTTTATAAATCCTTGTTTGGACCAAATAATGTATCTCTTTGATCCTAAATGGCAAATATTTCGCAGAAAGAGGGTTGTGCGATGACCTCGAGCTAAGCTAATGCTTACCATATTGCATGATATATTCGTAATACCACAAACTATTTAAGTTTGCCAAATACCTTCTAAAAACATTAAAAATGCTAAAATGTCTTATTTCATTTATTTTCTATATCAGAGAATGCACAAATCATTTTAATAGTTAACGTACATTAAGAATGTTTTGTTCAGCTTAAAAAGCATGTCCTTAAATAAATTATAACATTACTACAGGATACAAAAGTCGGAATCATGAATGATAGTTTCTATCAACGGTGTAAACGTCTGTTTAATATATAAGGCGAAATTTGAGTCTTAAATCTTGCAATTCATCATCATATATGTCAGAAATATATTTTAATTGAATTTAAGTACCAAGTCTGTTAATTTAAAGGAATTAAAATATATTCCAAGGTTATATCATCAAGAAAAAGGTTAGCCAGTATTTAAATTACCTGGCTTGCGGTCTCACCAGTTTGCAGCCTTTGAACGTTTTCAACGTGTCTTTAAATTAATGCATCAATAAACAGTTTTCAGAAATGACAGCGATCATTCAAATATCTATAATGAATTTTTACTTTGGAAACAGTTTCTAATTTCATACTTTTATGGATTGTTGACTAGTATTTTGCTTTGAATATTTCGTGATCGATCAAAACTTAAGCTACAATGAAAACACGACTTCACGGTTTGACGTCTGACTTTCAAAGTAGTAAACCTTTTATCGGTAGGAAAACGTCGACTGATTATAACAACAATAGATAAGGAACCAAATTGACCAAGTTGTGCCGATAGTACTTCCATAGATAGTATATCTATAATATAAACAGGTAAAATGCCTTTTAGGTGATTATTTTTGGCTATGAAGGTATCGATCATTGCAGGAAAAGTGTATTTTTCTGAAAAAATCCGCTTAAACCAGCAAACAAATCATTTTATTGTTTGAATAATGATAAGTCTGTTGTAAATGCTGCGAAAGATTGATACAGGATTTATTCTTTTCACTGTTAAACTTTTGAAATACAGGAGCATTGTGTGCAGAAAGATAATCTAATTGATCACTGCGGAAACAATAATGTTTTTGCTTGTTCATTTGTTGTGGGTACCCTTTGCCCGATTTATATCTTAAACAAATTATGAAACATGATGTTTATTTATTATTCATAAACGTGAATCCACGAAATTATATGCCCTTGAAACTGTAAAACAACTAGCAAATTTAACTAATTTTACAGTATGTAATTTGGTAATGAGTAACCATATCTTTATATAGTTTTCAGTGTATTAAAAGATTGCATATATATTTCGTGCCGAAATTCATCCAGGTGAAGAAATATGACGGGAAACCATGATTGGTCTGTTAGTTGTAATGAACAGTTAAAAATAGCAATTTAAGGTGGTTCCCTACTCGAGTGACGTCATCATTGATAGCTCTGTATACACTGTTTTGAAATTATGTACATTCGTAATTATTATTTAATTATTGTATAGACCTTGTGTTAATGATATTGCATTAGTAGCAGACAAATGTGTTTTTATTTTTAACTACTATACGCTTCAAAATATTGTATTTGTACATGCATTGTAGTATATAGATGTACTGTTTGCACAGTTTTTACAGAAATACTATTGTAATCACAGGGCTTTCACTTTAAAATAAAGACTTCGAAAATGTCAGTAGAAAAAATAATTAATGACATTATCCAAAGGTCAGGTTGATTGAGCGGAATTGGGTATACATGTTCTCAAAAATGTTAAAAGAAAACAAGCGTGTTAACCCCTATATTTATTAGCTTTCAATGTGCAAGATATATAAATCCAAAATTCTAAAGAGAAAAATAAGCATGTTATTCATCATATTACAAAAATATGTCAAGATATTTCAAATTTTATAATAATTTTTATTTTTTCATTTCAAATTGGTATTATTTCCATACAAAGTGTCCTTTTTTCAGTTTAGAAATGAAAATGACAATTGTAATGTGTTATTACATAAAACTTAATTCAAAATATATGTATTAAAAATGTTGAACTTGTTTTACTTGAACAATGCATTTAGAACTGCAAAATATTTAAAATAACTAAAAACGTATTATGAAAAAGGAGCATACATATTGTGGAGGTTCTGGTCAGAAAAGAACTAGTTAAGACATTAACGTTTTGGATTTTAACACAAGGTGTCAAACTAATAATTTCAAGAAAAAAACAACTTTAACCAAATAATTGCTGGTAAGTACCCACCTTAACTGCATTATAACATTGAATGATGATAACTATACCAGGCCCTATTGTTTTGTGATCACTTAGTTTTTATTTGTGTTCATGATTTGTCTGAAAATATGTCAATACTTTAAAAATCAACAAAACTTTTTTTTCAAGATTTCTGATTAAATACATAATATATATTCTTAACATGTAAAGAGAAAAAAGGCAGCAGCCAGGCTTAGAACCCCGACTAGATTCACGTTCAGTGTGCATGAACTTTGGCATCCCATTACAAGACACTGACGGGGCTGGTTCATTACTTAGTACACTAAAATAACTAAAACTGTCACTCGTAAGGAAGAAATATACATTTTCGTGTGCTACTGACAGGTTCATCGGTGTTATGATCTTGTCAAGTTTATTTAAGTTTATTTAAAACAAGACACTAATAGAGATGGAATATGTCATTGTTGAAAAAGAAATTCATTAATTAAGAGAAATGACAGGCATTCATTTATATATGTTTAAGGTCATATGGTTATGGTGACATTAAAGTTAATGCTTCCAAAACATTGTAATGTAATGCAACAAAACATACTTTAAAAGCTTTTGTTTAAAAAGATGATAGATAATGATTGATCCTTCCTTATAGGCTCTTCAAGAATTATGTGTATAGAAAGATTTTTGATATAAGTGTATGGAGTAATTTACTTATACTAATAGACTTATAGATGTTTATCTTATCGGGACATATATATTGTTCAAGTATGCGAAAATGCTTTTTTATCTTACTTTTATATCTAGTACACTCCTTTCCTGGGTTAAATTCAAAAAATTATTTAAAAAATAAATATTAGACAATTATCTTGAAATTAATATCTTATAAAAATTAGTTTAATTTTTTTGATAAGAGACATATTAAGAGAGCTAGATAGTCGTGGCCATTTTTAGACTATATAAATCTCCTTTAGAAGAAGAGCTCTATCTAAAGATATAGGAAAACATTCAAATTTTCTAGCAAAAGTATTGTGAATTTTTCTTTACTAAATGATGGTTTATAGTTAAAAATATCTTATGAATAATTTTAAAAAGGATTGATGGATATTTTGTTGACCATTCAGTATCCTCAACTTCAAATTAAACTATCTTGAAATACTTCATTTATATCACTTTTACAAAAGAAGTTGTTGCAGTTCCTATGCTATTTTTCCCTAAAGGTGTTGCAGATAAAATGGAAAAATCAAAGTTAAAGAATTTTTGCAAATCTTTTTTTGCATACAACGTTGTATATAAAGCAGTGTAGAATTTTATCTGGAAGTTTGTACTAACTTTTATAAGACCATGAAATAAATTTGAAAATAGATACAGAGACAAATGTGGCAGATTTCACGCTTTCTAAAAGGGGAATCCTTTTTGTTGTGAAAAACTCCCTCCTTGAAACAAAATTAATTTAATCTGAACGCTTAGAGTCAGACAATTTCTTGAAAACTGCCATTTCCGATTTTTGTTTCAAAGAGGTATATTTTTTTTTAAAATATAACTTTTGGAAAAAATCAATAACACCTTTGAAATCTAAGAACGCTGCGTTAAATTTCCCGAGTATAAGTCATGTCTTGATTAGTCGAGTGGTTACGCAGTTAAAATACACTCAACAAAACTTCTAAGTGTTCACTCTGTTAAATAGAACAAGTTAAAAAAAAAAAAGGACTGCAATACGTGGACCATATTCATGTGTTTCTTACGGAAACGCGAAAGTCTTGATATAAGCACAGATTCCACCGACTCTACCCCCCTGCTTTTATATGAAAACATCTACAGATGAGACCTCTTAAAGTGTAATGATGCATATTATAGTAGCAAGCCTGGATTTAGTGCCTTGTACATTGAATCACGGAAAGCACTGACCTTTTACCTCAGAATTAAACATAATCATGAACTAAATTAATGAAGATTACATGTATACTATCAGGCATTTGGCAAAATCACTATTTGTATACACATTACGCCTCGCACTACTTGGTTAACTATGCAGCTTCGTGTAAATTGGTCTCATATTTTGATGCATTTCCCTTGAAATGTAAACTTTTATTCAGTGAAACTATTCTTCAACCATGTATTATATAAAGTCACATAATTATTTAATCATACTTAAATGGGTAAAATTTTAATCATGAATTACACAAGCCGCCTCGTCTCTTAAAAGCATAGAAAAGCTATTTCGGAAAACAACGAAGCATCGCGATTTATGCTATTTGATGCATGTTGTAGCTTTTGCATAGCATTAATGTATTCCATGACACTGACCGTTCATATCACATGCCGATCATTTCTTTAATAAAAATATTTTGTTTCTGTACTGTTCACCGACAATTGTGCACATGCTATGAAATCCCGATCCCGATTCATATTAACGTGTGCTAGCCTGGTTTCCTTAACTACCCATAATATTGCGCATGAACCAGGCTAGCTCATGCGCATGCTGAATTTTCCCCATAGCATCCGGTTTAACCTCGCTTATATATTTTCTGCGTGGACCTCAGGGTCCACGCAATAATTTGAAATTACTAGTGACGAAACGTCTAAACATTAAATTGGTATTTTTCTGCGCGTGCTTAATATGATTGACATTTTTTTGTAATTGATATTAGTCTTTGGTGATAGTTTAAAAAGAAAAACATTTAACATTGTCAAACTGATCATTGAGAAAACAGCCAGAGCAGTTGGAATATTGGTCTCTGCATTGTTTCTACCACAGATTGTACTCACTTTAAATTTGCTGTTTATTTTGTCCTCGACATTGTTTTAGATATTGAGCAATCCGTAGGAAACGTCATTTTGATATCATTTTTCTCTTCCATAAGTGTAACGTCATTTCCATCGGCAACTTAAAACAATCCAAAAGCTCTGATGAGCAAAATTCAACCAAACCGGAAGTGTGTAATATTTAGCAAACGTCAAGGTCTTTGGTCGCAACCAGTGGTCAAGGTCAATGCATCGTTCTTAACAATTTGAAAGTTGTAAACGAGTACGACTTTTTTGATTGGGTTCGAATCCCGGAACAGTTGGAATTTTTTTTTTTTTTTTACATATTTCTTGTAATCGCATGAACAAATAATGTATATAGTTAATTTAAGAATGTCAGAATAAAGTTATTTAAACCCTTGTCAATGTAATATTTTGGATGCGTGCTTAATTTTTTTCAACATTACTTACTGTGTGAAGTCTCTTTATAAACTTGAATTATAAACATTTTCTTCTGAACAAGGGATTTCAAAACAATGTATGCATCATTGTAGAAGGTTGGTTTTTTTCCTTTTTTATGAAATAACCGGATATGCCGTTTTCAAAGATACATGTACAGGTTGTTAAAAGTGAAAAATTCATTAAAAAAGTATGAATCGCTAATGAAGCAATAGGTAGATGAAAATATGTACGGAAATTTTTTTTCCACGTGTTTATCTTCCCTAGGCGTTTATCTAGATACTATAGAAACCTGCGATGATTATACAAGGGTTGATCCAAAAGTAATGTCACACTATGCACTGCGCTTCTCACTGGCGCTGTATTGTATAAAATGATACATCAAAATTTTCCTTATCAAAATTCTAATCCGAATTAAAATTTTAATTAAATTTCTTTGAACAGTTATTAAAATATTGATGTTTATAGCATGATATATACGTGACATCGCCGCGTCATGAATTGACGTCTTTTTTAAGGTGTGTATTCATGAATAAATTACATGCTTCATAATTTAAAAATGCCTCAAACAACATAATATTTTAAAACAGAAATACCATATACTTTTTAAATGTTTTAAAACAAAATAGGGAACGTTACCGTCCATTTCGGATATCTACACAATGTCTTTTGTCTCTTGATCAAGGAATGGAAAGGCTGGACATGCGAATAGTGATACGATGCATTTTTTGCTTCGATGGATAGAAATCACTAGAAAATGTACTGGAATTGATATAACAACCTAAAATTGAGAGCGGGTGAACAGGACACCCTTAACGTAGTTCCAATATCTAACAAAAGCATATGTCATGTTAATAAATAAACTAGATAGACAGAAGACATACGCTCTGAAGGAAAGTTAAAGCTAGGTTCTTACGTCATGAGCTATATTATGAAGCTACATATACAATCATGACTTCTTAAAGAGACCTCGACAAACTGATCGCACATTAAATAATCCAATATACTACTCAATCGATTACAAAAAGAGTAATTAGTTACTTTATTTTTTTAAAAATGATAAATAAAATGTAAAATAGGGCATCGTGGCTAATTTTGATAGAGTTCTGAATTACGAAATTCAACTAGAACGCCAAAGATCTAGAACTGACGTCGCTAGCGTGAGGCGACTATTCTTACCTCACGCTCTACAAAATTTATTTTCTTCAGAAATATTTATCATAATGCATTAAAATTTTCAGATCTGAATTGAAATAGGTGGATATCTCAAAGCACGAATTTTTTTCACTTTACGCCGATTTTTCACGATTTTATCGCATCTGTGACATTACTTTTGGATCAACCCTCGTAATTACAACTCTGACGGTTTTGAGAAGCCAGAATCAGATTTATTCATGTAGCTCCAAAGAATGTTATTTTAAACACGCTGGACAGTAGAAATCAAATTGATATATGTTAACATCAAAATACAGAATATATGGTCATCGTCCTAAATACAGAATATATGGTCATCTTCCAAACTGTATTTCTGAAAATCAAATGGTGGTTGCCGTGTTCGATAGAAATGCGCGTAAAATGTTTGTATTTTGCCTACATACGAAACATACCTGCTAATTAAATATAGTCGTTTACGTAATGTGTCTATATTTAGATATGACTCTTTAAGCGTTACGGGTATTTTAAGGTCCTTTCCACGTTAGGGAATAATCCGCTTTTCTGCAACACCCTCTTTTAAATTAAATATTGTATTAATAACGCAGTATTCTATCAGATTAAGAAAAATAACATCTCATTTACCACTATGCACTTTCTAATACAACCACACCTCGAACAATGGATTTTTTATGATATTAAATGACTTGGTACGCACCAAGTCCAAGCTTCGCGGCTCATGTTATTGTAACCGTAATTATTTTGGTCAGAATTGGCAATGATTGGTTATTGACCAATCATTGCCGCATCTTGGGTTGAAAGAATAAAACCCCGCTGATTCCTATATGAACAAATAAATGCTACCTTAAAGGAATAATTTATAGTAAGCAAACAAATAATAAATATTCAATAAATCATAGGATGTGCAACATAGCCCAGTGTATTGATAAATGGGGAAAACTATAACTGGACCTTGAAACAGATAATAAAACAGAAACTATTCGTAAGAACGACAATGCATAATTTATTACATAACAGATAAATAATATTCACTTCAAAGCAAAGACAGGCCAAAAAATCCCCACCTTTGAATCTTATCTAAAGATATGTGTACAATTAAAATTTTATAAATTATTTATTTTTATAAATTACACATACAGAGAATTGATTTTTACTTAAGGGCAAGGCAGGCCAAATAATCCCCACATTTGAATCTTAACTAAAGATATGTGTAAAATCAATTTTTTTTAAACCAACCTAAACTGTCTGAATTCTTTTTAATTTTGATGTGCAAAAGCTTGTTTCCATCTCTTTCTCAAACATAATGGAAAAATATGAACGATTCATCTATTTTTCTATCCTCCGTCCCAAAACACGTTAGCTTGAGTATGACTAAATCTTATAATGGTATTCTACTTGGAGTTTGAATACTACTAAGTTCAGTCAACTGTTTTTGGATACAGGTAAACTTTCCAGAGAGCAAACGGACAAAACCTGTCATTTTTATAGTGCCTCATATCTTTTAAGACAGGGTCCAATATTTAATGTAATGTGTTATAATGAAATTTTATTTGTTGTATTGGCACGTGACACTTAAATAAACAATTACGTACTTAGTGTAAGCTGTTGAGAAAATTGCCCTTCTATTGAATTAAAAAGACAATATTGAACTAATGATAAGTAACGCAAAAGAATTGTAAAAATACAGAAAGAATCACATAGTTTAATTTCCCATGTGAAACATGTACTAATTTTTCCTCGCCATGCGATTTGGTCCCTCGCTTCGCTCGGCACCAAATCATGGTACTCGGAAAACATATCAACATATATAAGGACAGTTTTGCAGGATATGGAAAACATGATAATTAATGATCTTGTCCCTTTTACCGTCCTTTAAAATTTTTATCTTGCACATTTGTTGAAAGTGACCTAAATGCTGCTAGATTCTCAAAATATTAATGGTTTTAATATTTTTTAAAAATAACACAGTGCCGGATGATTATCCCAGTGCCAAGGTGTCATTTTTGCACCCGTCTAAGCTGAATATATCGAAAAATTCAAATATACCATATGGTAGACCATTGCTTAAAGAGTTTACAACCACCTTTGTTATCATTGTATCTCATCTGTCAGGTGAGATATTTACCTTTCAAAAATAAATTCCTACAGGAAAATAATTTTTCCCATAGGAAAAACAATATTCCTATACGAAATTTGAAATTTCCTATCGGAATACAAGAACTTCCTAGAGGAATTTCAATTCCAATAGGATTTGATAAAATCCGATAGGCAATCTTAATTTCCTATAGGAAAACTGCCTGTCTGAATCAAGTTCCTACAGGAAATACCTTTCTCCTATAGGAAATATAATTCCTATGGGATTTTTAGAAAATCGTATAGGATTGTCAATATTTCCTGTAGGAGAATCATTTCTCCTATGGGAATTATCATTTTCCTATGGTATATTAATTTTCAAAGGTAAATATCGCATCTGTCAGGTGAAACACACTAAAAACAAAAGTGGTTATATACTCTCTAGACAATGGTCTATCATTTGGTATAAATGGATTTTTTCCGAAACTGCATCTTAAGCGGGTGCAAAAATGCCACATTGGCACTGGCATAATTATCCGGCACACTGTTAAATACTCATTTATATGTTAATTTTATTAGCAGATGCATCTTCGCTAGCCATTGTAGAGGAGCGGGGTGGATCGTAAACATCAAAAGAAACTGCGATGCGTACTGATTTTTCGTGATCCGAAGCCCAGGTATATCATCAAACTAATAAATATTAAATAGTATTTTGTTTTGTTGAAGACATAGTTCTTAGTTTAAATGACGATAAGAGATAAGATTGCTGGACGTTACGGAGCAGCGAAAAATGGAATATTGTTTGTTCCATTCGGTATGTTCAAAACTAAGGACACGAAACAGCCAAATTTGTCCGTTAAATTTTTCAGGACCCGGCACTCTGAATCACCTTTCTATAACATTTTATGTATTCTGCGCATAAATATTAAATAAATTGAATTTTTAAAATTTTGCACATCACCGAACCAAACTATGAAAACGTAACACAATGTACGATAACGAAAGAATTATGTCTGATGTTGACCTTGTAATTATGCTTCACTTGTAACAGCAAGTAAAAGTTTGGTGAGTGATAAAAATAGTGTAGTTTGAAAAAAAAAAACCCGGATTACCAGTCTGAAGTTAGTAACACTATATGAACATCAGGTTGTTACCTAAATGTAGTTTGAGGAAAAAGTTAAGTGGTAAAATGAGAAAAATACCAGAAAATGAACCCTCAAACAATCGTGATCTAATCAGATGTCATTTTGCATGTAATAATTTTTGTACAAGAGGGAAAGTTTGCAAGTCTTGACATCATTTTACTGTGCTCAATGCATGCTTTTTTAAAAAAATCTGTTTAAATCCAAAGCATGAATAAAGTTTTTGTCTTCATTTACTTCATTAAAATTATGACAAAGAGGAACAATATCCAAGTATTTGTTGAAAGGTCCTCGTATTATTCAATTTATACAAAACTGAAAAACTTCAAATAGTAGTATTTAATGGGAGATTATCAGAGGACGCTTGACTTCGGTATAGGCCGCTTGTCGTGTAAACTAGTCCTATTATTTTTGGAGAAAGAGCGGAAACTCTCGGTGTACAACTTAGATATTCTTGAAAATACTAAATTTACTTCTGACCTTGTGTGTATATGAACATGTATGTGTGTCTGTGGGTGTGCCTGCGTATATACACCTTCTCATAATAATTTGAATCATTCTTTCACAAACATTATATTAAAGCTGCTTGGTTCGAATTTTTGGATTTTACAGTATCAACTAATTTTAATTTTTGA
The DNA here is from genome assembly GCA_016163765.1 of Magallana hongkongensis. Lineage (NCBI taxonomy): Eukaryota > Metazoa > Mollusca > Bivalvia > Ostreida > Ostreidae > Magallana > Magallana hongkongensis. Next base: position 61,675,398 of record WFKH01010931.1, read on the forward strand.
TTTTTTAATGGAATATAATGCAATTATAGAATGTCCTATCAAGAAAAACATTCGTCAGCGGGAAGTATAGAACGTAGGACATTTAGAATGGTTGACCAAATTTTAAATGTTTAAAGTCATGTTACAAGCAAGATACATAGGTCAGAATTAATTGTTATGTAAACAAAGTTGGAGCTTTATTTTTGGAGTGATAAACCTTAACAATGCACCTATAACAAGTTTAAAAATTATATTCTTACGCCAACATGCTTTGAATTGCGTAGATTTCTGTCTAGTCATGCATGTATGAATAACAATCAATTTACGTAAGAAATAGAGGGAATATTCTTAGTGGATGTAAATATTTGCAAAAATTGGCACCAGGTTTTGTTAAAGCAACAATAAAAAACTATAAATAAGTTGCTTATGGTGTAAGTTACCATAGTAACAAAGAATATATTGGATAAATTAGTATATCATAACTACTTCCAAGCCATATAGAAAATAAAAAGTAACATATAGGTAGAAAAGATATCATTCAGAAATCCTTCTTTGGAAAACCATATTTATAGAATGTCACCATAGAAATCAATTGTACCTTTGCTGTGGCATTGGTATTCTAAAACACTTAAAATAGATTCGAACGTTTTTTTGATTCTGAACTTTTTTGCAAGATTCTTTGCATGTTTGACCAGTAACCTATTATTTACTTTAAGGAATGAATTTAATCTCTACCTAATGGTAGAAATTAAATTCATTCCCTAAGATTAAATTTTCTATAACTAAATTATAGAATAATGCCCCTCATTCTTAAAATAATAACGTTTATTTGTTTAAAAAGAAAAATCAATTGTTACGTCAAGCGTATAATACGTTTTACAAGCGTCGTATTATGACTTAGGCAATAATGTTATACGATGTAGATAGATTTGTTAAGCCAATCAAACGAGACTTTAGAACCAGAATTAAATTATAGAATTATTTATAGATTGTGGGTTTTAAGTCTAATGTAAAAATTTCAAAATATATTATGATTCACAGAAGTTTCGAGTTCACATCTATACGAACATATTAAAATGTTCATATGTATTCTGGTTTCCATTTTTGTTGTATATAAAAAATATTTAAAGTGTGTTTAAATTCCCGAATGTTAAATGGTTATTTAAAAAAATTAAAAGTACTTGCATCTAAAATAATCAATTCATAGTCAGTGTTATAACGTATTTCAAAGCTTTCAATTTCAATTTCAGTATGCAGTTTTGTGTGACTTAATATATAATGTAATGCAATCATTTTAAAATTAAAAAAAACCCATAATTATCAGTATTTTGGAAGATCCACATAAGAAAGAACAGCAAACATGTGCGCATGGTATTGTTTTTCTGTAAATCGTTTTTTCCACGACAGCTCGGTTTCATCCGTTCGGACTGAAACGTGCATGAAATATTAAAGAACTTATCACCAACTTTTCACTTAAAATCGATAGAGAGAAAAGACGTATTCATTGAATAACAAAAAAATGTAATTATTTTGTTTATTTTTCCTGGTATGCGTATGCAGTATCCGTAGCGGATTAAAAGAATATATGCATATATGTCAAAGAACATTGAAATTCGATCCAACTTCAAACGTCAAATTGTAATTATCTACACAGTTGATAATTGTTCTTTCTAATAATGTACGACATATTTCTACATTTTTCCTAAACCCGACATTTTGTGTTTTATTATGTTTTATCAGTGATATTCATTAGGAGAGGGGCAATTCTCTCTCTGTCTGTTTGTTAGTGCAATTTACATCTGGTTCATTATGTAAGATAAACAATTTTCATTTTTTCAAACCATTTGTTCAAGTAATAATTGAAGATCAATTGTTTGTGTTTTAAGATGTATAATTGTTAAGTCAAGAGCTAAATACTCGTATACGAGTAGTTTTTGTCATAGGAGGTTTTCTGTTTTCTCTTGACGAATTTTAGCGTGTGTTTATCAAAGCAATGAATCAGCGATGTCTTTTTTTACGAAAGCCGATTTCGGGCATATCAAAAAATATTTTTGAATTTGATATAATAAATTCTTGAATTTGTTGAAAAAACGAATTTAAATCGTTTTAACAAATTGCTTAATCCGTTATAACGAATTGAATTTGTTATAACAAATTTTAGGAATTCGTTATAACGAATTTTATCTGTTATAACAAATTTTCTGAATTCGTTTTTACAAATTTTGAAATCTGTTTTAACAAAATCAAATTTGAAATAACGAATTCTTGAATTCGTTATTTCAAAGTTTTAATTCGTATTTTCGGTATTTTAAAATCTGTTAAAACGTATTTTCATCCAATTTGTGATAACAAATTTTAGATATTGCGGGAACCAATTAAACGGGGCGGACTTCATTTATCCCATATAGGCGTACGCCGAAATGCGCCGATCAATCGACCGGCGTAAAACGGCAACATGGCAAATGAAGTAAACCGGTGTAAAAACAAAAATGGAAGAACAAATTGTCACAGCTGTTGGTGTAACCATGGTAACAGATGTAACAATTCCAAAAGACACCTTTCTTTATCGGCTTTGCCAGAATTCCTACATAGATAGAAATAAAATATTTAAGAACTGTTAAATATGTAGCAACGCAATTTCACCAAAAGTACCAGAAAATACAGATTCTTTTACGGGTTTCTGCGCAAAATTCCAAAAAATTGTTTAATCAATGCTATCAAACAATGAGCATGCTGATTTATTAACAAATATCTGCATTTTTCATCTCATTACATCACCAAACCGTTAGATTACGCCATACTTAAAAAAGCGGTCTATTCCACGCCGGTCTGGTATAGAATTGATAATATTTTATATAACGTAACCAGACTTTATAACCTGGTGCGCATGCGTGAACAAACTTCCAATCGGGATCGGTAAACGTTTGGGAGGAAATTCAAAAGCTTTTTGGAGGAACTTTGAACTGATATATGTGCAATAAAAAAAGGAAAACGCGATTTTCATATGATATAATCATTAAAAGTGATAAGAATGTTATGTACATTTGGTTTATACTAAAAAAGGTTAATTAAATATTTGAGAGGACAATAAAAGCAATGCTACAGGAAAACAACA
>WFKH01010931.1:61698709-61711359 GCA_016163765.1 Magallana hongkongensis
TTATTTTACTATAGACAACGGCCACAAAGAAGTAATAAAATTAACTCAACACATCTTTTTTTCGTATTTGGCTTACATACTATACAAACTCTTGTGAAATAAGACTAAAAATGCAAGTTTAACGATCATGGTATATTCAATACTTCCAGGAGTTACCTATCATTGATTATACTACATGGAAGAATAGTTTACGCAGGCAAACATTCAAAATAAATCTTCTTTAAAAGGGCTGGGTGGTCTTGGCCATTTTTAGACGACATTGGTCTTCTAAAGACAAACAGTTCTTTATAAATATATTGTGTAAATATGATAGGTAGTTTGGTGACCACCCAACCTACTTTTATTCACTGAATGTTTGAACTTCTGAACAAACTTTTCTTAAGATATAGATATTTGTTTTTGAATCATAGCGGGAGTGATATGATTACGTACAGATAATCTAGTTAAAATCGGAAAGAACTCGTCAAAACAGAGATTTCATAAGGATATGACTAAGTTCATTTACTATATTTTATCTGAAAAAAATAAACCAAACATATAAAAACAAATATTTCATTTATCCGAACACGTTACATTAGACATGAGGGTTTGTATTAAAAATAAAATTACAACAAATGTAATGATAGGTGATATCCAATACGACTTTCTCCAGTCTGAAATCCTGGTATATATTCAAAGAAAGCTCGTTTCAGAGCGACACCGAGTTATACTGTAATTCCGTCGCAAATGTGCAAAACATATGCTGAAGTAGATTGTGAAAAGATAGCATTGGGTTTCAAAATAGGATTGGTTTTTTTTTTTTAAGTTATTTAAAAAAAAAAAACCCTGGTAAAGTATTACTTTGCATTGTAATCAGCTTTGATTTATTATCTCATATTAAATGTTTTGGATAGTGTCAAGGTTTTTTAGTTATTAACGTTATGGATATAAGAACCACGTGTTGACGTGAATGCGAAAAATGTAAAATCGTTTTTTGAGCAACATACATCGACCATAATTGCCAAAAAAAAGTGAATCTGAATCTTTTTATTGAGATGCTTTTAATTTTCTTTTTTTAAAAGATTTGTTTACGCACAAAAAGTGTACATTTATGTATTAAGAAGTCCGTGCAATCTGAAATCCTAGATTCGAATGCAATCGACCGTAACTTTCTCGACACAGCAACCAAATACTTTCATGAACTTATGTCAGTTTTATGTCTTTGGTTTACAATTCATGAGTGGCGATCGATATAGGCTGAGATTTTTTAGTTTTCACACTTAAAACAATTTTTAAATTGCATATTACGGTAAATGATTTGAAATATTCAAAACATTGATTATATATTTGAAAATACTCTCGCCCAGAATGAAATAACGCTAACGTATAAAATACAAAAGTGAAGAAGAGGGAAATAGCGATCTATGCGAAAAAGATTGCGTTATAAACGTTGTCCCCATACACCGTGAGAGTGTCACAGATGTGTTCCTCGTATTCGAATCCACCTTCATCTTTCGGTGCCATCATCGATAAGTACAAAACTAAGTTGGGAACCACGTTGCAGAATAAACTACGTATATTCGTTTACCTCTCCAGAGCATTTGGTACAGCGGTTTTTCGGATATGACGAGGTAGTGATTTAAACGTATGAAAAATGTCTGCCAAATCGACATAAAATATGCTAAACAGCAAAGGCAGAGGTTTACCCTACATATTGTTAGTAGTCCCAACCTTGTTGAGCTTAGCTCGGATTGAGTTACACCGTAAAGAGTAACATTTACCCCGAATAACAAATCACTGGCTGAAAGGGAAAGAACCAGGTTGTAATGAATATTTTCCCATAGGGTTTTGTTCCTGAATGCCGCAAAAAGAACCACCAAATATTTTAAATGCAATAAATAATCCGAAAGTAATGGAGAACACTGTCATGGCTAGTACTCTATTATCACTTTCTTGATCTGTTTGACCTTGTCTCTTGAATGTAAAATTTGTGAGATTCGAAAGAAAAAGAGACGACGTAACAGTTCGATCCATAATGTATTACATGTGGTAGAATCAGATTCAGATCAGGTACGAAATCTAAATTTCAAGGCCAAGAATCTTCGGATATATACAATTTTGCTGTAAAATAGAATTAGAATCACATTGGATTTGATGTCAATGAAACATTAATACATGTGTACATTAAATGCACTAGTACATGGATATCTAAATACTGAGAATATGATTCTGCTTTACATTATTTTTTAAAGTGAATTAGATATTTTTTTAGAATTGCCTTTTCTTCTACAATTCTGATATTTTATTAAATCAAAATTAAATACAGTAGCATTACTGAGTCATTCTTTAAAATAGAATACATCAATATAATGTATAGGTTTTCATTATCTTCAACATAAAGTCGATATACAAATATTTCATAAGTTCTTTTTTTTTTGTTCGTTTTCTCAACACATGATGGCTATTTATTATCTGCACTAAAACTTTAAAGGATTTACAAAATTTCACGCTATAAAGAGCGGTTTCACGAGGATGTTCAGTTAAGTTTAGATATGATTGACAATAAACCGCCGTTTCTGATTCTGAACTTCGAATTTGCTCACATTAAGGGCAATACCAATACAATATAATAAAAACAAATTTTTCCCTAATACAGATCAAAATCAAAAACATTTTGTTAAAAAATGCACTCAGTGATTACGTGTAATTAGAGCTTGAGATTTAATTTTATTTTTAATTCCAATATTTAAAGTATAAAAATTATTTTAATTAAGAATCCAAAATAGCAATGCTTTAAATAAATATCAATATTGACACCCGTGTTATGTGTATTTGAGGAAGATATGCGATGAACAAGGTAGATTTAAAGTAAAAAAAAAAAAAGAAAGAGAAAATTCCGACTTAATTTTTCATTTTCCTTTTTTTTTTTTTTTTGGCTTAAAATTTTTAAATAAAGATATACTTTCAAAACATAAGTTTCTATCTGTTTCGTCGCATCCATTTACATATTTTATAGTTGTATTATCTTGTGCAGACTTTGATTTCAGGTTACTGACTGACATGCAATAGGAAAAATTCAAAAAATACATACATTCACTGCCAGATAGCATATCTCTAAAATTTTATTGTTTTATCTTGCATAACGTCAATACCAACAAAAATACAGACAATAGAAGTAATATTAGGCAATCAATGGTTTATTTGTCAATTATTTGTAATACTCGATCAAAACTGGGTAGAATTTAGAAAATCGATGGAGAATATTCGGAATAAATCAAATTCAAGCTTCAATGTTCATGACATGTATGCTTGCATAATACAGAATATCAAAATATAAAGCATGTATATGATAATTTGTGATAAAAGTAGTCTCAAGAAGACAAAACAAATAATGAATCATAAAATTTGTCGATATATTGTAAACCAATGTTTATTTGCGTGCGAGTTATTTATGAGAGTATCGCGAAACCTCGTCGCGGATATTTATTTTCTTGTTTCAAACCAGTTCTAAGATTCATAACTCAATCCTCTAAAAACAAATCTAATCGTATTATCATACATTGTGTGTAGTTATGATTGACGTACATTGGGTAATGTTAATTCAACAATTGACCGGAGTATGAACATGTACCATTGATCATGCAGATGAACAAGTAAAACATGAGAACTTAGTTGATATCTTAAGAATTACATTGTATATTGTACACAGTTTGGAGGGGGAAATAAATTCAAACCGTTGGCAATGGGATCTACTAGACTAAGTATAGGACTTGTGCAAGTGAATTTTCTTGCAATTGAATAAGAGAGATTTATATATATTTTGCATGGAGGTTAATGCTAATTGTAGACTTTTTAACCGGGTTTTCCAAAGAAAAAATCCAGTTATTGAAATGGTGAAATGGCGGGCGGGTAGCTGCCAAAAGGGCACCCCTATTGTACGGATAACTCCTCCTACAGTTTTCAAGATAGAAAGTTTTTGTTTTGCAGATCAATAGTACATACTTTATCAAAGATGTGCATATTACTTTGATTTTGATTTTTGATAATTCTTGCGAAAAATAACAGCTGTTGAACTTAGTCATTTTTTGCAAAATATGGCATATACAGAGTACCCAATTTATCTGGATAGGTAGTGCTTATCAATTCAGGGTTGACAATTAAATGGATTATGGATACTGTTCACACAAAAGAAAACCACTAAAATAATTGCTTTTAATGCTCTAATAAATAACAAGAAAATAACGCCGAATAATGATTAGTTTATCTAGAATATTTCCAATAGTCAATTTGAAACTTCTTTTAATTGAATATTGTTTTTGAGTACCGGTTAAAAAAGCATTTCCCCCCCCCCTTCAAAATAAACAATAAGTGAACAATGATTAATAATACATGTATTAATATATTACAGTAAACTAATCCGCATCATAAGCATGTGAATAATCAAGTTTCCTTGGAATGATTTTTTAAACGTATATGGGTTTTTTTTATTAAATCTTACTATGTAGTATTATTTACAGAGAGGTCTTTACAAATTGTCCATGTAGGAGACAGACTATAGCTTACCTGTAATCAAAACCTACTGTTCTCAGCCTACACTCCATTCCCACTTAGCCAACACCTGTTTTCTATACATTTTTTCAAACTGTTGGCTAAGTGGGAAGATGTGTGTAGCAGTCTCATATTTTATGATTTAATTACAACTACATGTATATTACATATACATCATTTGATTTTGATATTTTTTTTATTTTCTGAATGTATATATATTGAATTCTATAATTATTCACTTGATATTAAAATATATTAGTGTGCATTCATTCATGACAACTTAATTTGTAGAAAGGTCCAGAGTTCCCTTAAAGGCAATAATTATATTATGGTCAAAGTTAAGTTGTGTCTTTTTAATTTCATTGGTGTTTTAGTTTTTTCTTGTTCGTCTATTGGTCGGTGGATTTCCCTCCACAAGTTCTTTGCTTTTTAGTTTAATCTTTGTCAAGAGTTTGAAGAGTGTAGACCTTGCTAAAAGTTTACGGACATTTTTGACAATTACATCTCTTCTTGGTAAGTTAATTTATAATCACTAATATTAATATCATTTCTAATATTTCTACTAAATGTCAAATCAGGATTTAATCATATTTATAATTCTTTTGCACTTTCGCTGATTGAATGGATAATGAGAGAGAAAGTTAAAGTGTAAATAGTTATAACTGAAATCTCCCTGTATGTGTTTTAATTAAAACTACTTTAATGATAGCGTAATAGTTGTATAATTAATTACAGAATGCACATGTATCTTGCAAATGAGTCGTCATATTGAACTTGGTTCAACTTTAACAAAGAGCCTATTTCCATAGAATGGTATGTGTATGTTTATGCCTAGAATAGCATAATGTATTAGATGCATTATATAATTGTGACAATGGTTTTATTACTCAAGAGTAAATGCATGTAAATTGATATAAAGGAGATACTATGTAAAGTGTAGTTTACTTGTATACGTTATTTCCCTTTATAAAGTTTAATTACTTAAATATATTGATTGTACCTCCATAAGTAATTACTGGAAGCTTATGTGTTTTATGCCGTATATTTATACTTGTTATATTGTTATACCAGGGTCAAATTCGATTTCTAACTGGTGTCAATAAAGGCCCGTTTAACGAACCCCAACAGGAGTGTTGATTCTTATTTATATTTATTAACGGATAATCCTGTTACAATTTTGCGCCCAACGTGGGGCCTCAGACAAGAAGACCACCAGTGTTCACGGAGCCACGATAGATAACAGTACCAGTTCCAAGTCGACGACTTCACTGACGCATGAGTGATTCCAATCCCAAATGGCCAGTATGATTAGATTTCAGTTAACTGTTTGATATTTTAACAGTGCTGTTAACTTTTTCGACAATACTAAAACATTGCTTATATCGAGAACTGTTGGATCCACCCGCAGCAAGTGTTGTTGCATTTCATCATTCTGCAGATTATCTAGATTGAATTTGTATTGCATTATTTATTTTTTGGGGGTGATATTTATTTAGTGCGGACAATAGTTCTGTAGAATTTATTTTTTTCATTTATCGGGTACCCGGAATTATCATTTTTTAGTTTAATTTTTTTTATTGACTATTCTTTCAAGCGTTTAAAAAAAGATGTGACTTCAGAGATAGAAATATACAATTATACAGCTTTGACGAGACGTTAACTGTAAGACCAATAACAAAAATTTAAAGCAGGTATTAGTGGTTAAGTGGTCGGTTTAGTATGTGTATTGCAGTTGTATTTGGTGTGCACGTGTGTGCTGTGAAGGAAATTCAGTGATGTGTTTGATTAAGGCATTTATATTAGTTGTAGAAAGTTGAAATTCTAAACGTTATCACAAATACATCCATGATTTATATTTCATATTTTATTTATTAGTACTATTTTTCAGGCTTCTATTTCACTCGGGATCGGATTTTGTATAAATCGGGTTCGGTTTCTTTCGTTTTCGTTTTTCGATCGAGCTCGATATACTATCATTGCGTAACCGGAAGTTTGATTTGTAAACACGCGAATTTTTCATCGAATACAAATTCTGTTTAATATTGTTAGTCTCTTGGTGCTTTCTGTAGTCTTTAGTCAATTTAATTTGTCACGGTATTGTAATTACACTTTATTTAACTCATCTTTCAGGATTTATAGGTACAGTTATTCCAGGAGAACTAAAGTACATAGATTTGTAAAATCAGCTGTTAAGTGAACCTTGGACACTTTGTGTTATCAATTTAATTTTGAAATTTTGTTTTCAGCATTGGATTTCTAGGTGGCTTAGTGCTAAGCATACCAGTGGAAAGATATATGCGAATTATCTAGTGTATATACATTTATTTATTTATAGTTCTTATAGTACTTTGGAAGCTTAGAAATGTTATTGTCTTTGCATAATTATTTATTAGACTTAAAACATTCACGGAAGTGCAGCTCGCACCGGAAGTGCACTTCTACTTTCACTTTAGTGTATAACTTGGCTATTTAGAATATCAATATCCAAAGTTACACCAATCTATGATTAGTTCATAAAGAACTACTAACCTTTTACAAATTTGTCCATCCGTTGCACAGTTCATTAGTGAACTGCCCACCTATTTACACTGAATTTATTTCCCTTTTTTGCTTAAATTTAGTCGGCATTGCGTGACAACCCTCCCTGAAACTTCATTCATTGAATGCACTCGACAAGTTTGTGTTTTCTCATTGCGTACATACTTTCATCAGTCATGGCAAATGGTGAAGATAAAAAAAAAAGTCTCTGGCGATGTGTCTGACAGAATGACACAGGAAGAGATAGATCAATTAGTAAAAACACTTTCAGCAATGAAAGTAAAGCCAAAGGCAGATTCCCCAGAGGATCTCCTTTCTTGGATGCAAACAATGGTAGGCACTAAACCAGAGGTACAAGTACCTAAGTCTCCTGAGGGAAGCATCCGCTGATTCCTCTTCTGCATCTAAGGTATCTTAAGATGATCAAAGTCTTCATAAACAACCTATTCGTATCTCAATATTCTCCGGTGATGGTGAAGGAGAGACATCATATGAATTATAGAGGTACGAGGTCATGTGCTTGATGAGGGAAGGTCACTCAAAAGAATCCATTCTAATGGCCATCAGGAGGTCACTGAAAGGAGAACCAGCAAACATACTGATGCGACTTGGTTCAGTAGACATCATTGAAGAAATTCTGCACAAATTTGACAGTATTTATGGAAATGTTATGGAAGCATAGGATATTTTGGCAGACTTGTATAGTGAAAAACAGCGAGATGATAAAAACTGTGCTGCTTGGAGTGTGCAATTAGAGGATTTAGTCACCAAAGCAGTAAGAAAGGGAAAGGTTTCCCCTACACTCACAAATGATATGCTTAGAACCATGTTCTACAAAGGCTTACGAGAAGACATATCAGGACATTTATATCACAACACATATGATTTTGATAGACTGAGAGTTGCCATTAGGAAGATTGAGATGGAGCATAAACCAGTTGCGAAACTTAGTAAACATGCAACTGCGAAAGATGCTACATGTACATCCACTAGTGACACCAGTGCTAATCGTTTCAGTGAAATGCCGTCTCAGCTTGATCAGCTCTCTGCACAAGATATGCAGCTTAGTCAGTATCCTCAGACCTCTCAGTATTGTCGAATGCCTAGACAGCCTTTTCAGCGAGGGAGAAGAGCATTTAGAGGACACCGAACAAGTCAGTCTCCTAGAATGCCTTCTGCACCATTACCCGCTAATGAGGTGAATCTTGCACCATCAGCAGTTCAACAGAACAAAGTCATTTGCTATAGGTGTCGCTAGGAAGGACACATAGCAGTGGGGTGCCGTGTCAGACTGGATCACCAGAAGGCTCAGCATTTAAACTTCAACAGGTCAAATCCTGGGGCCAGGGGTTTTGCTGCACGAAGACAAGGCCCACTGACAAGAAGGCAATAGTTGGCATTTCAAATGAAGTGACTGTTGAGATTGAACAGGTCACATGTTCAGCTCTATTAGATACCGGTGCTACGGTGTCAACCATAAGTGCAGACTTCTTTGATTAGTATTTATCTCATATTGAGATCCATTTTCTTGATGAAGTCCTGCATATTGAATGTGCAGATGGTCAGAATATGCCCTATTCACGCTATATATCTGTTAGTATTAAGCCTTATGGTTCACCACATCATGTTTTAGATGAGTGTTTATTTTTAATTGTACCTAACAGCAATTACAATGCCACAGTACCTGTCCTCATTGACAGTAACATTATTAGTCGCCTCATAGATTTAACTCGTGTTGAGTTTGGCACTAGATATTTACAAGATGCCAATTTGCATACCCCATGGTATCTTGCATTTAGTTGCATGGCACTGAGACAAAGAGATTTGTATCGCCACAGCAACAGACTTTGTATCATAAAATCTGCTGCGACAGAGAGACTTATTATTCCACCTAATGGAAGAGTAACTGTAAATGGATACATGGATAAGAAGCTGCCATACCACAAGGTCTTAGTGATGCTTCAATCTTCAGGGAAATTCATTATCCATACAGATCTAGATATTACTCCGTCTCTCCAAATCTATGATTACCAGTTTAGTGCCAGTGTTCCTGTGGAGATATGCAATGGCCCTACATGGACAGTTGCAGTGCCACCACGAGCAGTATTGTGTGAACACCAGCCTGTTCAGATTCTAAATACCATGATTCCTGAGGATTCTACAAATAATTCCGATTTAAAAAACATCTATGACAAGATCACGATTTCCCCAGATGTGACCGAGGACGAAACGCATCAATGTAAAGACCTGATATCGGAATATCCTGATATATTTTCTACAAGTTCGACGGATAAAGGAACAACAGATAAGGTGAAACACCGGATAGAGTTGTACGATACAACACCATTCAAACAGAAGTATCGAAGGATTTAACCAGCAATGATTGATGAAGTCAGAACTCACATACAGGAACTACTAGGCAGTGGAGTGATACGTGCATCACACTCTCCATTTTCCTCGAATGTAGTTCTTGTCAGAAAGCATGATGGATCCTTGTGTCTCTGTATTGATTATCGTCAACTTAATTCCAGAAGAGTTAGGGATAATAACGCCCTTCCAGATGAGATCTTAGACTCTCTCTCTCCGGTAACAGATTTTTTACTGTTCTTGATGTGAAATCAGGGTATCACCAGATTGAGATAGAATAGTCGCATAAGAAAAGAGCTGCGTTTACAGTGGGGACACTTGGATTTTATGAGCTCAATAAGATGAGTTTTGGTCTGGGCAATGCTCCAGCGACTTATCAGCGTCTACAAGAGGAGTGTCTAGGAGATCTGCACTTGAAGATATGTTATATTTATTATTAGAACCGATTTGGTTGGAATTTTCCGATCGCGTCACGATCAATTCTTTTCAGCTACGTCAAGCATAAACAATATACGCCGCCGGTGTGAAAACTTTATGATTGGTCAACTCCTTTTCTTAGGCGGAGTTCTCAGTACACGCTTATTCAATGCCAGATGTGAAGGATTTCTCAAAACAGTTCATTTTTCCCCAATATGGAGTCATTATCGACTATCCCCTATGTTTAAATTCTGTGCAAAACTCTCTCTGTATGTGTGTGTGTGTGTGCGTGTGTATATAAACGGGCGTTAAACCATAGTCTCATGCTACGGTCCAGAGTACGGCGTTAAACAAAATATAATATTTAAAAGTTGCAAGTGCTCTGCGTTCATTTCATGTATATACCGTAAATGTATAATGTACATGTATTACCTACTAACTCACCAGTCGAAGTGATAGATATGAATTCTCGATTTCTACACCTTTCGATCGGCAATCGACAGTCAATAAACGAATTGAACGATGATATGAAAGAACGAGACGGAAGTGGAAGGGGGTTAGTACATGTGCGTCTTCATTTAATAGGCAAGTGTCCGATTCGTTTCTTCTTCTGTTACCCTATCACTTTCAGTGTAAATATATAAACTAAAATATCCCCAAACATTTTACCGCAGATTTCATTTTTTACTTGTCTCACCAGCTCCATACAGTGGCGTGGTTTCACTAGTTTGTTTACATAAAAAAATGAAGCTCTTGATCTGCTTTCCGAGCAAGCCTAAAGGTTATCTAGTAGAAGAAAGTTTGGGGCGAGTAAAGCGACAATTATTAACAGTAGTAAACTAAATGAAGAATTATCTACATGGATTATTTGCACAAAATGTGGTATGATATGATGTTAATCTTTTCAAAACTAGCGTATATTTCGTGCGCCGTAAATTGCAAGTTTTTCGTAAGTATCGTATGCACTATGGCTTTATATTTTCTAACCCAAATTTTCTTCGTACAGCTACAGCTTTATGTACCGTACGTATATATGTTTTGTCACAAGTATACACTTTCGAAAAATACCCCAATTTCGACAGTCACGAGTAACAAGGTGAATTTTTAATTCTCTGATAAGTTGTTGTTCTGTCCGTGCATAATTTAGTCTGAACCAGTAGCCAATCAGCGGTAAGCTGAATCCATCAATAAAAAAGTTTGTGGTTAAGTTGCGGGTATTGTTTATGCATGACGTAGCTGATAGAATTGAACGCGACGCGATCGGAAAATTCCAACCAAATCGGTTTTAATAATATTTAGACGACCTGATTATATTTTCGAGGACTTTTGAGGAGCATTTGGCTAGACTAAGACAGATTTTTGACCGAACTAGACAATATAGGTTGAATTTTTTACCCAAGAAATGCTCTTTTCTTATGAATAAGGTTAAATACATAGGTCACATTGTGTCAGAAGAAGGCGTTCAAGCTGACCCTGACGAAGTTGATAAAGTAAGGAAATGGCCAACACCTAAGAACCCAGAGGAGGTTAGGTCATTCCTGGGCTTCGTAGGCTACTATAGAAAGTTCATCGAGAATTTTTCTAAGATTGCCTGTCCACTTATTGATGTCATGGCTACTGGGAAGAAGGGCCGAAGCCACAGTACCAAACTGCATGCCAGTTGGAAGTGGGGTCAAGATCAGGAGAGAGTATTTAACGTCTTGAAGGACAAGCTGACAACTCAGCCTATTTTTGGGTACCCTGACTTCTCAAAGCCGTTTGAGCTTTATACAGATGCATGTGGTACAGGTTTATGTGCTGTTCTTTACCAGAAGCAGAACGGGCATAATAGGGTCATAGCCTACACAAGCCGAGGATTGACAAAGTCCGAGCGGAACTTTCCGACTCATAAGTTAGAGTTCCTCGCTCTGAAATGGGCCATTACTGAAAAGTTTTCAGATTATCTTATGGGACAACCTTTTCAGTACTTACAGTCAATAACCCCTTGACATATGTCCTTACATCGGCTAAATTAGACGCCACTGGTCATCGCTGGATTGCAGCTCTATCTGCATACAATTTCACAATCACCTACAAACCAGGTAAGTCCAACTCAGATGCTGATGGTTTGTCTAGAGTACCAGAGATTATTGATTGAGATACTGTTAAGGCTATTTGTAACTTACAGCAAGGCCATCCATTGATTGAGTCATTACCAATGACACCAGCATTCTGCGACCAGATACAGCCTACGGATTCTGATGCATTCCAGCGCATTGATCTGCATGATGTGCAGCAGCGCGATGCCATTATATCTACTTGGAAAGAGTATGTTAAAAATGGAAGCAGACCAAAACGAGATACTACTACCACAGACTATGACATGATATTTTATAGGAACTTCAAGAAGTTGAGAGTTGTAAATGATCTGTTAGTTAGCTATAGAGTCACCAATGTTGAAGGCAGAGAACGTGAGCAAGAGGTTGTATCATCAGAAGTTGTTTCCACAATATTGGAATTTCTCCATGATAGGTTGTGACATCCTGGTAGGGAAAGGACTACAGCATTGGTGATGGACAGATTCTATTGGCCAAGAATGCGAAAAGACATTGCTTACTGGGTTGATCAGTGCGACAGGTGCTTGAAATTTAAGACACCCAACAATCAACGTGCTTCATTGGTCAAAATATCTACTACCTAGCCTCCTGAGCTTGTATGTATGGACTTTCTGACATTACGACCAGCCAAGGGTGGGGTTCAGAACATATTTATAATATATACATTACATATATAAGTAATTACAGACCATTTAACCAAATTTG
>WFKH01010931.1:61727184-61756152 GCA_016163765.1 Magallana hongkongensis
GAATGATGTCACAATGGAAAAATGTCGTGAGTATCCAAAATCTGGTACTCGGAAATTTACAGGACAACAAAATGTGTCGTGGTTTGTCATGGAGGATGATTTGCTCTTTGGATACTTTCAGTCCCCAAAGGTGAGTAACAAACAATCTTTAAACACTTGGTAGTTCTTTTGCTCCACCGTATTACGGTTATGAAAATGGTACATTATTGTGTTCTTGTTGGTCACTTAGGGATAAAAAAACGACTGATGGGGTAATGTCAAATTTTTACTGGCCAGGGATACAAGGAGATGTAGGTGGATTCTGTAGGTCATGCGACGTTTGCCAACGAAATTTACCAAAATTAAGGTAAGGTAACTCCAATTCCATTAGAGTCAATGCCTTTCATTGAAACACCATTTGAACGAGTTGCTGTTGACTTAGTTGGTCCTATATTCACAGCAACAGATCATGGAAACAGGCATATTCTTACCATGGTAGAATACAGTACACGATATCCAGAGGCTACAACAATTTAAGGTATCGAGAGAAAGAGAGCTTGGTGATGAAGCTCTGTTTGAATTTCTCACCAGAGTAGGTATTACCAAAGAAATACCCAGTTCACGTCAAATAGGTCGTTTACTACTACTTACGCAACTTACAACAACTCCTTATCATCGAGCTTGCAATTGTCTGGTTGAGAAATTTAATGGAACGCTAAAACAGGTGTTAAGACGCATTGCTGATGAAAGACCCAAGGAATGGAACAGGTACATTGCTCCTTTGCTTTTTGCGTATATTGAAGCTCCGCAGGAGAGTATCGGTTTTCCCCCTTCGAGTTGTTATATGGTCGAACTTTACGTGGACAAATGAAATTTTCGTGAAATGTTGACAAGTAAACTGAAAGATCCGGAAGTAAAGAGTGTCGTCTGACCGCACCTTTAGACAAGTCCTTACACTCGTCGAGTGTAAGGGGGTGGGGTGGGTAATCTGACTGCATCTGGATTGACAATTGCGATAATATTGTAATTTTCTCCTTTTATATTGCAAGTGAAGGTAGATTCAGAGTAAAATGCAAATATAAACAGGTAAAATGCATTTTATGTGATTATTATTGGCTATGACGGTATCCATAATTGCAGGAAAGTGTATTTTTCTGAAACGAATCCGCTTAAACCAACATAGAGATCATTTTATTGTTTGAATTATGATGTCTGTTGTAAATGCTGCGAAAGATTGATACAGGGTTTATTCTTTTCACTGTTAAACTTTTGAAAAACAGGAGCAGTGTGTGCAGAAAGATAATCTAATTGATCACTGCGGAAACAGTAATGTTTTTGCTTGTTCATTTATTTTGGGTACCCCTTATCCGATTTATATCTTCAACGAATTATGAAACTTGATGTTTATTCATTATTCATAAACGTGAATCCACAAAATTATGTGCCCTTGAAACTGTAAAACAACTAGCATATTTAACTAATTTCACAGAACATGTATGTAATTTGGTAATAAGTAACCAATCTTTATATAGTTTTCAATGTATTTAAAGATTGCATATATTTCGTGCCCAAATTCATCCAGATGAAGAAATATGACGGGAAACCATGATTGGTCTGTTAGTTGTAATGAACAGTTAAAAATAGCAATTTAAGGTGGTTCCCTACTCGAGTGACGTCATCATTGATAGTTCTGTATACACTGTTTTGAAATTATGTACATTCGTAATTATTATTACTAGATAATTACATAATTATTGTATAGACCTTGTGTTAATGATATTGCATTAGTAGCAGACTAATGTGTATTTTTAGGAGGTTTTTATTTTTTACTACTATACGCTTCAAAATATTATATTTGTACATGCAGTCATGATGATAGTGTATAGATGTACTGTTTGCACAGTTTTTACAGAAATACTATTATAATCAAGGGCTATTACTTTAAAATAAAGACTTCTACTAATTTTCAAAACAAACAATCTAACTCACTCAGAAAATGTCAGGAGAAAAAATAATTAATGACATTATTTTTTCATTTTATTATTTCCATACAAAGTGTCTTTTTTCAGTTTAGAAATGAAAATGACAACTGTAATGTGTTATTACATAAAACTTAATTCAAAATGTATGTATTAAAATGTTGAACTTGTTTTACTTGAACAATGCATTTAGAACTGCAAAATATTGAAATTTACAAAAACGTTTTATGAAAAAGGAACATACATATTGTGGAGGTTCTGGTCAGAAAAATAACCAGGTAAGACATTTACGTTTTGGATTTTTACACAAGGTGTCAAACTAATAATTTCAAGAAAAAACCCACTTAAACCAAATATTTGCTGGTAGGTACCCACCTTAACTGCATTATAGCATTGAATGATGATACATGTAACTATACCAGACCCTATTGTTTTGTATTCACTTAGTTTTTATTTGTGGTCATGATTTGTGTGAAAATATGTCAATACTTTAAAAATCAACAAAACTTTTTTATTTCAAGATTTCTAGTTAAACACATCATATATATTCTTAACATGTGTAGAGAAAAAAGGCAGCAGCCAGGCATTGGACCCCGACTAGCTTCACGTTCAGTGTGCATAAACTTTGGCATCCCATTACAAGACACTGACGGGGCTGGTTCATTACTTAGTACACTAAAATAAATAAAGCTGCCACTCGTAAGGAAGAAATATACATTTTCGTGTGATACTGACAGGTTCATCGGTGATCTTCTCAAGTTTATTTAAAACAAGACACTAATAGAGATGGAATATGTCATTGTTGAAAAAAAGAAATTCATGAATTATGAGAAATGACAGGCTTTCATCTATATATGTTTAAGGTCATATGGTTTTTGTGCCATTAAAGTTAATGCTTCCAAAACATTGTAACGTAATGCAACAAAACATACTTTAAAAAATTTTGTTTAAAAAGATGATAGATAATGATTGATCCTTCCTTATAGGCTCTTCAAGAATTATGTGTATAGAAAGATTTTTGATAGTAGTGTATGGAGTAATATACTTATACTCATAGACTTATAGATGTTTATCTTATCGGGACATACATATTGTTCAAGTATGCGAAAATGCTTTTTTATCTTACTTTTATATCTTATACACTCCTTTCCTGGGTTTAATTCAAAAATTAATTTAAAAAATAAATATTAGACAATTATCTTGAAATTAATATCTTATAAAAATTAGTTTAATTGTTTTAATAAGAGACCTATTAGGAGGGCTAGATCCTATAGAAGAGCTCTTTATAAAGATATAGGAAAACATTCAATTTTATAGCAAAAATATTATGAATTTTTCTTTACTAAATGATGGTTAATAGTTAAAAATATCTTATGAATAATTTTAAGAAGGATTTGATGGATATTTTGTTGACCATTCAGTCTCCTTAACTTCAAATTAAACTATCTTGAAATACTTAATTTATATCACTTTTACAAAAGAAGTTGTTGCAGTTCCTATGCTATTTTTCCGCTAGTCAGGCGCTAGTCAGTACACCATATATATACATACACGTCGATTTTTATGTGTCCAAAATTGGACTAAAACCAAATAAAATATAAACGCTTATAATAAGTATTGTTGTGACATTCTATTTGCCAAAGAGGTATAGCGCACTTACTATTCGATTTCGCCTAAAATATAGCATTTTTGCAAACATCAGCCATTTTCAATATTATACAATATTTAGTTAAAATATATTTAAAGAAACGCAAATTACACAATTACCATGCTCTAGGAGTCTTAATTATCTTACACGACATCATTAAAATAGTCAGCTTTTGTCAGGGATATATATAGGAAAATAGTTAGTATGCGATAAAAAATGGTATAATTGACTATTTGAACCACTTTAAATCAAAGAAATCCGATTAAAATTTTGTTCTACAGGTATTGTAGTACACGTTTACATTGAATTAATTTTGGTTTAACGTAGTCTTCGTACTGAAAATTAGAGAAATATTTCAATTAGTGACTTTTCTAATGCAATCATGTGTATAGCCATATATATTTAAAGCGACAGCTAGGTACCTGAAGCTTTATTTAGTAACAGGTACTTTCCGTCCAGACACAGGTGTAAGCGAAATAATGGGAAAAGGCGCTATACCTCTAATTTGACTTGACTTAAGAAATTCATTGATCGACGTATTTAAGTAAAGTGTAGACCGAAAAACGTCATGAACAGGCGTCGATTTTTTTTTTACGTCGAATCTAACACAAAATTTTTAGATTTCTTTCTTTTATCTTTTAATGACGCCTTTATTTTTAAAACAAAGTGTCTTTCATCAAAAATTCAAAAAATGTACGGCGCGTAGGAAATCACAACAATAACAGCAATGAAATTTGAAGCGCAGGTATATCATCAAACTAATAAATATTAAATAGTATTTTGTTTTGTTGAAGACATAGTTCTTAGTTTAAATGACGATAAGAGATAAAATCGCTGGACGTTACAGAGCGGCGAAAAATGGAATATTGTTTATTCCATTCGGTATGTTCAAAACTAAGGACATGAAACAGCCAAATTAGTCCGTTAAATTTTTCAGGACCCTGCACTCTGAATCACCTTTCTCTAACATTTTGTGTATTCTGCGCATAATTATTAATTGAATTTTTGAAAATTTTGCACATCACCGAACCAAACTATGAAAACCTACCACAATGCGAAAGAATTATGTCTGATAACGACATTGCAATTATGTTTCACTCGTAACAGCAAGTAAAAGTTTGAGGAGTGATAAAAATAGTGCAGTTTGAAAAAAAAACCCGGATTATCAGTCTGAAGTTAGTAACACCATATGAACTTCAAGCTGTTACCTAAATGTAGTTTGAGGAAAGAGTTGAGCCGTAAAAAGAGAAAAATAACAGAAAATGAACCCTCAAACAACCGTGATCTATTCAGATGTCATTTTGCATGAAAGAATTTTTGTACAAGAGGGAAAGTTTGCAAGTCTTGACATCATTTTACCGTGCTCAATGCATGCTTATTTTAAAAATCTGTTTACAAGAATTCATTTTAAACCAAAGCATGAATATAGTTTTTGTCTTCATTTACTTCATTAAAATTATGACAAAGAGGAACAATATCCAAGTATTTGTTGAAAGGTCCTCGTATTATTCAATTTCTACAAAAACTTCAAATAGTAGTATTGGGAAATTATCAGAGGACGCTTGACTTCGGTATAGGCCGCTTGTCTTGTTAACTATTCCTATAATTTTTGGAGAAGGAGCGGAAACTCTCGTTGTACAACTTAGATATTTATGAAAATACTAAACAGTCAGACTAAATACTAAATTGACTTCTGTCTTTGTGTGTGTATGTACATGTTTGTGTGTCTGTGGGTGTGCCTGCATATACACCTTCCCCTGGACATTACACATAATACATTAAATCATTCTTTCACAAACATTATATTAAAGCTGCTTTGTTCGAATGTTTGGATTTTACAGTATCAACTTATTTTAATGTTGATATTTTTAATGGAATTTAATAGAAAATCCTATCAAGAAAAACATTCATCAGCGGGCAGCATAGAACAAAGGGCATTTAGAATGGTTGATCAAATTTTAAATGTTTAAAGTATGTTACAAGCGAGATACATAGGTCAGAATTCATTGTTATGTAAACAAAGTTCGAGCCTTGTTTTTGGAGTGATAATATACGTAAGAAATAGAGGGAAATATACTTAGTGGATGTAAATATTTGCAAATATTGGCACAAGATTTCGTTAAAGCAACAATAAAAAAAACTATAAATAAGTTGCTTAAGGTGTAAGTTACCATAGTAACAAAGAATATATTGGATAAATTAGTATATCATAACTACTTCGAAGCCATATAGAAAATAAATAGTAACATATAGATAGCAAAGATATCATTTAAAAATCATTCCTTGGAAAACCATATTTATAGAATGTCACCATAGAAATCAATTGTACCTTTGCTGTGGCATTTGTGTTCTAAAACGCTCTATAGATTCGCTCGTGTTTTTAGCTCACCTGAGCTGAAATCTCAAGTGAGCTTTTCTGATCAAAATTTGTCCGTTGTCTGTCGTCGTTGGCGTTGGCGGCGTTGTCGTTGCTGTAAACTTTTCACATTTTCATCTTCTTCTCCAGAACCACTGGGCAGATTTCAACCAAACTTGGCACAAAGCATCACTGGGTAAAGGGGATTAAAGTTTGTTCAAATAAAGGGTCACACTCACACCCTCTTTAAAGGGGAGATAATTAAGAATTATTGACAATTTGTTGGTATTTTTCAAAAATCTTCTTCTCAAAAACTATTTGGCCAGGAAAGCTCAAATTTGAGTGGAAGCATCCTCAGATAGTGTAGATTCAAGTTTTTTAAATCATGGTCCCCGGGGGTAGGGTGGGGCCATAATGGGGGGATGGACTTTTACATAAGAATGTATAAAGAAAATCTTTAAAAATCTTCATCTCAAAACCTAATTGGCAAGAAAAGCTTAAACTTGTGTGAAGGCATCCTCAGGTAGTGTAGATTCAAATTTGTTCAAATCATGGTCCCCGGGGGTAGGGTGGGGTCACAATGGGGGGATGAATTTTTACATAGGAATATATAGAGAAAATCTTTAAAAATCTTCTTCTTAAAAACTATTTGGCCAGGAAAGCTCAAATTTGAGTGGAAGCATCCTCAGATAGTGTAGATTCAAGTTTGTTGTAATCATGGTCCCCGGGGGTAGGGTGGGCCACAATGGGGGATGAATTTTTACATAGGAATATATAGAGAAAATCTTTAAAAATCTTCATCTCAAAAACTATTTGGTCAGAAAAGCTCAAATTGGAGTGGAAGCATCCTCAGGTAATGTAGATTCAAGTTTGTTCAAATCATGGTCCCCGGGGGTAGGGTGGAGCCACAATGGGGAGATGAATTTTTACATAGGAATGTATATAGAAAATCTTTAAAAAATCTTCTTCTCAAAAACTAATTGGCAAGGAAAGCTTCAACTTGTGTGGAGGCGTCCTCAGGTAGTGTAGATTCAAGTTTGTTCAAATCATGGTCCCCGGGGGTAGGGTGGGGCCACAATGGGGGAATGAATTTTTACATAGGAATATATAGAGAAAATCTTTAAAAAAATCTTACCATAAAAATATGTGGATAAAAATCGGCAGATTTTTAAAATTTAAAATTTTTTGAGCAAGATCTACTGTACTTAGTTGTCAAGATATTTTGATTTTGATACTGTAATGCTAATTTGATCAGAGTTAAGGCTATTGTTGCTCAGGTGAGCGATGTGGCCCCTGGGCGTCTTGTTTTTATTGTGAACTTTTTTGCAAGATTTTTTGCATGTTTGACCGGTAACCTATTATTTACTTTATTTAAGGAATGAATTTAATCTCTAACTCTAACCTATTGGTAGAAATTAAATTCATTTCCTAAAATTAAATTTTCTATAACTAGATTATAGCATGATGCCCATTATTCTTAAAACAATAACGTTTATTTGTATTAAAAAAAATCAATTGTTACGTCAAGCGTATAATACCGAGCGCAGCGAGAGGCGGGCGAAGCCCGCTTCGCGAAGCGAGGTTTAATGGTAACACGTATATATAAGAAAATCAGTTAAAAATAGAAGTTGAATCAGGGGTACTAAGGGATGAAAAATTTTCTTCCAGCTCATGGGCGCCGCCATATTGGTCGCCACTTTATTCGACAAAGTTAGCTCATTTATTAATGAGTGGCGGTTTTCTATGTTTATTGTCGATTAACTCTATTAAAAACTTTCCAAGTTTTCAATGGAAAGTAATTTAAATGAATATGATTGACTACGCAAACCAGATAAGTTTCAACAGTGCTTTAATCAGGAAATTAGACTAGTTTTACGTATGTCTTATCAAATTAATAGATGGAAAATATAGACTGGATAGCCTGCCCTTGATTCCAAACGCTGCCGCTAGGAAATTCAAGGACAGTAACCACCACCGCCATGAGAGTGGGAAAACTCACTGCGGCTTCGCGCACAGCAAATGCGCACACTAAAAATAATTCGGAAAGAAAATTTAGGCGGATCAAAGAAAGAATGTTTAAGAAGAACAAAACATGAATTTGACAATATATATCAAATTAACATGAACAAATTAATATTGACACCGTTGACAATACATTGATTATGTGGGTATTGTAAATATTTACAATGGAAATGTATAAATATTTTCATTGTTGGGTAAATTATAATTGGGTCAGCAGACTCTAAGCTCGAGACTGCTCGTAACATTCCAATCCATGCCCATTATAACTTCATTGATGGGGCTGCTGAGGATGGTAATGGTCTGATTTCGCTCCGTTTCTCGTAAAGGCCCGATAAGAATAATTAAGCACATATAGTTCTGAAATTGACCTATTTATTTAAATTGAATTCACACAGGCTACACACATAACACACATAAGGTCTGTACATATTATCGTATGTGTTTATAAGGTATGGAGGTATTAACATAGAAAGTGGGATCGTGTGTAAAAATTGTTTTTTAAAGATAAGGACTTTCCATAACCGGTAGGTAAATCATACAGTCGCCTAGCTTCCAGAGATTTCTTCAGGGAAACACTTTGTAGCGGTTTTAAGTAATTGAAATATGTTTTTCTTTCTTTCCTTATATCTATTAAAGCCTTTTTACTTTTAAAATAAAACTCTTAACTCTCCGCAAGATTTTTTCGGCATTCCATCGCAAGCGTGTGAAGATAACGTGCGGGTCTAATTATAGATTTTTCTCGTCTGTCGCGTTATCATGGCCGGTGGTTACCTGTCGTTGATTAGACAGGGCGCTCACACTCGTAATCAATGACAGCGAACCATTCTAATGGAAAATAAAAACATTTACATCAAGGAACCGATCTTTTAGACACTGAATAAAGTATAAATATAAAATTTATTAATTTAAAAAATAGATAACAATTGAAAGAAGAAATAAAAAATTCTCGGAATTACGTACTTTTCTTCGGCTATTTCCGAAGGCACAACTTTTACGTTTTACATGTACGTATGAAACATGACGTCATAATGAAGACTGAGCACGCGACGTTTAGTTTAACTTTGGCTTATGCTTATGATTTGAGTAGGCAGGCGGATCCTACTGTCTGCGTTTCAAAGCATAAAAATCTGCTCTCGGCTCAACGGTCACACCGTTTACATATTATGTTTTACAAGCATCGTATTATGACTTAGGCAAGTTAACGTTATTTTATACGATGTAGATAGACTTGTTAAGCTAATTAAACGAGACTTTACAGCCAGAATTAAATTATAGAATTAATTATTGATTGCAGATTTTAAGTCTAATGTAAAAATATCAAAATATATTATATTGACAGAAGCTTCGAGTTCACATCTATACGAATATATTCAAATGTTCATATGTGTTCCGGTTTCCATTTTTGTTGTATATAAAAATTTACTAAAAGTGTGTTCAAAATCCCGAATGTGAAATGGTTAATCAAAAAAATTAAAAAGAACGTGCATTTAAAGTAATTAATTCATAGTCCGTGTTATAACGTATTTCAAAGCTTAATTTCAGTATGCAGTTTTGTGTGACTTAATATATAATGAAATGCAATAATTTTAAAATTAAAAAAACATAATTACCGGTATTTTAGAAGATCCACATAAGAAAGAACAGCAACTAGTGCGCATGGTATTTTTTTCTTGTAAATCGTCGAGCTCGGTTTCATCCGTTCGGACTTATACGTGCATGAAATATTAAACCTTATCACCACATTTTCACTTCAAATAGATAGAGAGAAAAGACGTATTCATTGAATAACAAAAAAATGTAATTATCAGTGTTCGTAGCGGATTAAACGAAAATATGCATATATGTCAAAGAGACGCTGAAATTCGATCCAACTTCAAACGTCAAATTATCTACATAGTTGATAATTCTTCTTTCTAACAATGTTCGACATATTTCTACATTTTTCCTAAACCCGACATTTTATGTTTTATTATGTTTTATCAGTGATATTCATTAGGAGAGGGGCATTTCCTCTCTGTCTGTTTGTTAGTGCAATTTACATCTGGTTCATTATGTAAGATAAACAATTTTCATATTTTCAGACCATTTGTTTAAGTAATAGTTGAAGATCAATTGTTTGTGTTTTAAGATGTATAATTGTTAAGTCAAGAGCTACATACAGGTGAATCTCGATAACTCGAACTTCAGGGGACCATGATTAAACTTCGAGAGATCGAGAGTTCGAGAGATCGAAAGTTTAAAAAAATCCGGAAATTTTTGTTCCGGTCATTTTGGTTCTAAAATTATAGTAGCTGGAAGTTTATATTTATAACATGGAAGGATAGTCCAACATTATTTCATTCGTATTTTCTGCTACATTACTTCAATTTAAACAATACAGAACTTAGTTGTGTAGTTATTAAGTGGGTTTTTTCACCTTAAAAACATTAAAGTTTTCTTAATCACAGAATATTTTAAGTAAAGAGCGGTTTAATATACCGTAACTTTCACAAGTTGTTGAAATTAATAGATCAGTTTCAAACTACCTATTTACCTATTTACCCTTTAAAGGAAGCAAGGGGTAGTGTCACTAACGTAATCAACCAATTAACACTACCACGCTAGCCCCCAGGCGTTCACTTGACCATCCAGGTAAGGTCCACGCGGAGCTATAATTATACGCTTGATCGGCAGCAACCACTTCGAGTTATCAAGAGTAGTTTTTGTCATAGGAAGTAATCTGTTTTCTTTTGACGAATTTTAGCGTGTGTTTATCAAAGCAATGAATCAGCGATAAGTCTTATTAGATATATAATATGCAAAAGTTACGACGAATTTTTCAGATAATTACCATTTCAATAATGTAATGCATTATGTGTGTGTGCAAGGTTTGTGTGACTAACCTTCTGTTATTAACATTTTATTTATTATCTAACTTAGACCAGACACCTGGGTAATTGAAGATAGATCGATTTTCGTTTTCTATCTATCATATCTTCGTTGCCTTATATCATTTTATCATAAAATGCAAATTACGTAAGATCTTTCTCATTGTGTAAAATACAATTTGCCCTCAAGAAGACTATTTGGTCAATAAGTTTTCCATACGTGAACTGTCACTGTCTTCGACCCTACTGATTTTACGAAACTTTTCACTATAGAATTTTCATGCATTTAGTTAAATACAATAATGTCATACTATTAATTGTCAAACTTAATTAAACCATTTCTAAACTTTTTCTATTATTAGGAAGAAAACTATTTCAGGATTCCCAAGACCCTATAGCCTCCCTTACGCTAGATTTCTTCAGATTTGACATTTAAAGACAACGTAACACACCAACTTGTATTTAAGATCGATATTGAAAAAAAGTACTGTCACAATAGCTGTAACAAGCAAAATTAATTATTATAACTGAACAAGACTCATAGATATGCGTAAGTAATATTAGGTATCGTCATCACATTGCTAATTGTTTTCTGATTTAAAAAAATGAGGGTTTAAAAACGGTTGTGTATTACATAAGTGTAATAAGGCCAAACATATTTTTGAATGTATTTTATCCTTTTCTTTGATGATGACATTTTCAAATAAAATAAGATATCGATCGGAATAATCAAGAAACGCTCTCCTGTAAAATCGAAGATAAAAATATCCTCTTAAATATAAAAGATCATTCAGTCTCCTTAAAACACGTCATCATTTGTCTGGATTTGTTTTGTTGAAACGTGTACACTCAGCCGGATGTTCGTGTTAGTTTTTAAGGGGAATTTCCGGTCCCTTCGTAGGTGCAGTTTCCAAAATACGTCATTTATGCTTTAAATACACCATTGCTAAAAGTTACTGAGACCAATTTTGTTATTGGTTTATCTCACCTGTTAGGTGAAAAACTACCTGTTTAAGAATATTTTCAAAGTGAGAATAAAAATTACCAAACGAAAAAGTTTTCTAAAGGAATTCTAGAACTTCCAACCGGAGTTTATATTTCATATCCTATATGATTTGGAAATCCAGTATAAATAATATTTTCTAAAGAAAACAGTTTGAATTAATTTTGTAAATCTGATCAATTTGAAGCCACAAGTATGGTCTTAACACAAATAAAAGCTATAAAAGATTTAAATCAAACTTAATTAAACTGACAATTTTTAATGTAATGAAAAACATTCGTAGAGAACCAATTTTAAAAAAAAGGAACCTTATGTGTTTTTATTATTCTTTAAGCTTCTCTATAAAGCTTTTTGGTTTCGATTCTAAATTTAGATAAATTATGATATAATTATAATGAAATTTTATCTTTAACAGCTTTTTGTATTCAATTAAACGATAAAATGCTTTCTTTGGTGCTTTTTACGGGTATGAAGGTAGCTAGCATTGCAGCAACAAAAAATACATAACCCGCTAACGCAATATTTTCTACGGAAAACGGTTTATGTAAAATATATTCTAACAGGAAATACTGTTATCATATATGCAATAATAGTCCTGTTAGTTGTTAGAAATGACTAAAATAATTTCAATTATTAGTCAAATACAATCTTTTTTTTTTTCTTAAGAATTATAATTTTCCTATGGAAATTACATTTGAAAGGTAAATTACTCACTGACTAGGTGAAACACACCAAATAAAAAAGTTGATATATTCTTTGTAGGTAATGGTCTTTTAGAAAACTCCACCTTAAACATGAAAATGTCATCTAATGTTTTGCTCATTATCCGGCAAGGTGTTCGCTGCAAATTCTGAAATACACTTCCATTTTAAAGTTGTAAAGCATAATGTACAAAAGAGGTGTAAATGCTTGATATGGACACAAGAAGTCATGGCAGGTGAAATTTAAAGTAGCAGATTTGAATACAAATATAACCTGGATTTGTTCTTTCAACAAACAATTTGAATTACACACCAATTAACTTCTTTGTGTAATAATTAGATTTGTAAGTAAATCTTAACTTGTGCTATTTTATAAAAAAGAAAGGACAACGATTAGTTTCCAGTAATCTTTAATAAGAATTCGCTTGGCATCATAACAATTTACGGCAATCTAATCTAAAAAATATGCTTTTAAGAAATTCAGACGGAATATGGTTTAAAAAACCCAAATACATTAAATATTTGTGCTAGATTATAGAACAGAACTTGGACGATTCCATGCCCATTGTTTTGTCCCTGTGGGTTTTGATTAGAGGCAACGAATTTCTATTTAATTGGATAGGTTGAGGAGTTGTCTTATGGTCGTTTGTGAAGCAGTTTTTACGACTCGAGTCAAAATCGTTCGATACTCCATTCAGAAAGTAGGTGTCCATAATTCCTTTTCCCTTTATATCAATGCCTTCTCGTCTCTCGAGGATGTAACCAACACTTCGAATTTGACTGTGCGGGAATTGCAAATAAATATGTTCAAAATTAATAAATGCTTTATTTGATGCATTATTGATCCATCATTTTCATTTTAAGTATTTGGTTTCATACATTTATATTAACTGATTTATGACAAAGTATCAGTCTTTTCATGTTTTGTGAATATTTGCTATATAAGCTATTTCCATATGATATGATATATTTGACCATAGAATGTACATGTTTATTTACAACGTTAAAAGAATTGATCTTACTTGTATGTTGTATCGCTGATATGAACTCGACCTGGAAGTCCGTGACTTTCCATGCGCGAAGCTGTGTTTACAGTGTCACCAAAGAGACAGTATCTGGGCATCTTTGTGCCCACCACTCCCGACACCACCGGTCCAGTATGGATGCCCACTCTGATCTGATTGGGTATAGGATAATTTTTCAAATAAATTCAAGAACTATTCTACTGAAAGACACCAACCGGTTGACTATGTGTTCATTTAATAAAAGTTAGTGAATTTTTATGACAAATGGGCAGAGAGACAGGCAGAACAGATTGCAGAGAACAGTTGAACAGTAACTTGAAAGAAACGGTTTAGGTGGGCTTAATAAAGCTACAAAGATAATACTCATATATTCAATTAAATTACTTGAATACATCTCTGTGATACAGGATTGATCACGTGATTTGTCTCCTTAATCATATCGAGACTCATATTTGACATCCTGATGGCATGGTCATCTCTGGCTTCTGGAACTCCTGACACAACCATGTAGGCATCACCAATTGTTTCCACCTACATTTTTTTTTATACATTTATGAAGTGTAATTATTGTTTGCCGTCTACACAGAACATGAGGCCCAGAGGCAACATCGCCCACCTTTACAAAATTTTGGACAATTTAGATATTAAAGATCTTGTGAGAAAAAAAGATTTTCAAGTTTTTCTTCACGCATTTATTTTGAACCCTTTTGTTGTTTCAGTTTGTAAGAAGAAGATTTTTTAAGACTTTTTTGTCTTTTTTTTCTAAGTATCATGGGATCATTTAAACAAACTTTAATCTACACTACCCGAGGATGCTTCTACACAGGTTTCAGCCTTTCTGGTTTTTGTGAAGTAGACTTAAAAATACATCAGCCTTTCTGGCCAAATGGTTTTTGAGAAGCAGACTTTAAAACATTTTTTCTATGTATTCCATTCTAAAAATTCAAGTCCATTTTGGCCCCACCCTACCCCCTGGGGATCATGATTTTTACAAACTTTAATCTACACTACTAAATGCCTAATGGTCTTTAAAAAGATTATTCCTAAAAATCCTACAAATTTTCAATGATATCAAATTATCTCCCCACTTGAAAAAGGGGGTGACCCTACATTTTAACAAACTTGAATTCCCTTTATCTAAGAATGTGCAGGACCAAGTTTGGTTAAAATAGGCCCACTGGTTTTGTAGACTGAAGATGAAAATGTGAAAAGTTAATTAAGACGAGACGGCAACAATGACAACGACATACAACAG
Organism: Magallana hongkongensis; assembly: GCA_016163765.1. NCBI lineage: Eukaryota > Metazoa > Mollusca > Bivalvia > Ostreida > Ostreidae > Magallana > Magallana hongkongensis. The sequence goes on from WFKH01010931.1 coordinate 61,742,020, forward strand.
ACAAATTTTGATCAGAAAAGCTCACTTGACCCTTTGGCTCAGGTGAGCTGATAAAAACATCCTTCAACATCTTGATTTGTTCATAGCTTTTGTTATAAACTTAATTGAAACAGCTATTTAATTTTATGAAGTTTTCTTCTTCATTAAACAAATTGCGCTTGATAACATTTCTTATCTTTTTTAAACATGCATGTTTTAACTAAAAAAATTTGCTTTGTTTGCACATTTCTATTTATAGAACTTTAACTTCGCTCATTGCATTTCGGTGTCTTGAATTACCTTATATAAACATATCAACACAATGCTATATGGATGGCACTGCGTAGCAAATGCAAACATTCCTTGAGTTCATATTTGAAAAACGAGTTCAACGAGGACACAATAACGAGATTTACTAATTTCATTACGAAACTTACTTTATAAATGTCGTGTTTTGTTGTGAGCTGATCAAACCGCTGAAACAAATCATTCAGAAGTTTAACTATGTTCATAGGATGACACAGTGCCGCCATGTTTGTGAACGTAACTATGTCGCTGAAAAGGATGGTCACAATTTCGTGTTTTTCTAGAAAAAGTGGTAATGAAAAGGTTTTGTTAACTCAATCATTCAATTTTCTAATTAAATTATTCAAATTAATTATCAAAAAAATCCGGGTTTTATGATGCCCGTTTATTAAAAATTTTCTTTTGTGTTTTAATTTTATAAAACGATTAACTCAGCCATTTCATCATTTTTGAAGATAAATGCAATAAGTGATAAATACAAGAACGTATTATAATTTTTTGCGTTTGTAATACATAACGATATACACGTATTTATAAAACCGGAGATAGAGTACAAACAGTTAAAAAAAACTGAGCACCTGCTTCTACGGCCCGGCCCTCTCTCAGCTGATTGGCTACTTTCACCGGAAGCATCTGATACAGCAACATGTCGGTCTTCTTCTTCTCCTGGTCAAGGGCCGCCGCTAATTTCTTCATGTCAGTTGTGGTTTGGTCCAGCTTTTTACTGTGTTCCATGCAATTATAATCTTTTGAAATTAAAAACATAACTTATTTTGCTTACATGTATCTTAAATATTTAATATCGGATTATAAATCTAAATTTATTTTTTTGTTTTTTCAGAGTTGTTTGCTTTATAGAGAATATCTAGCCATAAGCTGTGAAAGAAAACATGCAGACTACTTTGATTTTGATAAAATATATATTTTAGATACGTCTAACCTCATTTCTACATCCGCTCGTCGTTGTTCGTTCATTAAAATAATTTCTATGGTCAGTCTGTCCTGTGGAATGTTTGTAAGGTAAGTATTGGAGGAAATAAACTCCCCGAGTCCGTCAAAGTGAGGTGTGCCAATAAACATTATCTCTTCCTTGTTCTTTAAAGGAACCATGTGACCTACATTGAAATTGTAAATTATCATGAAACAATTATATATGAACGACAACATTGACATTAACTCCTCCCTTCTAACTTTCTGACTTTATATCATATTTTACTATAAATGACGCTTAAATAACGTTAGTCTAAACGAAAGTAATTGAATTCTGGTTGAGACGTGAATTCTGGTTGAAGTAACCAATGTGCATATATCGTATTTTATGTGTTACTTATGTCAATATATTCTAAATTATTGTCATTTTGATACAAAATGAAATATTTTTTTTAAATTTACAGAACACCTTAAAATTTTATTGAAATAACCCAATTTTTACAAAACATATCACAAACTTGGACACTTTGCAGGTTGTAAAAGGTAAGAAAATGTCCTAAATTAACTCACCTCTGAGAACAGGACAATCTGATTTTTGAGAGGATCCGCCGATATCTTTCATTTTTGGTTGCAAGAAAAAATACATATATGAGCTATTACAACTCATAATGGCGTCATATTCAAATTTTATCTCCGGTTCTTTTATCTCAAAAATTTCATTAATTTTTATTTGCTCTTGTTGAACTTCATTACATAGTGTTTTCAAATGCAAGCCTGCACTTTGAATGCACATGTTTCTGTCAAAGACAACATTGAATGGCAAAGCTGTATTCAAACTGATTTCCGGAACCGTAATCATACAATCATGCCGCACATGCGCCAGTCGTTGAAGATTGTTTTGCACATGATTTATCATTGACTGGTTTTCTCCAGTAAATGCTGCTTTCTTCTGATCTTCGAGAAATTTCACTTGTGTTATAACGTGTTCACAATATTTCTGTTCAAATATTTTTCCAGATTTTCTAGAGACGACTGACATTTTAATCTCAGTTTCAAAAATATGTCGTGCTGTTTCTGTTAAAATTTCTGGGAAGGAAGTTTAAAAGAAAAATTAATTTTCTTGATAAATTTGTGATATTCTTAGTAGTTCACTTAAAGGCGAAATTGAAATATACAAGTAATTGAAACCAACTGTCAAGATAACATTTGGTTTACGATTTTGTGTTGCAAATCATGTGTTGTTTATTTTAACCTACATACAACAAAACAAAAGAAAAAAGGAAATAAAAAACAATTTGCATATTTAATTTCTTCTCTCATTTTTGTAAGGGTTAGTTTTTCCCTTTTTTAAAAATTCATGTAATTTTACCCATGGCTATATGGTACATAGCCGGACGCACTGTAAACACGTGAACAAGCAATTTTCCAGCCTTCTTTTCACATCTAAAAGATATAAAGCGATTCTAAATCATTTGTTATCATTCATTTCTTCCTTAAACAGTGTCTTCATCCAACATATATCCCTCAATACTACTCATGTGCAAATCTATATAAGTATTTCTATTACACGTAATGAAAAAGTAAAATTTCGTTTTGAATCGATACCATTATCGCATCTGTAAAATTGAACACTTCAGCAAAATTGCCTTTTATTTGAAAAATACTATTTGTCGTTGTGACTTTTTAAAAATCAAGTTACAGTAGTTTGATTCACTTGATAAATCCTATGAATTTTGTTCAAGTATTGATTTTGCTGTGTCAGATAGGAACAGTTCTATCAATTTTTTCAGTATAGTTGGTCAAAAAAATAAATAAAAACAGCTTTGTTCCGCGGTCAAAATACGTATATCTTGTACGTCTTATTTAATTACGTTTTCCATCCATGTCTTAGTAAAGAAAATATAAGGGAGCTTTATAAAACCAATCTTTAAATCAATTAAATTTGAATATGATCCATCATCAGTTATTTTCTTATGTAGAGAAAAAATAACTTGATTTTCAACACTCTCTCTCCTTCTCTCTCTCTCTCTCTCTCAACGTAAATAAAGGGAGCAGGTAAGGAGCAGCAATCATCACAGCCTTCTACATGTAGCTTACGTTTTTCGTACAAATCATAGTATTGAAAACAAAAGTATTGCTAAATAAGATATTTTTTATATACCGGAAGTGAGGCGGTCTCATCCCTTTGTAGGTTAATGCCAGAAGGGAGTGTAAGTGATCTAGATTTTGAACAAAACTGTAGAAATCCTTTCCAAGAGTACGTAACAATCGGTCATATCCTAGTCTAGAAGCATAAATGAAAAAGTAGTTTCCAAATGACTTCCAGACATCATCCACACTTAGTCCTGTTCAAACAAAACAAATGCTAAATTAAATAGTTCTTTCATCTAACTGTGTTAACTTTAGTTTTTAAAACGTGTTGATTTGTTCTCACCTGTGATTTTGGAAATGGCGACAACCAAGTCATTTGTTCTTTTGTCGTCATAGTAATGGAACAACATAAAATCGTAGTCCCCATCAAAAGAACCTTTCTTCCTAAAGGTAAGTAGTAAGTAATAGATATATGTTATGACTTAAGCAAAAACATCTGGTCTGATTTAGAAATCTGGTTTTTTCGATGAAAGTCTTTATTCATTGATATTGGTCGTTAAATGTTAATATTGCTTTCTAATGGATCCGTTTTCAAACTAGTTACAATTTTTAGTTTAAAAACACCATATCCACCAGGGGCCCGTTTCTCAAAAAGGCGTAAATTTTGGCTTAAGTTAGTCCGACTAAGGAAGTTACGCCAATATTTAGTCGGGTCTAAGTTGCGTTTCTGAAAGAGGCGTAAGTTTGGGTTTAAATGTCGAAGAACTTAGACATCTCCGCTGAGTACTAAGCATGCGCATATCGTATTTTGTTTTGCTTTGAGGCTATGATTATATGTGGTGGATCAATTTTCCAATTCATAGTGCATTTACTCGAAGTACACATGTTGTACTATACCACTGAATGTGTCTAGTTAAAGTTGTTCATAAAAGTTTATATTAATGAAAGTAGAACAAATGCCTATACGCTTCTTAACATAATGATATTTTAGAGAAAATTCAGATGATATGAAGGGGCAGGATAAGTGGTTGCAAAAACCAAATATATGGCAATTGAATGCATTGCAGACGATATTGAAGCACAATTGTACATAATTGAACGAAACAATGCATAAAAATTTATTCCAATATTCGTGTAAAATTGAAAATATTTATAGAATGCAGGGGCAAGGTACAGTAGAAATGCCTTCATACGTCTACAGAATGATAAGTCATGCTTCATATAGATATTTAGACACTTTCAGATGCTGGTATAAGGCTTGATACTTTTTTATCATATCACTAAATTATTTATAGACAATAATATGACTATGATTTAAATAGCAACTTACTGAAATCGAAAAATTTCCACTGTATAAAAACATGTACATGTCTACAGAAGGAAGAAAAGTTCCATCCTCTGTTCTAATATTGTAACAATTTAGACAATGGCATGGAAACGATTTTTTATTTTCTGCGATTCAAATGATAAAAGTTTTGAAAGATATTGTCTACAGTTAACATCATGGGAATTATCAACAGTTGAGGCCAGGGTCTCCCGCACTCTCTTTCCTGTTTTTGGTTTAATCAATGGATTGTTTTGTTTTGGGTTTTTTTTTTGTTTTTTTTTTTTTTGGGGGGGGGGGTATTGAAAGTAATATATACTGTATACAGGGAAATATTCGCCCCCGTTTAATTTTCAACCATTTCACCCTCGTTGTCAGCAGGCGAATTTAAGAATTTAAGAATTTCAATGTCTAATTAAGTTACTTGAAACACAACTGTGACTGGGCGAATTCTCGACGGGGCGGAACTGTTTGCAAGTATAGAAGGGCGAAGATTACACAGGACGAAAATACCCCTGTATACAGTATCTTGATTAAAATATAGACATAAAAGCAATAAACTAAGAACCCGTCCCTATTTGAAGAAAGTTTTATGAACGAAGGGTTTCTAAAGGTTTAATGGAATAATCATCTAGAAATCACACATCCCCCTCCGGATAAGATATTTAGGGTCTTGCGGTTTTAACAAGTACATTTGAGTCCCACTTTTTCCTATCTGCTGAGTTATTGGGGATATACAATTGTTTATATAATAAGTACGAAAAGCTAGTTAAATTTGTAATAATGCACACTGTTGTAAAACTGCTTAAACAACGTCTTTCGTATTGCAAGTCGACAACTTCGAAACCAAAAAAAAAATCCCTTGATAAACATACATCTTAAATTATGATGAAAAAAAACTAACTCTCATTATTTCAAGCGATTAAAGTTCAGTTCAATTAAAAGAGTACAAATATACAACACATATGCATATGTACGAAGATCATTGATATTAACCATACATATATTTAAAAATATGAAAGCAAGTAATTGATCCTTGAATAAATAAGATTAATGAATTTGATTTCCGAAATTTCAAGGAGGCGTGCATGTGAAATTTTAGAATCTTTGAGAACCTTGACAAACGCTTGTCAATAGATCTAAAATTGATACAAACTCTGCATTATAAAATATATCTTTAAGTAAAATTTTAACAAAATCGATTGTATCTAAATGCGAGTTCATAAACATCCAACATAACATGTAGCTTTCATACGGTTTTGTAAAGATACTAAGAGTAAAAAAAATGAGAACAACAATACATACGTCTTGGAAAATTGTAAGTAATGTAGGTAAGGAACATACAACCACACGCAAGCACAAATTACAACTGTAAACGTTTTGAGTTGCTCCTATTTAAAGGAGTATTCTCAATATTTTGAAATCAGTATAAATTTTATGAGAAACATTAAATTGGTCTTAGACTTCGTCTAAAACATGAACATGTATGTGGTACTTCTTTAAATGATGTGAAGATAAATATAGACTTAGTTGAACAATGTTAACTTAAGAGGTTTTTAAACTAAAATTTAGTCTATGCTTACTGAGTATTAATTTAAAAATCAATAATCTATCCGTACTTATATACATCTATAAATGTACGATGTATAAACTCGGAGTTGTTGTTGTGGAATACAGTCATGTGTAATTCAGAATTATAGCATCTTTTTAATCATTGTGTTTATATCAGTTATAGGGGTATATCCATCTTTAATTCTTCATACTTTAGGTAAATTTCATTAACGAGTAGTAATGTATATTACACACGTTTAATGAGTTAAGCCCATTATTTATCAAATTGATTTAATCTCAATTTGTTTAGAAATCGGAACAGTTATCGAACAATAAGTACTTTTTAAAGTTATACGTACATGTACAAATATTACGATAAATATGAATGTTTCCTAAATAACACGTTAAACAATCCCAAAATTAAAATTCTCTGTTTAGTTTGCCTTAGAAACAAAACACTCGCCATTTTTGTGTACAGACTAAGGACTTACGCCTACCCATTAGCAGGCGTAGATTTAAACCCAAATTTAGTCCCGACTAAGTTTCCGCCTTTTTGTGAAACGCAACTTAGTCTGGCTTTGAGGTTTAGTCCCTGATTTAGTCCGGACTAAGCTTACGCCTGGACGTAGGCCTTTTTGAGAAACGGGCCCCAGTAGATTAGTTAAAAAAGTGTTTTATACCATTATAACATAGCTGTAATCAAAGTAACACATCCAATGATTAGTCTCTCATAATAACGACGTCATTGCTGCGAATATACCGTTAATTAACGTCTCAATGATAGAAGAACAAAGATAACGTTGGTTGGACCACAACTATTACGACGAAGCGCACAGTTTCCAACGCTATTATGTTTTTGTGTTCATTATAGACCAATATTTTTTTATGATTTATCTGGTAAGTCAAACTGGTGAATTTCCCTGGCTCGAGGAAGAGAATATACAAAATCACAAATCGTGAGAATCATTTATCACTATAAACAATAGATTGTGATCTAATGCTTATTAATTGTTCGTATTACAAAATATGAGTTAGCCGATTGAGTCTGTCGAACTTTTGAAACATTCGAACTGTCGAAAAAATATAGACTGTTCATGTACAAATTGGATATCAGTATTAACCACATCTAATGATTTACTGTTTTGAAATTTTAGATTATTTAACACTTTCCAACTCATAAACATCAAAAACCATTGTTCAGCTCATCGAATTATGTATTTTCAATTTCTTAGAGGATTTACAGTGTTCTAAAAAAGTAACAACTTATGATAACTGTTACGTTTCTTAAACTAAATCCTCGACAAATGTCGGACTCCCCGCTTGTTACATGACTGGTTCAAGGCTAAGGCTAATCAAGTGGAATACATTGCAATTTGCCTCTATTTGAACATCAAGAACGGCGATCAATAAAATAAAAAAGCGTAAAGTGTCAATAGAGTAGTTATTAAGAATACTAAAGAAAGAAGGTAGAACATACAAATGGATTTATTTACCAAAAGATGTAGTCCCTACACTTGTAACTACATTGTACAAAGAGAATAAAATGCTTACAGAATAGCCATCAGGGTGTCTTTACCAAATCGCTCCAAAATCATTTCTCGGAAACACAGATGAATGTGGCCATGCTTGAAATGATCACACACAAAAATATAATTAATTTATAGTATTTTGTTTACTGTAGCCAATACATATTCCTGACTGACATAGATAAAATTCATTTAAATTTGTTTCGTTCTCCCATTTTACATAAGAAATTTATTGAATTTCTATTTTCATTGTCTAACAAAAACAATCAAAGTCAAATACTTTAAAATATTTATAATCAGAAAATATTTTAATTCTTTTCACAAATGAGTGCAATATAAACTGCAATGTGAACTATTTGATCGGTTCATGTATATTATTGCATTTATCACCATATTGTTTTTTTGAATTCCAGTGAGGGTACCACAACTTGCCCATGATTGTTTGCAGCCAATCGTTTTTTAAAACCATGAATTTGATATACATTGTGCTATATAATCAAGCCTCTATTGGAACTGATCCTTAATAGTCAATCTGTAGAGAGTAAGCTAGTATGACTTCATCTTAACTGTTTTACAAAGTCCAAGATTATCCGCTGCCATTGGGCCCATGCCACCTAAATCTAGAAAAGCGGTCGACCAAATACGACAAAGCGTAAAAGGATGCCAAGTCTTTGAAGAGTCGAGGCTCTTTCAAGTGAGTATGGTGCTCAAAATGGTAGACCAACCATGCCAAAAAAGGAATGGGCCAATGAAGCCGCTAAACCAGGAACCCGACACCCTCGAGGCTGTCCCGCAGGGTGAAGTCACGCCTGCAGCATGGAGTCTTTACAGACTTCCACAGTTATCGGAACCCCTGGGTAAGTTAACGTGGGCGCCACAAGTATGGACATTGATTTTTTTTTTTGGGGGGGGGGGGGGGAGAATAGTTTTCTGTTTAAAATAACTGTTAATCTGTTGGGTTAAGGCTCTGATGTTAGAAGGCAATGTATTGGGGGTTTCTCGATTTGGGAGCAATTTCAGGCTAGTCGCACAGCAGCTGAGTCAAGTATTTGTGACTCTAAAGGCAGTTGCGTGCCCTTATCAAAAAGAAATGGGCAGGGTTCTACATAGACATAAAATTTGCTATTAAAATAGACACGCGACCTGCGGACTAACCCTCTAGTTACACGAAAGACAGCACTTAAAATCTTTTTAAAAAATCACACTTGGACTAAATAATTCATAACATACATGTCAAAACACTTAGAGATGTTCCCATAAAAAGCCCAGGAAAAGTTAAGGTACATGCACAACATCAGATTAGCATCCAGTAGATAGAGTCATTTTGGCTGATTTAAGTATAACGAACATACCCGGTTAAAAAAGGAGCGTTGACCTACATTATCTTTGGGGTGGTGGATTTAAGTTGTGGGTAATCCCTATTTCCACAAGGCAATACAATCAAACACTCACACACACATCATATTTGAAGTTAATTAATGGCCTAGGGATTCAAACTCAAACACAACACTCTTATGCGGACGGATAAGGGTCTAGGTTGGGTTAATACATCAGTTAACTCGTATAGAAAAGTTTATTTGGCAGAATTTGGGAATAACTACGAGGGAGAATTTTTCTTTTGTCTGGGTTCCAAACTCTGAGTTTTTTATGCGAGGGGGGGGGGGGGGGGGGGGCAACCAATTGGGGGGTGTTTCCCCCGTTAGTTGTTTTATTTCAGGGGAGACAGATAAGCGTTAGGGCCCGAGACAGAACTCGATATCCTTCCTCGTACTTGGCATACGCTCTTAGTGGAGGTACAAAGAGGCTTGTTCCCACCAAGTCACCTGTGAGGGCGCAATCGCGCGAAGTGCAAAGTCAGTATTGTAGGCAGGTAGCGTTTCCCTGGGTTTTGCCGGAGTAGTTACATTCAGTTTTTGTTCAAATAAATTGTGACAAGAGCTCGCCACTAAATGTTATTGCTGTTTCATCAATAAATTTGAGACAATTTCTGTGTTGTTAATATTCGGTATATCTGGGTTTAATTTCATAGTGCATTGGTTGATTATCTTATTCTTGAAAATGTGCCTAACTTACCATTGTAACTTCATAGACAATCACTCAGAAAACTATCCGTACAGATAGATTAAAATACCTGAAAGATAAGTTTTTTACATGTGCTTATCAGAAAGTTTTCCTACTGCATAGAATGAAATATATTTAATCACTTAGAAAACTATCCGTAAGGTAAGACTAAAATATCTGAAAGATAAATAAGATTTTTACATGTGCTAACCAGACATTTTTTCTACTGCATTAAATAACATATGTACATCCAATTATATAAAAGTTTTCCTACTGCAACAAATAAAAATATATTCATAAAAAGCACTAAAAGATCCTACAACACTAAGTACCGCCAAGTGTTCAAATAAGAAACACCATAGATAACATAAAAATAATTGATAAAGTAATACTACAAGTTTAAATAGTGTATTGTTATATATTTACGTAAGTAATTAATAATAAAGTAATATATTTTTAAGTTTTTGATTATGTGTTCATGTATAATTTATATATATTCCCCTGCAATTGAGAGATATAGAAAAATGATGACCCTCTTTTTTACTTCGTCTGTATAAAAAAATTTAGTAAACATTAGTAAACTTCTTGTATCAAAAACGAAAACAGCTTTCATTTACATATGCATTTTATACAATAAATCAATCCAGAAAATTATTTAGATTTAGAATTTTTCCCAAAACACTATATGTCACCCAAAAAAGAAAGCTAGAACATGCAGATCATTTATGAAGCATATCGCGCGAATATATGAACATCCTGAAGTTATTCTTATGCAAAAATGGTTCACACTGTAAAATAAAGTGTAAAGAAAAGTTCGGAAAAGTGTGCAATCTCCCTTGATTTTTTAAGAATATTCTTCCTAACAAACTTTAACACATTGTTTGTTCCATTCATTGCTTTATTACTAAATAACCAGAAATATATTATTAACTTGTTAACAGGACGCAAGATATTGTAATACATATTTAATAGAGTATTTACTGAGAATCTAACATCGATGTCGCGTTATCAATAATCATCAATCACAGATTGCATTGTATGTCATCGTCTCAGTGCAACTGATTTTACTACCTAAATTATTAATATAAACCAATTTAAGCAATTTTAGTTCAATTCAGTTTATGCTATACCAACTCATACCAAGTATTAAAATGGTACATGAGGTACAATAGAACTTATATACAATTATATACAAGTATATACATTTGATTGATCCCATGAGAAAAAGGTCTAATGGCATTTTTGACAAAACAGGGAAATAACGTCACAAACATATGACGTTACTTCATAACGTCGTTCGAAAAGTGGAAAGCATAAAGCGCGTTATTTTCATAACGTGTGGTATTTTTTACCTGTTTTTATTAATTCAACACGTTATATTAGGTTAACTCATTAAGATATATTGACAAATTCATTTTGTTTTTTCTCTCATTTTATTTTAGATTTATCGAAATATGCTAGTCCAAATATTGATTATGTTTTGAATAATTGTTGTGGAAATATTTTGTTATTTATTTGGTGCGTATATACGTATTTCTTTCTTTTACATCATATCGATATTCATGAACAGCAAAGGCTAAATAGTTCAGATTACCTGATATTGCATGATTTAAAACAAAGGAATTCCAGACCTAACAAATATTATCATTCTTTAGCAATGACTGTTGATGTTATTGTTTTCAACAATGTACAAATGTATAAACTTAGAGGTATGTTGCAAACACTATACGGTTACTTATTTTTTTAAATCATTATTTGATGGATAACTGAACAGTATAAGAGACTTGAAAAATATCTGGTTGAATGAGCTCAAAAGCACAAGTCTTCACTCATATTTCCCCTTCATGAAAATGGATACAATCTAAGTGTTGATTAAAACGCCGTATGTGTAGAAATACAATGTTTAAAATTTGCTTTCATTCTAAAGTTAAGTACAACAATCCTTTTATTTTGGCAGAGTGTATACATGGTGTAATAAATCTGAGGTTCAATATTTTTGCGTAATTATGGTCATCGAAGCGGTCATGGTCAAGTAGCTATAGTCTGAAGGTTTATGATCCTGATGGTCCAGTAATCCGAAGGTTCAAAAGTTCGTCGGTTCATTAGTTTAAAGGTTTATATATGTAAATTTAAAAGGTTCAATAGTAAAAAAAATCCAAATAGTATAAGTTCCTGAAGTTTTGAACCACACCAAAATACACTGACTAGAAAGTATCATTATACGTAACTACACAGTACTATATTTAGTCTCTTAAACAATCGAACAACAAAAAAAGGGTGCCAATATCTAAATCAAGTGGTTAAACCCGTAATCTTGCTTTTTTTTTCTTTTTTTTTTTTTTTGGGGGGGGGGGGGGGTCAGATTTGAAGCATAGGTTTAAACAATGTTGTTTATTGTGTGGGCCAATTTCCGTGGAATGCTATTTTTTAGCTTTGTTTAACCCCTGCTATGTTAACTCTGATCATTTAGCCCATATTCAGTGAGAACATATTAACTTCTAGACCTAGCAATGAGCTTGAAGTTGGAAGACCTTCTATGATTATTTTATGCTTCATTATGTCATGTACAAATTCATTTTGGTAAAGGGGAAGAAGTTTACGATATCTTAGATATAACAATGTATGCAATTGAAATATTTCAATTATATGAAAATGTATCGTTATCGGTACCATTTTCAGATTTTTAATCATATATTCACTTTCCTTAGCAACTACTTATTCATTAGTTGCAAGTAGTATTTTGTACGTATAAACTTGACTTTATTTAATTTGACATTGTTCAAACTGTAAAGTCTATGATGTACTAAAATGCAGCAGTCAACACTGCTTTTAAATTGCTGTAATAGCAAGCTTTCATTTATTATGTAGGGAATCACAAAATCTAAAGAAAACATGTAAAATGGTCAACTTCTGGGACTCTTTTTATTCTAAATCGCTGTCTTTTAATATACAGGAAAGATTGCTTTATTTTATTTATAATTCCGATAATTTTTTCATTGCAGTCATCTGTATCATTTATGATTTATTTTGATTGATTTACACGGACTGATACATTTAAATTAATATTTTATAAACAAAAAAAAACAACACATTTTTGTTTTACTTAAAGTTTAGATAATTCTTTCATTGCAATTCCCTGCATAAATTATGATTGATTAACACGGAATAGTACTTTCTGAAATGAATATTTTGTACAGAAAAACATTTTGTGTTTTAATTAAAATTCAGAGAATTCTTCTATTTGGAATGGTCAAAAATTATACGTGTTTTTTGCGCGAATCGCGTACCGTATTTTTTACCTGTGTTTTTTCTATTTATAGAGTTTCTGTTCAGCGCAAATTCCTTTTTTAGAGATTATGTTACCTAAAACCTATTCAAATATCTTTCGAACATTTATCTACAATTGTTTTCTATTTTATCATGATAATCAGCAAAGTGAGACTAATATTTACGTATTATAATTATTTGAGATTAAAACTAGTTTAACAAGTTTATACGGAGTCTCACTTCGCTGACGCCGTTGAGAGTGTTTTAGGTGTGAAACTTGTGTGAGTGATACCTTGCATTATTTACGGTAAGAAAGTTATTTTCATATTCTGGAGTAACTATTCATTTGTATTTTATTCAATACATATTAATTCAAATATCCTTTATGTTAAGATAATAAAGTTGTTTAATATACAGAATACTTCAGAGAAATGTATTAGCATTTTTTTAGATAAATATTGTCTGAAGTGTTTATGGATTTAAACGTAAATATATATGGTGTTTTTCTATACAGTCATACCTTATGCAAGTGCGTAGTCTACTGTTTATTGACTGGGTGAGGCATCGCCGCCATATATTGGAGGTTCGTTGATATATCATAATTTGAATTAAATGCAAATTGTGTATTATAAATTATGTGTATTTCTTTGTGTGTCTATTTGTAATATGAGTAATTTTGTTCAAATAGTAGCTCATTGCCAATAAATTTAATATTTTATTGAAAAAAAGAACTTGAACAATAAAAAGCAATCTTATCTATTATATATTGCAATTCCCTGCATTAATTTTGATTGATTCACTTTATGAAATGAATATTTTATACAGAAAAACATTTCGTGTTTTACTTAAAATTCTGAGAATTCTTCTATTGCAATTCCCTGTATTAATTTTGATTGATCTACACGGAATGGTACATTACGAAATAAATATTTTATACAGAAATTTTAAAACATATTGTGTTTAACTTAAAATTCAGAGACTTCTTTAATTGCAATTCCCTACACCATTTGGATTGACTTTCACGGAATGGTACATTATGTGTTATATGTGTTATATATATATATATATATATATATATATATATATATATATATATAT
>WFKH01010931.1:61756483-61767376 GCA_016163765.1 Magallana hongkongensis
ACAATTTTTGAATAAACGAATAAAAGATTTATCAACCATTTTTCATTATGTGTTGACATTGATTTTGAAAATAAAATAGCGTTTGATTATTGTATATAATAACATCCCCAAAAGCATTTTTTTACATTAGTTAAAGTCTTGCACTCTAAAATATAATCAAATTCGTCACCAATTTGGCCGTTATTACAAAGTGTTTCGGCTAATGGCCATCCTATCTAAACCTATTTTATTGAGAGTAGAGTGGAAAGTATGTTCAAGCTTCAAGGAGTCATTGAAAGAAAGTTGAGTAGAGAGTTCTACATTATTGTTTAATATTTTAAATATCAACTTTCTCCTGATTAATTAAACAGTCATAACGATGACAACACTTTTATAACGTATTTCTATTCGGGTTTTTAAGCACATGATCACAACTGCAAAAAAAACCAACAAAAATATTGAACATGAGTTGTCATGATCTATACAATGATAAATTCATTTGTAAATTAAATTTTGCCAATATTGGATATTGAGTAAAAAAGACATCCTCTTAAACGGACCTGGCCTAGTCTGGACTCATGTTTGGCCTGATTGCACTTTAATTTTTACCTCAAATTTGACCTCGTGCCAAATTTTGACATAATTTTAAAATAGCCTAGCCCCAAAATTTGGCGGCAAAATTATTTTGTACTTCATTATCTTTAAATGTCGATATTAATCCAGTGCAAGTTCAAAAGACCAAGTACAAAAGAGTACGATCAAGCCGCTCTATAACCAAGGTTTGTTGTTGCTATTAATCTGTTGCAATTGACCTTCCATGAACAATATAGACAGTTTTATTAGGCTTACGTTCATAGTGGAGGCTCATGTGCTTTAGTGTAAATGTTTAACAATATCAAAGGTCACAAAATGTGAATGTGAACTTTTGTTGATGCTAGAAGTGATACTGAAGGTTTTTATAATTTCCAAACATTATTTGAAGGAATTATAAAATATAGCTTTTTACATTTGTTTTATTTATCTGAACTAATTAATATAGATACAATTATATCTTTATATAAGCTGGAAATATTGTATTGGTTTCAAACAGGGCATGATAAAGCGAGTTTAGCAAAACACAGCACCACTTAAAGCTAGTTTATACATAATAAATGTACTTCGTCAAGATAACAGTTACAAGTATATCAAGTAAATTGAAGATTCTTCTGATCTATTGAAACCATTAAATGCTATGTGGTTATGAAGGTAGCTAACATTTCAAATAAAAAAAATATCTCGTCAGCAGGTTATGTATAAAAAAAAATATGCAATGATTGCTACCTTCATAGCCGGCATTAAACACCAAAGAAAGCATTTTACTGTTTATATTTGCAACTATCTCTGAATCTATTCATAATAAGTGAGTAAAAATACATATTAATTTGACTTGTCGATCACCAAGTTACACAGAAGGAACCGCCAATTCTTCTATATACTATGGAATTTTTTATCTCTATGTAGCTAAAATTTCGACCAATCACATTGCCAGACCAAAAGTATGAAACAAGACTCCAATGAAAGCTGTAAACACTATCAAGTATAGGTATTTGAATTTCTTAAGAAATAGTGAACTTTCAGATGATGTAAAAATATCCTCAAACAATTTAAACATTTCCTTTGATTGTTATTTAAAAAACGTACATCTAGTGGTCAGGAGAAATTATAGAAAACACTTTACGCAATACTTATATGTCAGAAAACATAAGAATTAATGACCTTATCAACGTGTCTTATCGCACTGAACATTGTAAAGTTCAAATGATATTATAATACCAAGTTGCCCAATATTAAAAGTCTTAAATAGAAAATCGTATCATGGGACCCGTTTCATTAAAAGTTGTAAATTAAGACTTAACTTTAGTATAGTTCCGGACCTACGTTGTTGAGACACGTTTTTCCGCCGTCACATTATGTCCGCCGTCACGTAATGTCCGCCTTTATTGTGACAATATCATCACATTATGTACGCCGCCACGAATTGTCCGCCTTTTTATCAAAAATACGTTATGTTTTTTCCGCCCTTACAAAATATCCGCCCCAAACAGAAAAATCGTTATATTTATTAATATTACTTGTGTTTGTACAATGGATATGTGTAAACTTTTGATATTTACAGAACATCCATTAAGATTTTTGAACGATTTATGAAGATTTGTTGAATTTTACTGAATTGTATAATTGATAATGCATGTTTATCAAATATTTATGGCTAACACATTTTTTCTGCAATGTTGCAACAATTGATCATGCATAAACAATTACAATATCGTTATGTTTTAAAATATCTGTGTTTGCACAAGTACTAGTGCATGTGCAAACCTATAACATTTACAGAATTTATATTAACATTTTTGAATGATCTATGTTGATTTGTTGAATTTCATTATATTATATAATGAATAATTCAATTTTTTCAAATATTCATGGCTTTTTACCTTAACAGGGTACTAAACTGTGATAGATAATGATCAGAGTTAGTAAATAATGTTTAAAGAGGATGCCTCGGAGTCACTTCCTCCCCTATTGGGTTCACTGGATTGACTGGATAAACCATTTAGAATAGAGGATGCTTTACAACTTGGATAGTGACCTTTTTCATTAAAATGTTGTCGTTGTCATGGTAAGAGAGGCCTATATAGAAAATTAAGCTAAACTGAGGGTATTGTAAGCAATAGCAACCAAAATGGAATTATAAAAAAGTGGGTAAAAGAATATTTTGAGAAAATTACTATTATAAAAATTTACCAACACAGTTTTTTTTCATCTTTTTTTTTGTCACTCAGATTCTGAGTTATTATTGGTGGTAGATTATTTTCTTAAAAATATATCACTCTCACTATAGGCTCACCCTGTTTAATCACTAATCTATTAGGATACTTTAAATTTAGTTAATTTTTTGTTGTAAATGTTTCATAAAGTTTCATCCATTTTCAGTCGATAAATCAAATTTTTCAAAAATATGTAATCAGTTTGAAATTACCTACTTTTTCTGCGCCAATATTATGTTTCATTTTTTAATACATTTGTTATGCATTTTCCTCTGCTTTTATTATGCCCAAGGCATACAACTGCTGGTAATTTTATAATAGAAGTTTCCTGAATATAAATCTAGGAGAAATATTGAAATTGGGGCAACGATACAAGCAACAAAGCACCAGGAACTAGGAAAGATGTGATATGTCTGAGATGTTTCATATTTTTTCTCTATCACAAACTACAGCAGCCATTAGCTATATTATAGAGCAAAGCGTGGATGATTTAAGTGTAGCTCCGCTTTGTGGTTTGGTTGGAGGCGATGGATTCCCCTTAAACTGCATAGGTTGAGACGTCGCCTGATGGTCATTTGTAAAGCAATTGTTACGGCTCGGGTCAAAATCATTCGATTTTCCATTCAGAAAATATGTGTCCATTATTCCTTTCCCCTTTATTTCAATGCCTTCTCGTCTCTCGAGGATGTAACCAACACTTTGAATTTGACTGTGCGAAAAATGCAAACATATTTGTACAAAATCATTAAATGCTTTCTTTGATGCATTTGTGATCCATCAACTACTTTTGAGTATTGGTTTTAAAGCTTTCCTCAAATGATACAATTTCAACAATACAATGTATAGTTCAAAATCAAGGAGGCTGGGTGGTTAACGATCAGATCTACCTCATTGTTTCAGTTTATGGCAATACTGTATCTATTATTTTCATTGACTAAAGAAAAATTCAACATATTTTAGTTTTAACTATTTCCCTATATCAATACAGGCTAAATATGGCCACGACCATCCAGCCCTTTAAAAAGTGTGAAAATGTTTATCTTACTAGTTTGTAGTACCGCTGATATGAATCCGACCCGGAAGTCCGTGACTTTCCATGCGCGAAGCTGTGTTGACTGTGTCACCAAAGAGGCAGTATCTGGGCATCTTTGTGCCCACCACTCCTGACACAACTGGTCCAGTATGAATGCCTACTCTGATCTGATTGAGTCAAGGTAACTTGTCAGATACAATAAAGAACCTTTCCAGTGAAAACCACACATTCGGTTGGCTATCTTTTTGTTATGAATTCGATAATGCAGGTGCTTAAGTGGCCATTTTTGTAATTGTCTAGGGGCCAATGGGCAACAATTTTACATTGCTCACCTACGCAGCATCGCTTTATTTTGACCAAAACAGATTTTCTGCCTAGTCATGAATACACATCACTATAACCTTGCTATTTGTACACAAAAGCATTTATACTCGAACTTTTTCCAACAAAAGGATACGTTCTTGAGCAGGTAAATAATGAATAATCCTTATAATTGCCATCAACAATATTAAATGCGTTAATTGATTGGTATTGGTGTAGAGGATAAATTCAGCAAAATTATTTAATAACCAATAATAAAGTTTAATCTTCTTTATGTATTATCTATGTGGTGTTTACAGAAAAAAAACAAATCAACATTCATAAAAGATGAAATGTTTTCATTTTGGTTCAACTTTTTGTTTTGTTTTGTTGTTTTGTTTTTTTTTTTGTTTTTTTTTTTTTGTTTTGTTACTTTTCTTTTTTTTTGTGGGGGGGGGGGGGTGGGGGGGGGGGGGGTAATTTTTTTGTCAGGATTTTAACTAAAGAAAAAAATTAACTACGGGGTCCAATGTTCAATAATTGTGATCAAATACATATCTGATGTTAAATTTTAGTTTGATAAACGTTCATAAACAATTCACTTTAATGTTTTGTATGATGGCAATCACTCAGCTATTAATGTGAAGTGCTTTCTGATACAAGAAATGAATTTCTCTTAATTTATTTCACTTTTATCAAAAATATTTTTATAAGCACTTCTTTTTTCATAATAGAAAACTTAAGCGCCTTTAAGTTTTTATTTCATCTCTAAAACGTGTTTTCAATTCAGAGAATTGTGGTAGTTGTAAATATTTTTTCTTTTGTGTAAAAGAATTTGTTTGAAGCAGCCAAAATTATTTCTATTTAATGTTGTGATTATTCCTTTGAAAAAGGTATAACCTTTTATTATTATTTCTATGATTTTATTAATTTCCATCAACTTAAAAATGATGTTTGCCAAGTGGGGTTCAAATTGACGAATAGTTGCCTTCGTGTTAACCTACAGCGCGATTGCTTGGATGGAAGTAATGTAGAGATATGTAGTAGGTGTCAGCAAATCATAAATGAGCCATCTACCAAGCAATAACTATAATTCTTGTTTATTAACAGGGACATTTATGTTTATTATAATTTGTAACCATATAAGCATTTTAGTCCAGACAGACAAAGAAACAGACAACAATTGATCAAAATAGTTAAGATAACTTAAAACTTAAACAAATTATGAAGATTAATAATAGATTTAGTCAAATAACCTGGATGCATTTTTCCGATACAGGATTGATCACGTGACAAGCCTCTTGAATCATATCAAGGCCCATATTTGACATTCTGATAGCATGGTCATCTCTGGCTTCCGGAACTCCTGATACAGCCATGTATGCGTCACCAATTGTTTCCACCTACAAGTTTTAAACAATTGTAAACTTTTATAATAATATTTACGGCTAGAAAGTAGGAGGAACAACTTTAAACATTTCGATCCTAGTTTACTTAATAACTGTGTTTCAGCAAATAAATTGAAATACACAGTTCAATTTTTATTTATTTATTTTTTTTTTTTTTTTTTTGCATTTTTTCTTCATGAAATAAATTGTACTTTAAAACACTTTTTAAAAAATTTTCCTTTATTCATGAATTGGACTGTTTAATATTTTATATTTTTTAATTTGCTTTGTCTCGTATAGTTCCTTTCATGAATTGATTATTGATTACTTTGTTGGCATTTCGTTGTCTAGAATTACATTGCATGTACATATCAATGCAATGCCTTTTAGATATCACTCGAAGACAATACCCGACTGGTGTCTACCAAAGCCAACAAAGCGTAGCAAATGCAAACATTCCTTATTTGATATTGGCAAAAACCAAAAAAAGAAGACATAATAAGAAAAATATCAATTCCTTTATGCAACTAACTTTATAAATGTCGTGTTTTGTTGTGAGCTGATCAAACCGCTGAAACAAATCGTTCAGAAGTTTAACTATGTCCATAGGATGACACAGTGCTGCCATGTTTGTGAACGTAACTATATCGCTGAAAAGGATGGTCACATTTTCATGCTTTTCTGGAATAAAAATTAAAACAATTGTAAAATTAAGTTTCTGATGACAGTTTGATAAGTTTGTATCAAATTTATTCATTTTATTTTGTGAATAGTGATTGAGATATATAAAACGATTTGTTGACTTAATTATTCTATCATTTTATTAAATTACTAGTATTCAAATTAAAAAGCGGTTCCGGTATAACTTAATACGAATCATAACGGAAAACTAAGTATTGAATATAAATATACCCTTTAAGCATGCTGCAATTGACTATACATGTTCTTTCTTTTAAATAGTTCAATCAAATAATTTAATTCCAAAACAGTAGCTTATATTCACAACAGTTATAAACATTAATTAAAAATTATATGAATTATTGTCTACCCTTTCTGTGTTTTTCGGTGATAATGTCAAAAACAATTCACGTTACATTAGTCTTTGCGTTTGTAATACAAGTCAATTACACACGTATGTGTTAGACCGGGGATGGAGTACAGACAGTTAAAATACTGTATCACCTGCTTCCACGGTCCGGCCCTCTCTCAGCTGATTGGCTACTTTCACCGGAAGCATCTGATACAGCAACATGTCCGTCTTCTTCTTCTCCTGGTCAAGAGCTGCCGCTATTTTCTTCATGTCAGCTGTCGTTTGGTCTAGCTTCTTACTATATTTAACGTAAACTCTTTTGAAATTCATATGAACTTGCTTTTTATCTTTATCTTTAATAATGATTATCAGATATTGTTGTTTTTTGTTTGTTATTTCAGAGCAGTATGCTTCAGAGACATTCTTTCTATATTATGTGCTAACAAAATGCAGACTACTTCTTTTTTTTCTTTTTTTCTTTTTTTTTCTTGAAGAAGTGGCCGTTATAATATCTATTATTCAAAGAAACGTTTTACCTTATTTCTACATCTGCTCGGCGTTGTTCGTTCATTAAAATGATTTCTATGGTCAATTTGTCCTGTGGAATGTTTGTAATATAAGTTTTGGAGGAAACAAGATCCCTAAGACCGTCAAAGTGAGGGCTTCCAATAAACATTATCTCTTCCTTCTCCTCCAAGGGAACCATATGACCTGATTTTAAACCAAAACAAAGTCAATCATATCTTAAGCATTAATTTGTAAGAAAATAGGTAATACATTGTTTTGTTTCCAACACATACAAAATATTTCTGTTTCAACATTCTCTCTCTCCCCCCCCCCCCCAATCTGAAATTTTAACTTTTTAATTGATTGCATATTTATCCGATAATTATGCTTTTATTTTAATGATTATATAGCTTTGGTCGAAGGATGAAAAAATCTACATACATGTATATTGGGATACGTCACTGTATGATAGACTATATTATCTGCTTTATGTTACATAAAATTTGTATACAATCTAAATTGGGCTCATTTTGTAAAATAATTTTTTTTCATTTTCCGAACTTTACAGTACACTATTAAATATTTTTAAAGCTATATACGCTAGGATTTGCGTCAATCATTAATGGCGGTGAGAATGCATATTCTTGTTCACTTATAAAAGTTACTTTTATGTTGTAAATAACAATACAGAATTTGATAGCGTTACAAAGATATAATTTTTTTAAATTTTTAATTAGTATTTATTTTCTGTCATGAAAAGCTTGCCTCATTTGGAATATTAATCTATCACGTGACATCGACATCTAAGTTTTCTCATACTAGTAAATAAAAATGGGTGGAGGACCGACACCTTTATAATTGCTATACTGTGTCAATAGGGAAAGGATATAATTTCTTCAGTAAAGCATAAATGATCAACTAGTGTGTAATTTTGCAAACAATAACAACCACCTGATTTCCCGCAGACATGCGCAATGAGGTTGGATTCGCTCTACCTTTATTCGTGAACCTTCAAATTCATGAAAAGGCATCGAATTACTAAATGCTTTCTTTGTTATTTGATTGAGTTGTTTTGAAATACGTTGTAAAGTGTTATTTCATACGATTTGACATTTTTCTCAATTAACGCAGTTTTATTTTACGAGTTTTATTTCGCGTGTATAGCTTTAAAATAAGATGGAGTTTTTGCCAAATGTATCACAACAGATAGCAGGAAGTAAAAGTAATGAAAATTCATTAATTAAACTCACCTCTGAGAACAGGACAATCTGATTTCTGAGAGGATCCGTTGATACCTTTAATTTTTGGTTGCAAGAAAAAATACATATATGAGCTATTACAGCTCATAATGGCGTCATATTCAAATTCTATTTCTGGTTCTTTAATCTCAAAAATGTCATTTATTTTCGTTTTTTCTTGTTGAACTTCATTGCATAATGTTTTTAAGTGCAAACCTGCACTCTGAATGTACATGTTTCTATCAAAAACAACACTGAACGGCAAAGCTGTATTCAAACTGATTTCCGGAACCGTTACCATATTATTGTAGCGGGCATGCGCGAATTGCTCAAGTTTGTTTTGAGCATGATTCGTCTTTGCTTGGTCCTCTACGGTGAAGGCAGATGTTTTCTGGTCCTCGTGAATTTTCACTTCCATTACAACGTGTTCACAATATTTTTGTTCAAATATTTTCCCTGATTTTCTGGAGACGACTGACATTTTAATATTAGTTTCAAAAATCCGCCGTGCTGCTTCTGTTAAAATTCCTTAGATAAAATGTTAAAGGTAAAATTTATTTTTAAAGAATTTAGAGAAAAATTTTGTGTGTTTTTTTAATGGTTCACATAAATGCGAATAATCAACTGGCAATATACAAGATAACATCTGATTTATTTAGTGTGTGCGTGAAGATAACATCTGATTTATTTAGTGTGTACGTGTCTGCGTGCGTGTGTGCATGTGTTGAAAATCATGTGTCGTTAATTTTAATCTAAAAACAGAAACAACAGAAAAAAGAAAAACGATAAACCGTTTAAAAAAACAATTTGTTAATTTAATTTAATCTTTTATTTATGTCAAAATTTTTTCCCCTAAATAAATGTAGTTTTACCTATGGCTACTGCGAACATAGCCGGACGCACTGTAAACACGTGAACAAACAATCTTCCAGCCTTCTTTTCACATCTAAAAAATATAATTTTGCTATTCTAAATCATTTGGTGTTCAATGAATTAAATTTGATTTCATTATTAATCAAACGAAGTGTTCAACCAACATTTATCACTCACTCTTAGTACGTATCCCGAATTACATACGATTGAGAAGTTTTAAAAAATCATTCCAGATGTAAAATAGATAGAGAAGTTATGAATGATCATTAGAGGACGACGATTAGATCAGAAGATAAAGATTTCTGTCGATAAAAGAATGCTTTAAGAAATACCCAAAATATTTTGTATAAATTCGTTTTCAAAAGGTATCATTATGACATCTGTAAAACTGTTCAATTCTTCAACAAATTTAAAGTAGCCGTGCATTAGAATAACATATTCCTTGTTGTGATTTTTTTCATCAAATTTCTATATTTTAAGGACCGTGATATAAGTCGTATGAATTTTGTTCAGATATCGATTTTGCTCTGTCAGATATGAACGATTCTTAAAGAAACTTTTAAAAATGGCAATAATACATACACCATTCATATCTTTCTAAATTACTGTTCCATTCATTCATACTTTAGAATAGAAAAAAAAAACTTTATATAGCAAATTTTTAAATCAATTATTATTAAATATGATCCATCATCAGCTATTTTTATATCCAAAGATAAATTCACAAGATCTATAACATCAAAACTTGCACCCCTCTCTCTCTCTCTCCCTCTCTCACTCTCTCCAAAAAAACTAAAAGCTTAATTTTGTGTCAATCAACTAAAAGTACAGCGAAAGTCGCACTGCTATAGCCATGTTTATATATACCGGAAGTGAGGCGGCCTCATCCCTTTGTAGGTTAATGCCAGAAGGGAGTGTAAGTGATCTAGATTTTGGACAAAACTGTAGAAATCCTTTCCAAGAGTACGTAGCAATCGGTCATAACCTAGTCTTGAAGCGTAAATGAAAAAGTAGTTTCCAAATGACTTCCAGACATCATCCACACTTAGTCCTGTTCAAACAAACAAAATAAATGCTAAATTAAATAGTTCTTTCATCTAATTGTGTTAACTTTAGATTTTAAAACGTGTTGATTTGTTCTCACCTGTGATTTTGGAAATGGCGACAACCAAGGCATTTGTTCTTTTGTCATCATAGTAATGGAACAACATAAAATCGTTGTCCCCATCAAAAGAGCCTTCCTTCCTAAAAGTAAGTAATAGTAATATATATGAGTTTAATGAAGATTCAGACTGACCATTTAACGCTTGTAATAACTTCTGATGGATCAGTTTACAAACTTGTTACTCATAATAGTTTGTAATAAATATAGGACCTTATGATTTGCGATGGTATGTGACTTTTATTCAACGAGTTGTGTGTATTCTATCTCCGAGATTTGGCTCTATTCAGACAAGAACGGTGATTAATATTTAAAAAAAAAAAAAAGAAAATATTTGATAAGTTATCTTTAGTATTATGAATAACTGTCAGTTTGCTTGAGAAATAAGTTAAAACATACAAATGGATTTATTTATCAATAGATGCAGTCTCTAAAAATGTAATTGCAATGTACATAGAGAATGAAATGCTTACAGAATAGCCATTAGGGTGTCTCTACCAAACCGCTCTAAAATCATCTCCCGGAAACACAGATGAACGTGACCATGCTTAAAATGATCACACACAAAAATAAATA
>WFKH01010931.1:61769851-61790934 GCA_016163765.1 Magallana hongkongensis
TGATTATACATTTTCTCTATGTGCTATATTGACCCTACAACAAGGGCATGAACCCCTGATCCATGGTCCATGAATTTCACAATTTTGGTAGAGGGCATCATGAACATCAAAATCATGCATTCAGTTAATCTCCCACAACTGTGGAAGTAGAGAAATAGATTTTCTATGATTTATTAGATTTTCATTACAGGGCCATTTTGGCGTTGGCCAAGAGCCTGAATCCCTGCCCAGGGACCTTGAATTTTACAATTCAGGTAAGGTCAATAGACGTCATAATCATTCATTTAGTTTTCTTAAATATATATCGGAGTAGAGAAGAAGATTTTCTAAGACTTATTACATATTCACTAATTGACCATTTTGGCCACGCCCCAAGTCCTGAACAACTAATCAAGGGGTCATAAATTTCACAATTTAGATATAGGGTTTAATAAACCTTACAACCATGCATTTAGTTCTTCTCAAATATTGGCCCTGCCTTACAGTCTGAACCCCTGGCCCAGGGGCCATTAATTTCACAATTTACGTAGAGGCATCCCTGCTCGTCATAATCGTGTGCTTGGTTTTACTGCTGAATGTCCAGTAGGAGAAGTTTTTTTTAAATTTCACCAATTTTAACAGTTTTTACCCAAAACTTCAGGTGCCTGAGGGACAGGGGTCATGAAATTCACAATATATGTTTCCCTCCCTCTATGAATGCTACACACCAAATTTAGTCAAGTTATTCCTAATAGTTTCAGACGATAGGAAAAATATGTTTTAATATTATCGCGCAAAGCACGACGGACGACAACGGACAGAAACTCGGGTGAACTAAAACTACGCTAAGTTCAACTCAATTTGTTTGGTTTTTTTAGCCGGGCTTTGCGGAAAGCAAAGTCCTGGCTGTAGGCATGCAAATTGCCAGTGTTTCTATAAATGGCACAACTGCGAAAGTAAACAAAAAACCGAAATGCGTCAAAGTAGAAGCTTCCGCTATACCAATTAGTTACACAGAGAGCCATGTTTTGTCAAATCTACCAGGGTTTTTTTTTTGTTTAGCAAGGAGGGGTTTTTTTCTTACTAATTATGTATTTTAAAAACAAGACTATGCATTTTGGGCACATATACAATGCGCGTAATATTCCATGAACTACTTCACAAAGCATTGGTATTCGGCTGCACATCGAAGAAATGGGGGATTGATTTTATAACGCTTGTTTCAAAATTCAATGCACTGTTGATTATTTCCTACTAGACAGACATATTTTTGTTAATAGCTGCTTACAAAACTTAGTCGCTTTGCCGACAATAAAAGCGTGAGAGAGAGAGAGAGAGAGAGAGAGAGAGAAATTGCCAGTCTTTAATACAAAATACGCATAATCACACATCAAAAGAGCCCGGCTTTCAGTACTTCAGCACTTTGATTGTCTATCAATTTCAGTTATCATGATTGACCATGATTTTGCAAATGTTACAACAATCCCTTCAAATCACTATGGGAGTTATTCTGTGATTAATTTGATCTGTGATCTGTATTTCTGTATATTTTCATCCATATTAATGGATAGTAAAGTAAGTTCAAGCTTGAAAGAGCCTTAGGTAATTGATTATTATTTTGGGTTTTTTTGTTTGTTTGTTAGGTAATTTTTGGTGTGTTTTTTTTTTCTTGTTTGCTTGCTTGTTTTGTGGGGGGAGGGGGGTTGTGGGGGTTTTTTTTTGCCTTAGTTATTAAAGAATCACAACGATGAGAATAGTTTAAAACTAAAATTTTGAAATGCTCTCACAGGCGAAAAAAATAATAAATGCAAACGTACTGGACTTGAGTTGACATTGATGTGTTTGTGAAATCAAAATTGAAAACGATTTCTGTATGCACGAGAAACAATCCAAGCCCTTTTAGGTAATTAATGTAATCCATACAAATAGAATTGTATGATGATTGTCGTATATCACGCGTTCATAATGGTCATTAAATGCTAAATTTATTTAATTAATAGAATCCATTTCATTTCAATCAAAATCTGAATTAGATGATTTTGATTTAGTATACAATGATGAATTTATTTATAAATCAAATTCTGCCAAGAGTGGATTTAAATTAAGTTTTAAAACAGACATCCTCTGGCCTAGCCTGACCTAAAACTGATTCGATCCCATATCTTGGACTGACCTTTAAAATCAGTTATCAGTTTGTGGTAAAAAAAAAAAAATCAAAATTTGTGAATATTTCTTAATAAATTTCATTTATCAATCTTCGAGACGTTTTATCTAATCAAGTTTAATATAAAACTATTAAAGACCGCAGGTTTAAAAGGTAATAGATCAGGGGGGAATTGATATCGGTAAGAGGGTGTCAATTATAATTATTGTTAAAACCACTTCACTACTTTTCTGTGTGTGAGGGGGTGGATGAGTAGCTTTTCGTTAATAAATAATGATAATTTTTTGTTTAATACGTTATAATTATTATAAGTGTAAAATCTTCAACGTACTTTACACCTAAGTAAAAGAATGAAGTGATATGAACCTTTATGGATCTACAATTAGAAGAGTACTGAATGCGTTTTTATTATACATGTAGTTGCAGAAACATATTATTTGACGATCGTTTTTTAATCCCGCGTTATTTGCATGTGACTTTTTCAAATAACATATTTTGATATGATTTTTCTCTAGCTTTAAAAACAGGGTTCTTGGGGAAATGGATATCAAAAACATAGTACTAAAATGATTTTTTTTTTAAAATTTTATTTTAACATTAAAGATAAAGAATTAAACCATTGAAACGTTGAATGAATGAAAGACGTTTGGCTGAAAAACTTATTCTGTTGTAAACTATACATGTATTTAAGATAATTATAACAAATAATTAAGCCAATTTTGAAGCTTTGAAAGAAAATATTTGAAAACGGACTCTAAGATTTTGGCTACATGTAATTTAACAAGAGGCCCACAGGCCTTGACGGTCACCTGAGTACCATAGACCTTAAATTGACATGTCAGAAAGTTTCATGTTTGCATTTTAAGCTTCATTTTGAAATCTAAACCCTAATCTGAGATTCCTCTGACTGTTACCCCCGCTTTTAATATCTGATGTTTGAAAAACATTTATTCATGAAAATGGGGGGGGGGGGGGCGTGAGTCGGAGGAATCTCGTATTATCTACGCTAGCTCAAGCGGTAAAAAATTAAAATTTTAAGCTTTTGGTAAAAAGAGACATGCGGGCCTTTAATGATCAATTTTTTATAATATACAGTTTAATTTATAATGCATACAGCTTATTTCTACAAGCATACAATGCACAGGAATATAACCTAGATTTCCTAAAATACAACATATATTTCATGTATTTAGTGCAATACTGCCAACTGACAATTTAACTTGTAGTTTTCAAGATGAAGTTAAAGGTATATATGCCGTGTTAAACGCCGGGGTTTTTTTTGTATGTTGTAAACCCGGTCCAAACTTTGTCAGTGTGATGATCTACATAAGTTAGAAACTTTCTGCAATTTATACAATTGAGTTC
The DNA here is from genome assembly GCA_016163765.1 of Magallana hongkongensis. Classification (NCBI taxonomy): domain Eukaryota; kingdom Metazoa; phylum Mollusca; class Bivalvia; order Ostreida; family Ostreidae; genus Magallana; species Magallana hongkongensis. The sequence continues at coordinate 61,773,360 of WFKH01010931.1, forward strand.
AAATGCATTTAAAAGTATTGAATACAATTTCCACTAAATTTATTTACTGACCGATCCGGTCAGTAAATGTCCCAGCTTTAAATATTCATTATCACCTGTTCACGTGATGTCCCAAGCCTATTTATATGTAAACAAGACGTTGACGCGAAAGCGCAGTCTGCATGCCGGTAACAAGCTAACGCATTCGTAGACAATAGAAAGAAAGACAGAGACACTACGCATTCGTAGACAATACAAAGAAAGACAGAGACACTATGGTTTTGAGTCGAGGGGCCCCCGAAAGTGATAATACTGACGTTCTGTCTTATTAATTTTCTGATCAGGGATGAATTAAAATGTTGGTCTATAGGTTTTTTGATAATGGTTATTCTTTCGTGACGAAAGTTTTGAAGGAATAATTTTTTTTCAACGTCAAGAAAGACTAGTATTTCACTATTTAATTTTGTTAACAATTTTGCTGTCATTCCTCTTCCTCCACGCTGTTCGGACTCTCGATTACTTTTCCCGCGGTCATGCGCAGATTTACACTTACGTGAACCGTTTATAAATATGCATAAGAACATTTCATTTCCCCTTACATAAAATAACCAGAGTATTCAATTAATACCAATGAATAATCTTGCACATTCATCACAGTGGTTTTTATAAATACAGATCATCACACTGACAAAGTTTGGGTTTAACAGCGTTAAATAACGCATATATACCTTTAAAATTGTTAATGGACGACAAACAGCAATAACCCTAAGAAAACTACCAGTAAATGTTTACTATACGGCCATATTTGTCATCCCCCTCCCAAAATAAAAAGCGCCTCCACTTCTGTCCCATGGGCAGTGAATTTCCAATTTAGAAACAGGACGTTATGAACATAATAACAATGCAATTAGTTTATCTCCCACAACTGTGAAAGTACAGAAGAAAATATAATTAAATCAATACATTTTTACTATGTGGCCATATTGCCATACCCAATGCTCTTGAACCCCTGTCCCAGGGGTCATGAATTTTACAATTTAGGGAGAGGGCTTCATGAAAATCATATAACCATGCATTCAGTTTATCTCCCACTACTGTGGAATGGAAATAAAGATTTTCTAAGATTTAATACATTTTCACTATATGGTCATATTGGGCCCGTCTTAGGGCCTGAACCCCTGTCCCAGAGGTCATGAATTTCATAACTTAGGTAGAGGGCTTAATGAATATCATATCCATGGATTTAGTTTATCTCACACTTCTGTGGAAATGAAGAAGAAGAGTTTCCAAGATTTATCACATGTTCACTATATGGCTATATTGGCCCCGTCTTAGGGCCTGAACCCCTCACACAGGGGCCATGAATTTCACAATTTAGGTAGAGGGCTACATGGACAGCAGAATCATGCATTTAGTTCTTCTCAAATGGGAGTAAAAAAGAAGATTTTCTAAGATTTAATACATTTTCACTAAATGGCCATATTGGCCCCGCCCTAGGGCCTGAACCTCCGATTTAGGGCAATGAATTTCACAATTTTGGTCTAGGACTTCATGGACATCATAACCATGCAATTAGTTTTTCCCAAATATATATGAGAGTAAAGAAAAAGATTTCCTAATATTTAATTAACACTTTGACCCTATGGCGATATTGGCCCCACCCTAAGGTCTGAACCCCTGACCGAGGGGCCATGAATTTCACAATTTTGGTAGAGGGTTTCATGAACATTACAATTTTCCCAACATTTGAGAGTAAAGAAGAAGATTTTTAGAAAATTTGGACTTTTTTGGCATATTTGGCACCGCCCACGAGGCCCCGGGGGTGGGGGGGGTTAACTTCACAATTAAATTCCTCTTATCCTAGAGATGCTTCACATGAAAAATGGTCATAATTGGCCTTGTAGTTTTCAAGAAGAAGTTAAAAATGTAAAATTGTTAACGCACGACGGACGTCGCACGACGCACAGACGCACAACGACGGACGAAGACCAATTGCAGTGACTCAAGTGACCAAATGAAGCATTTATTTTGGTGTATTAAGTGTACTTTCATAATTTCAACACATTACAAAGCATTTTGATGTGAAGATGTGTATTATTCTTTTTTCTTCTTTTTTTTGGGGGGGGGGATGTCTTTCTTATTCGTATTCAATTGAACGTTTCGCATCAATTATGCAATCGACTAAATTGATGTCATGTTAAAAAAATCATACAGAAATGCAATATAGGACAGCTATGACTCTCATTCCAAGGTGGGTAACTTTTGCATGAAAATGATGTTTTTTGTGCATGTAAATCTTGCCGTTGAAAAATCGAAGATCGAAAATGTATGTATCGATAGGAAATACATGATACATGCTCTGCACACTCATCAGTAACTGTGAATTTAGTTTATCCTACTCTACTTATCCTCTGTCATCATTTATATACAATTTGTTTTCTTTTCAAGATTCATCCGCATACATGTAACACACATGATGGGTAGGGACTTTGCTGACATAAAACGTTTACTTAATGTTTAAACAACATATTACAAATTAACAGGTGCGTCACATTACAGAACAAAAAGAAGAAGATTTGGGCTCTGTAACAGTAGGTGCTATGTTCACAGCCGGAGACTCCTCCATTAACTGTTTCGGCTCAGTCCTCGTCTTGGTGATGTCCGAATTATTAGTTATCCGGCTCGGATTAAAATCGTCGGATACTCCATTCAGAAAGTATGTGTCCATCATCCCTTTCCCCTTTATGTCCACACCACCTCTTCTCTCAAGGATATAACCCACGTTTCGAATTTGACTGTGAAAAAAATTAAATTGTACTTACAATCATGTAATGTTATTTTGTACAGTCTTACAATGCTACAATGTCATATAATCATAATGAACAAACACTTTACACGTTTTTTACACGTTTTATCATATGCGCCAATATTTTATTAAAACTTATTTTACGAACAAAATAAAGTGTTTATCTCACTTGTATGTTGTATCGCTGATATGAACCCGACCCGGAAGTCCATGACTTTCCATGCGCGAAGCTGTGTTTACGGTGTCACCAAAAAGACAGTATCTGGGCATCTTTGTGCCCACCACTCCCGACACCACCGGTCCAGTATGGATGCCCACTCTGATCTGATTGGGACAAGTTTTGGTAAGATTGGAACAAAGAAAAAAACTTTACCTCTACTTTAAAGCTATAAGAGCTGCTTTTATTTAAGATTTTTTCCAATGTAAAACTTGTTAGTTTGTGAGAATTTCGAACGTATCAGAAATTAGTCTTTGTCTCAATCTGTATGTGTAATTGTTTTGTAGAAAAAGTGATGTCAGATAAAATGTAAAGCATTCAATAACGTATGAGAGTTTGCTTTTTGTTAAAAATTGTTAAATACAAAATGTGTAAGTGTAATTTTGCTTCGATTGTAGCTTCATTAGGTTCTAACATAAAACTCAGAAATTCGTAAAAATGATTTTTGGACATATAAATAGTAATACCAATTCTACAATAATACGAAATTGTAGCTAATTTTGCTTCAATGTCGAATATTTAAAAAAATATATTAAATCATATTTCGTAATATCTTGGGAATAGGACACCACACGCAATTCAGACTGAAGTGTATGGTATTCTTGATGCTCGATCAGTACAGTCACATTTTATACATAATATTCCTAAATACTTGCACAATTCAATACATTTATGATAATTTCTTTAAGAAATTACAAAAATTGGTATTTTACTTGAATACATTTCTGTGACACAGGATTGATCACGTGATTTGTCTCCTGAATCATATCGAGGCCCATATTTGACATCCTGATGGCATGGTCATCTCTGGCTTCTGGAACTCCTGATACAACCATGTATGCGTCACCAATTGTTTCCACCTACAAGTAATGAATGAAATATAAAGTAAATGAACATAATTTCAAACCAGCTTAAGACAAAGCAGCAATATCAGAAACTTTGCTTTTCAGTTCAATTAATATGTTTAATTTGAATTCAATTTATGCTGTGCCAAACTGAAAATATGTTTAATTTGAATTCAGTTTATGCTATGCTAAACTAAAACTATTAAAAAAAATATTGAGATCATCTGGATCGTACGACTTGTTGGCCCATCTGCGAAACTTACTTTATAAATGTCGTGTTTTGTTGTAAGCTGATCAAACCGCTGAAACAAATCATTCAGAAGTTTAACTATGTCCATAGGATGACACAGTGCTGCCATGTTTGTGAACGTAACTATATCACTGAAAAGGATGGTCACATTTTCGTGTTTCTCTAGAAAAAAAGAAATGATTGTTTTGTTGGAAATGATTCTTAGCTAAGTCTTTTATCAAAAGTTTAAAAATGTTGATTGTGACTTTTTTTTAAGCTTTCTTTGATAATTTGATGACATGAATACCGAAGACTAGCAACATACTAACATTAGTTACATATACATGTATACGAACTACTTTAAAATAGTCCACTCTTTTATCCACTCCGAACATCAAAATGAAGGCGATCTTTTCTTAGACAAAAACTGTTAACAACCATGTAGTACATGTACCTGCTTTTACGGTCCGGCCCTCTCTCAGCTGATTGGCTACTTTCACCGGAAGCATCTGATACAGCAACATGTCGGTCTTCTTCTTCTCCTGATCAAGAGCCGCCGCTAGTTTCTTCATGTCAGCTGTGGTCTGGTCTAACTTCTTACTTTTATCCAAAATACAAACGGGTATAAGTTAACTATATTCAACTTTGTTAACTTTATCTCAATAAACAAAAAACCTGTAACGTTTAGCATAGCTATATTTGTTTTAAAATCATTCTATGTCTACAATGTTGTGCAATTGCTTGTAATGTTCTAGTAAATGTCAGGGTGCGAGTGTGTATTGATATCTGTGTGTGTGTGTGTGTGTGTGTGTGTGTGTGTGTGTGTGTGTGTGGAGAGAGAGAGAGAGTCTTGCCTCATTTCAACATCCGCTCGTCTTTGTTCGTTCATGAACATGATTTCCATGGTCATGTTGTCTTGGGGAATGTTTGTGAGGTACGTCGTTGAGGAAATCAAATCCCCTAGGCTGTCAAAATGAGGGCTGCCGATAAACATAATTTCCTCTTTCTCCTCCAAAGGAACCATGTGACCTATATTTATTTGAAGTTAAAAATGAGATGAAAGCGATTTATAACATGCAAAGATTTGTCAAGTTGACATGAACATAACAAATTCGGGGTTAAATCTGCGTAAACATTTGCAGACGAAAGGATATGCAAAGGTACATGCACTTTTTGCAGTTATTACATCAATTCATATTTAAGCGGCATATTGTAATAAATGCTTTATACTTCATTAGAACTTAATTACTAGTAAATACATGTAACCCACCCCGTAGAACAGGGCAATCTGATTTTGGGAGAGATCCATTGCGAGTCTTTACTTTTGGTTGCAAGAAAAAATACATGTATGAACTGTTACAACTCATGATAGCGTCATATTCAAACTTCATCTCTGGCTCTTTTATCTCAAAGATGTCATTAATTTTTGTTCCTTCTTCTTGAATTTCATTACAAAGAGTTTTCAAGTGCAAGCCTGCACTTTGAATGAACATGTTTTTGTCAAAAACGACACTAAACGGTAAAGCTGTATTCAAACTGATTTCGGGAACCGCCACCACGTTATTTTCACGCGCATGCGCGAGTTGCTGAACCTTGCTTTCTACGTGATTTTTCATCAGTTGGTTTTCTCCAGTAAAAGCTGCAATCTTTTGTTCCTCAAGAACCTTAACTTCTGTGATTACATGTTCACAATATTTTTGTTTAAATATCTCCCCCGTTTTCCTTGTAACAACTGTCATGCTGATTCGAGTTCCGAAAATTTGCAGTGCAACTTCAGTTAACATTCCTGTTAAAACGAATGAATTATGTTAATTTATCACTAACTATATATCGGTTTATATGTAAAATAATATTTTGATTTTCCAATTTTTTTAAATTCAAAAATCAATGTTAATGGATTATACTGTGGTTTCTGTTTCAAGAGACCATCTAAATATATTTACCAATGGCCGCTGGATACATTCCCGGACGTACAGTAAAGACGTGTACAAACAACTTCCCATCTTTCTTTTCACATCTGAAATCAATAACACGGTATTGAATCGTGGATTTACACAACTGGATAAACAAAGCTTTAAATGAAACAGTTGCTAATTATTTTAACTGGAAAATGAAACAGTGACTAATTATTTCAGCAGAAAAAGGAAATATTGATTTTAATATCATTATTAGCCATACAATTACAAAATCAAGGGCAGAACACATTTTGATGCAGTGCATACAAATGTATTTATCGACAAAGGTACGTTTTGCTTGTACCGGAAGTGAGGAGGTCTCATGCCTTTGTAGGTTAAGGCCAGAAGTGAGTGTAGAAGATCCAAATTCTGCACAAATGTGTGGAAATCTTTCCCAAGAGTGCGCAACATCCTGTCGTATCCACAACTTGTTGAGTAAAAATAGAAGTAGTGTCCGTATGACTCTAACACACTACTTACGTCTAACCCTGTACAGTAAGAAATAAGATGTCCATAGGCCGTAACGTTCACATAAGAATGATACAGCCTTGTAAGGATCCATAAACTGACACTTTTCTATAAAAAAAACCTTTTGTTTGGTGCATTATTTGACTATTATGATGCAGAGATAATTTAAGGTATGTGTTATTACATATTTTTGGATGTTATACAATTCATGAAATATTATACAGGATGAGGGTTTTGTTGATCCAGAATGTAGAGCTCGGTGTATTTAAACACTTGTTATAATGCAAATATTAAAATATAATCAAAAGTTTCTGTCGTATCAACAGATCCAATGACCAAGGGGTCTTGAATTTCATAACTTTAATCAGACCCCCAGGGTCTTAAATTTTATAACTTTAGTAAATGTTTTCTTGCTCATCCTTACTCACTCAGTTTTCTTACTAGACATCCAAAAGTAAAGATTTTAATAGAATATATGCCTATCATAAGTGATTAATAGAGTCCCAATCTTACCAAAACCCTGTCCCAGTCTCAGAATAAATACAATAGAAGCTGTGACGCTAATCCTTGCCAGACCCAGTATGTCTACTTGATTCCCAGTTTATGAGAAGATTTTAAATAAGATTTTAACCAGTAGAGTTGTGCCTTAACCCTTAATGTTAACTCGTAAGTGATGAGGGTCATTAATTTTACAATATATGTTTATCCCCCCTGATGCTATATATCAAATTCGTCAACTTTACCATAAATGAACGACGAACGATGACGGACAAAATAAAATAGAGTCATGTTGTATATTTTGAATTTAAAGGGTGGCAGTAAATACAAACTTTACAACTTGACAACTTTTTGTGTCTACTTCTTCCGGTAAATTCAAAGTTTACAACATGACAATACATCTAACAAAAAAGAAGCCGAATCAAAAAGTATACTCCAATGCTTTTGTATATACAAAGGTAAAATTCTGGATCAAATATTTTCCTACACTCTTCAACTGAGGTATTAAGAAAACCAGAAACGCGTTTGCATTTCACCCTCATTTACATTCTAGTAATTTCACTTGGATAATTTCACCTGTGTTATTGGAAATGGCGACAACCAAGTTAATCGTTCTTTTATCGTCGTAGTAATGGAACAACATGAAATCGTTGTCGTCATCAAGGGAGGCTTCTTTACTGTAAGAAATACTGAGTACATTTAATCGTGTTTTATGTTGTTTTAATGGCGCGTAGCGTTAGGAAAGATAAATACATAGCAAAATTTATTGCGATGTCCTATGATATTATATAATATGTACAGTCATGCTCATTTATGAGATCTGTCGAAATGATAATATTCATGGACACGTTAACGATTAAACATTTATTTATAACGTGATAAAACATATGTTCTACTAAATTAATCAGATACAGTGGAACTTTATAAGATGAGTGAATATCTTACAGAACAGCTTGCCAGATTTCCTCTCCATACTGCTTCAGAACCATCTCACGGAGACACAGATGAACGTGGCCGTGCTTCAAAGTAAATATAACGAACGACTTGTAAAAAGATGTTTATACACCAGTCAAGTGTTACACAGAAAAAGGGGAAAAAATAAGGAATAAACACATTTTCATGACACGAGTAAGGGAAAGGGGTGGGGTGGTAGTTTTATGCATCATGTTTGTAAAAGGTTGCACTCCAAGCACGTTTTCTTTACACATTATTATGGAGAAGGATTCCTTCCTTATCTTATCAGCACAACCATTTTATCTCCACGTGTTCATCGAGTAGAGAAGACGATTTTAATTCATCCACAAATGATTACTTTGAATTCATCCATACATACCCCGGCCCTAACACCAGAAACCCTGATCAAAGGCCCATGAATTTTATCTTTTATTTTAATTTTGGTGGAGACAAAACAGCTTGTTATAACAATGCAATTTGTTTACTTTTTTTCCCTGTTTGAAAAAGACTAAAGAAGAATATTTTAAATGTTTGCAATGTAATCAATCTTATTATAAGCGAACAAAATGGCCCCACCTTTACTCTAGAACCCATGACTATTAAATTGACTGTTTCTCAAGAAGCAAAATTACTATTTACAACCATGTACTTGACTTGTCCGTAAAAGAGAGAAATGTTTTAAAACTACATCAATTGGTACAGTTTTTAACCAAAATATGTATGTGTCCCAGAAGTATAAGGACATATTACATTGTAGTATCTATGCTCATTTCTCCTTCTTCTAAGATCCTTCTCATCAAATTCTGTAAAGATTGGTCTAGTAGTTTATGACATACTGAAAATGCTGAAATGTTTATGACTGTCGCACATCAAGCGACCTAAGATCGTATGTTCCGACTGAGTTCTACATTTTATTTTAATAAATTCAACTTCACAAAATAATGTTACAATATTAAACCGAACTGTCAAAGACTGAATTTGCCTGGGTCTGTGTTTCCAGAAAAATATATTTCCATAACGAAAATCCGTGTCAGACTGTGCTTTGCATTATTAACAATATGTTGTGTATTATTTCAAGCCTTTCATAAACTTCACTGCCATGACAAGAAATTTCAGTGTCAAATTAATGGATTCAGAATATGTTAGGAAATGCAACACAAAATCGCTGATAGTTACATATTTTTTTTTGTTAACTTCAAATCTAGATTTTAAAAAAGTATCATTAATTAATCGACTACTGTGGTACAGCTAAGTCGTCCTTAGATAACTTTGCGGAAATAGTTGGCATTGAATATAAAGAGCTTGGCATAGAGACAAGGTCAATCAACGGAAACATGCTACATGTAGTATATGACAGCATAAGTGCGTTGTAACACAGCATGATCGTTATGAGAACAGTAATTTTATTTCCGTGTTACCACAACTCTGTATCAGAATTCATTTGGCATGTTTGCTTTAAATATTACCGAGTCACTTTAGAATAAAACATTATTAAAAAATAAGCAGCTGGCAGTAGTTTAAGTAACATTTAATTCCTACTAATTATAAAATACACTTTCATGATTTGTTTTTTTTTTTTTTTTTGGGGGGGGGGGGGTTCAAGAATATGAGGAGTATTTGCTGTTTCATTTTTTTCTTTATGATTCCATAACATGTCTTAGTGGGGACAGAATCCAGAAATCTCTATTTAGAGTACGTGATTTACCTTATTTGAACTATCTATCAGGCGTATTAAAACCAATATTTGTATGACAATCCAAACAATATGTAATCTATATTTATTTTGTTATACTCTCATCCTTTTTCGTTACACTGGTAAAAGATCTAGAAGTTCAACTTACCATTGTTACTATATATAGATGCCAGTTTATATCAAAATATATCCATATGATCCATGTATTCTTGCCTAGAAGATTAAAAAGAAAAATATTCATTATCTTCATTATCCCATTCTTTGAATGAACATTATTTAGGAGATGCAGTTACGCTTACATTCAATAATAATGACTCCTCGAACTAAAGCGACATTTACAGCAAAAATGCAACCACCGAAAGGAAATGTTTCCACAAAACAAAATCAATTAAAAGCCACTGGACATTATGATAAATATCTAAAATGATAAACTATAAAGTTCTCATCATTCTAGTTAATGTTGTCTACAGGTTTGCTATGAACCTTCTAAATAAAACAAAATACACGTATAAAAACCATTACAAAGAATAGCGTGATATTCCTACCTGAGTAGGTAAAGGCAAAAACGAGTGATTCCGATAATCAAAATTGTGAGTAATTAGTCAAATGACCATTTATTTATATTCTGCTTCTGTTGATACGTCAGAGAGTAACAACAAACATGAAAACAAGAGAGTCCACTGAGAATTCCATTTGTCACGAATTTAACAAGGCATCGGTACATAAAAATAATGACCAATCGATTCTCAAAAGAACGTAGCACATGTATTGTTCTCACACCATGCTTACCCCTTATAGTGACTAATGTGAAGGCAACCGATCTGCTTATTAGTGTTTTCTGAATAAGCTCTTAACTAATTGTCATTCTTGATATAAATAACAAAAATCGTTCACTATTGATTTGCTTGAAGAATATGTAATCCATGTAGATATTCTGGATAATAATATAGGCTTACTGTTTTAAAGTTTGAATCTTAAAGAAAATGAATAATAGTCTTCCTGTTCAATTCTAAAATATATCGAGGCATGTTAGCAGGATGCATATGAAACTGTACTCAAGGTCAATGGAAGTTCATTGAAAGGAATTGATAAGGATATATTCGTTCATGATTTTTTTCCTAAACTACTTCAGTCTTACACAATGTTTTTTATAATAGAAATTTAAGAATATTACCACAAGATGAAATCAGATTCAATTTGCTCCTATATAATTTTTTTAATTGGTTTTGAAAGCTGACACTCAAAAACAACGCGATGATTTATCTTTTTCATTTAGAAATCGAGGAATGTGTACGTAAAATGAGGCAAAAAGAAAAGGATTTTATCATCGTATATCATTATGTATGAAGGAGGAAAGCAAATTTTCATCTGATCACTTTCGTTAGGTACATGAAATTCATGAAATTAATTTCATCTTTAAACACGTACTCAGATAAACGGATCCTTGGTTTAAGCAAACTAACATTCGTGACAGGATCTTGATTCGTGAAATGTTTCTAATGTTTTCTAATCATAAGAATAACAGATTAATTTCACACTATATGTAATCAAGCGCGCCATATTACATAAATTGCAAGCATCAACACATTTTTGTACTGCTGTTATGCACGGTCACGGTGTGAAAATTAATTATTCGTTATGTTTGTAATTACTGTGTAAATTAACTTTTCTGGACTTGACAGTGCTGCACACAATGAATGAGAGGGTATGCGTTAAACACACAGCATAATATTCTAGAAAGCCGTATATAAATCCCGAAAATTCATTCCAACAAAACTTCCTGCAAACATGCACATCTAGGCAAATACTTTTGTCTTTAACTTTAACAACAACAAAACTCTCCAAGTTCAAAAAAAGCCAATTTCAGAAAGATAATGGAATCAGAATTTCAAGAATTTCTGTGCAGTGGTTGTAGAGCAGTTGCGCTGACCAAAAAAACCCTCAGGACTTACTGACTGACGGAAGGACGGACGGGTTAAAACCATTATACCACCGCGAAATGTTGCGTAGGGTGTATTAATAAACCATTTTATGTATATGCTACTACATGTATAAAATTCATGAGTTACTCAATAGCTGTTTGATAAAAGATTTCTTTATAGTTTTTGTTAATCTTTTCTTTGTGTTACCGTTTTTTTTTTCACGACGTAAAAAAATGTATGATGTATCAGCAACAAAGGTCTTCTTCCAACTACTTGTAACGATGATTCTCCACTTAAAATCACATCTCAAACTTGTGTACAAGTATATCCCATGCTAAGTCTAGATTAGATTCTGAAACCTATAAAGCGTGTTAGTTTGTTGGAGGTTTAATGAGCAATGATTTAATAACAAGAGGTTCGACCATTTATAGTCTTGAACGAGGGATACATCCCTTTATACATTATTAAGTTAAACTAAAATCTAATAGACTTATATGAAAATTGACACAATATTGACTAGCATGACGATAGATTTTGTTTTTTGTACATGAGACAAGTTAAACTTACATAAATCTTTCGTTGAACGCCGGAGAATTTCTCAATTTTAATTTAATCGTCTCCCTTCTGTTCTTGATCCTAACCGGTGCTATAATTAAGTATGATTTATAAACAAGCATGAGATTCGCCCTATCCCGGAATTCCTCTTACGCATACTCCGTTATAATTTCCTTGTAAAGCAAGGTAGTACATATAGTTAATACATGTACAATTATAAATAATTGTGAATTTTTTCTTCCATGAAATGCTTAATTTATCAAATGAATTGATCAAAGATCAAGGAAATGGATTCCGCAAATAGAGAGACAGTACACAGAGGAGGACCATTGAGGTAGCAATCATTACAGAAACAGGATACCATCTTCAAGATTGGAAGGGAAATGAGTCAGTGGGATGAACTCGTTGCCTCCTCATGACTCCTTAAATTTCAATCGTAATAATTCGTTATCATCGTATCAGATCGCACTTTATCGTTACTAAGCGCAGTATGTCGTATTTAATCGTGTCCCCCCTAATCGTGATGGTCTGGATTAATTTTAATTTCAGTTGCGATATGTCAATATGGCCAGTCGGCTATATAGATATATATATTGTCGGGGTCGAATCGTATCTCAAATCGTGATCATCTTCTATCTTGATCGTGAAAACAATCGCCATCATTATCATTCCCCTATTGCAACAGATCTAGAGCACATCGGTTCGTGATGAACGTATCTTAACGTATACAAACGTATCTGCACGTACATAAGCGTTCCAAATCGAAGACTCCTGTCGTGATGTTCAGATCAGATCGAGATCTAATAGGGAATCCTATCTTGACAATCTTATTTGAAAGTATTTTATCGTATGTAAACGGGCAATGTGATCGTCACAGATCGGGTCATATAAAATATGTTTATCGTGACCTTACCGTATCATAGCTCAACAAATCGCAAAAGGACGTATCGACTCGCATCATCTCGTCCTTAAACCTAAAATGATAGAGCAGTTCCACGATCAGTTACGTTTTGTCAGTCGCACTGTTCGTAAAAGATCGCACGACAGTGGGAACCTAGCACAAGGTATCCAATACCACTTATTCCAGTGTAAATCTTTCCTTCATGACATCCCATTGTGTTCCATATATTGGATAGCAATTAAAACAAAATCAACATCAGTATATTGAATTGCCCATTTACTAAGACGTTCTCAGCGAACATGATTTAAATGTCTTAGAAAAGGGAAATCAATTGAAATAAATTGTAATTGTTATGACCAAGATCAAAGTAAATAGCAGATGCATCGATTTACAGAAGCTTAAGAATAAATGATTTTGAACTGAAAGCGCGTTGAGGACTATAATTGAGACAGTAATTGAGCTGAAAAATTCAAGTAAATGTCGTGCTCTGCAAACAACGAGGAGCCAAAAACAATGCATGAGAATGCCATTTATTTACAAGGTTGTATATATTGACGGTTGTTAAAGCAAAGCCAAAACCAATTTCAGATTTAGAATAGAAGTTTGTCTATAAAAACGAAATAATTCATTGTAATCAAGTATGTTTTATGATGATTGTTAAGAAAAAGAGGGTTTATCCGTGATATGGTGGGTTTAAAGTGGAGTGACATCTTTGATTTTTTAATCACAGCTGTGACTGCTGTTGTTGGAATCCCGGGGGGTGAAAGGCAGAACATTTTCTTTCTTAAGAGGGCTAGACGGTCGTGGCTATTTTAAGGTTATATTTACCTCCATTAGACGAAAATGTATCAAGATATAGGAAAATGTTCAATTTAAAAGCTAAAATATTTGGATTTTTCCTTTCTAAATGATAGTTTGTGGTAATCATTATTTAAAAGTTTAAGGCAGATCTGAATCATCTGATATGTAATTTGTTAACCTCCCAGCCTCTTTAAGATCCATGTATTGCAAACAAATGATAAACCCGTTGATGCAAAACAACTAGGTTCTTATTTTCAATTTGATTGGCGTTATTCTACCAGTAGGCTAAGAAAATTTGTTTTTATAAAGTTTCAAGAATCAGAATCAGCCGCTGTATTTTATCAGCTCTAATGTCTTTGTGCTTTAATGACATATTAAGAAATTTAAATCAATATACATGTACTTTTTTTACGAATGATTACGTCCGACCATTTTTAAGAAAGAACACAATATAAATATTAAAAAAATGAAAAATAACAAATTTGTTACATACAGTTATCTAGTCTAGTTAGTAAGAATATCTAAACAAACAATAAACCAAAGTCGTGATATATTTTTTTAATGTTGTAGATTTACTTTAAGAGGTTTCTGCGTTGTGCAGTAAATTCGAAAAAATCTTTCTATAATTTTTTACCGTAATATGAGCTGTATTTTATAGAATTTGTTTTGATGTAAAATCAATTTGCTAATGATAGTTCTGCAATTTTAATAGCAAACTGGTGAGAACCTCACAAGTTGTCAAAACTTTCGTTCAGAACTTGTCTTTTATATATTCCAATGTGCGATATAAATAATTAAAACAGCTTAACCTTTATGACAGTAATAGCTAGACCATAAGAAAGAAAAAAAATGTTGTTAAGAAAGGAAAGAGGGAGCGAAGGGCCCATCCTCTTAAAAACATAGTTTTATTAGGCGTCAGAAGGTGGTCGTTATATAATATAATATGTAAGATTAAAGAAGCTCTTTGTTTGTGTGGAGCTATAATGGATTGGTCTGGTACTACGAAACGCTTTGAAAACCAAACGCTTTGCAGATTTCACTTACGCAAAGAGAGAGAGAGAGTTTGAGAGAGAGAGAGTTTAAAAGAGACCTAATACGAACATGTTATATATAAAAATTATAATATAAACGTAGAATTTATTAGTTAAATACATGGCAATAGTCCTTTTAATGCATTTGCAAACTCATTTTCAAAAACAATTAGAATCAAACAAAAAAAAGGAAAATTAATCTTTGCGTTATGTTCTGATTACGTGATGATAATGTTGGAATTACAATCATTTAAAAACAAAATATGCATTCAACACGCGTGTGGTATTTTTGTATTGTTACATTTGATTCATTCTAATTTTCAATAGATGTTTATCCTTGTTCATGGTTCTTTTTAATTAAATTTTTATTTTATTCGCCGCGATAAGCAAAGGAAAGGACTTGGCGCCACGCATTTCCCTGTGATTTATTAACCAGAATAACGCTTTTAATCAGAGAGCGGATTCTTTGTACCAGTACAATGCAATATAAGCTTTGATGTGATGTGATAAGTCAAAATTTTATTTGAATCCCTTTCTGTATATACAGAAGCAGCTCACCATAAAAGGAAGACAGTTATAGCTTCAAGAGCCAAACAGATTTTTCTCTAAAACTTCACTTACATATGACACTTATCATAAGTATGATATTCAAATTGGAGCTTTTAAATTCTATATTTTAAAAATATTAACAAAATTATTAAGAGGCAAGACCATGTATCTCTAGAATGCAGTCCAATTTAGAAAATTCATATTGAAAGGATTTTTTTTTTTATCCCGACAGAGATATTATAGCATCCTCCCTTTTTTTCCATGATTGATTTAAAGATCCAGCTTTGAATCTTAACAATAGAAAGAATTTTTATTACATTTCATGTGAAATTTATTTGATATTTGAAGATTATTCACTGCATGATTCTTACTGTTTTCTGTTAAAAATAGAAGAGAACCTACATTTGAATACATTTGAATTTTTTTCACCATCCAAGGGTTAAAAGGATGCTCTGTTACTACGCACTTTACAAATTTACGCACTTTGAAAAAAAAATTTAAAGTGCGTTAGCTTGGTCCCAAATTAACGCACTTTAATTTTTTTTTTTCAAAGTGCGTTGCCACAATTCCCCATTCCTTGAAAATTGCTCCTTAGTTTTTTAAGAAATTATTTCATCATTAAAAACAAATCGTTTTGTTGCTAAGCAGGTAGATTTGTTGATACGTAGACCTTACCTTATTTTTAGGTATATGCCTAATAATGGCTAATATACATATACATAAGTTATGGTTTCAGTTAATGAACTTATATACGTTAATACTGACCCTCATGTTTGTGTTACCTTGGCTACACCATTAGATATTTCATCTCTGGATTGTTTATTTGTATATAAATGTATGACTATCAAAAATTGCATATCATTAATACTTTTAATTGATATATTAATATTGAGTATTGTTTATTTTAGATTTTCTTGTTTGTCATGGTAACAATATTTATGAAATATGAGTTGGGTTCATCAGACACATTTTTACATGCTGTAGAATTAGATCAAAATTTTTGCAAATACCAGTAAGCTATTAAGAGGTATATGATAAAATTTAGACTCCATCAAAAGTTTAATCATGGTTTTTGTTATTGCCTTAATTTTACATTTAATTATTCAACGGAAAAAAATTACACATCACATGCTTTCATAGTAAAACATTTATAGTTCGTTTAATTTTGTTTGAATTTTCGAATCTAATCCCATCTAGATTTTATTCAACTTTGATTTAATGTCAATTTAGAATATCTATCTACATACTGTAAGTATCGAAAGTCCTTTTTCTTAACCCAGTGGCGGATCCAGGATTTGTTGAAAGGGGTGCCCAAATCGCTGGGGTCCTGGTGGCCGCCTCGAGGCCGCTAGTGGGTCCGGGCGAAGCCCCCCGGAAGCTTCCAGGTTTTTGGAGATTTTTTAAACACTTATTGAGCTATTCTAGCTATACTTGACATATTATAAAATCGATTCAATAATAACAAAAACTGATATTTTATGTAGTTCTACTTATTTTAAAAAAATTTGATCACAAAATCCCTAAATCCGCCAGTGTAAACATAAATTTGGTTAATTATTCCTCACTCAATATTTAGCAAACGTTAGTCCACAACAAATAAAAAAAAAGAACTATAACTCAACTTACCTCTTATTACTAAAACTATTATAGTGTAACATCTACGTTGAACCAATCGAAGCAAAAACTTTGAAAAAATTGTGTACTTGCGAAATCAACTGCTGTGACTTACCTGAATATCTTATCCTTTCTAATCTGTACTTACATGTATCCAAGCACTGTTGGTAAGCTCTATAAGATTTCTTCTCTGTTTTATTAGACAATCAATTCTTCATTTGACAAGAAGATGATATGTTCGATACTCCAATCTAATTATTTAGCTAATGAAAACACTCTTGGGGCTTTACAATTTTTAACTAGCAATATATTGACCCTTTATTGTACACATAAATTGTTACCCAAACGTCTTGATTCATAAAGTACTCTGATTGCAATATTCTTCATTAGTTGATGTAGCTATGGGCTAATGATTTTAACAGTTCCAGATTAAAATGAACATGTACAATTTAGAAAGCAGTATATATATAAAAAAAAAATG
This sequence comes from Magallana hongkongensis, assembly GCA_016163765.1. Taxonomy (NCBI): domain Eukaryota; kingdom Metazoa; phylum Mollusca; class Bivalvia; order Ostreida; family Ostreidae; genus Magallana; species Magallana hongkongensis. The sequence goes on from WFKH01010931.1 coordinate 61,790,858, forward strand.
TCCAACGCATATGATTTTATATATATGTATATATAAGCATTAAATCATTGATTTTTTGGAAAATATAGTCTAATATC
>WFKH01010931.1:61796625-61809950 GCA_016163765.1 Magallana hongkongensis
GCATCCTGTCTGTGTCATGGTGTTTTAAATGCCGTAGCTTTCAATACTATTTAAGAACAAAATATATGTAAAATGTAATACATACATCTACTTCTTTATTTATATATATTTATCATGATATGAACCAGATTTAGAGAAATTTTGCTTGTGTTTGATCAATTATTAATATATAATGTATATAATAAACTGACCCCCATCCACTCCGGAGAAGCACCTAGATCCGCCTATGCATTAAATTGTGCCCGATATAATTATATTTGCAAAAATATTAAATATGCTGAGACACCTTAATAAAGATGAAACAGTTGCCCAAAGGCGGATTGTAATACGGTGAAATATCTACAGTGCCATTACCACATCACTTGTATGTATGAGGCAGGTATCCATCACTGAAAAATTATATCATCACCATTGTGTGCCCATCAAAGTCTAATTTCTCTTTGTTCAATACTATTCCTTATTTGTATGAGCTGTTTTACTTCTCTACGCACTACAATACAACGATTATCAAAGTTAACCTCTTTGAGCAAATAAATGATGAAGATTAAACAACATTAGTGCCAGTAAAGACCTTGGGCTATTGTTTCTACTAGAAGTATTAACAAACACTCGACGGTGGGGACCGTGATGACATAATATAAACGCGGTTATCAACACAATACCCGTACACGTGATTATCTTGCACGCTCTTAATATTTGATTGATGCAACTGTTTTCAGCAAAAAAAAAAACCTTTAAGAATATATTGCAAATCAATAGGACATAGACAACCGTACCGTATATAATTCAACAGTTGCTAAATGTCGGCGGAATTAAAAACTATATCAGTTATTTTGTCATTATGAGAAAATCAACATATCAAATGCCGATTGTATTTGCTAGACACTGGCGTTCGTATCAACAGTTTGGGAGACCGTTTCTAATAGATATATATTTAATAAGAAAATTTGCATTTGAACAATTTGATTCGATTTATAACTGGTCGTTAGACATATATGACTATTTAAGGTTGGGTCATCACTGATCGTACGTCACAACATGATTTTTTTTATCGTATTGTAACGTGCAACGCGGCCGAGCTGTGTGTTTTACACTGGTATATGTCATACACTCAAGAGTTGCACCAGGTCCGTTAACCTGTTAACTAAGATTTTTGTTGACCATGAGAATAATAAGAACAATTTCCTATTGATTGGATAACCACTAACTGTGGTCGACGGGTATCTCCCGCAAATATAAATCACTGTTGTCCTGCCTTCCAAATAATAATCAAATCACTGCGTCGATCTTGCGCTTCCTCCACCTCTGCCTGTGGTGCGCCTCTATGTCTGTGCTCTACTTGTAATGCCTTATGCAGGACTTATATCCAAGAGAACACAAACTCAGAGAGAACACGGTAATCTATCCCAAAATGCCTTATTCAGGTCTTATAAATGGCAATAGACCACTGTATACCTCTATAATAGCTTCGTACTATTCGTAGCAATCAAATGTGATACATACAACGCAGTCTATTTCTGATCTGGCAGTTCTGACATATAAATAAAAATTATTAACATTCACCGTGGTGTTTAAGAAAACGTTGGTCTTACGTTTTGGCAAAACAAAAAAAAAACCAATTTCGTCACAGTGTTGGATTTTCATACCATAAAGTACGGTTAAAGTATCGTATAGGGAGATGTCTTTAAATCTTTGCTGTCCAACACGAACAAATCTGAAACGGCATACCTTAGTTCATATCCGAAAGAATTAAAGCTTGAAAAAGCAGTCAACTTTGGACCATTTATAGCACCTAAACAAAAATTAAAAATCTCGAAATCTTATAACATCTACTTCGTTACATATACATGTACGAGTAATGCTAGAACATTAATAAACGTACCGGTATTTCAACAATTAACATTGAGAATATAACCAAATACAATTCTTGTTATGGGCTTATTTGGTAAGACATAATCTCAATTCATTCGCATGAACTAAATACAGTAGAATCATTTAAATTCTTGGGGCTAACTTCGTTCAATGTAAATTTTTATTAATTTTCGTTGGGATGTTACATTACTGCTTTGCTTCTATGTCTTATACGGTATTTCATGATTCGTTGGAAATATTATTTCTTGGGTCTGGGTGTCCACGAAAATACATCCCCATTGAAGAATGATTCCACATTAATCCGATTCTATGGTAATTGGTTTGTTAGAATACGGTCTATATCCATACTCACCTAATATACATCAGCATTATGCTATTAACAACGGTGATCTTAGTCATTGATGCCTCTTCCTTTTAACAATCATCACATATTTTCTACAAAAAAGAACGCCTTTTTACCGACTTTAATTATTTTTTTCATCCCATGGTATTTATAAAGACATGTATCAAAGATAAAGCAGCTGCAGGAAATAGATTGGTATACAGAACAAAACACAACACAATTATCAGCAAGATGACAAAGGTAAAGAACATAGGTACAGGTATCCAATTTGAATTGATGATTTTTTTCTAATTAACAAATCTATATGTCCTTTTATATTTTTCTTTGGACTCTTTGCTTTTTTTTTCTTTTACAAAAAATATGATATAGAACGAAACAAGAAAAAGAACCCATCCTACTTACCAATCTGAGTACATATTGATCTGATATCTTAATTCACATTTTTTTTTCCAACCGACTAAATATTTTACCAACTAAGACAATGCCTCATCTCTCTCAAAGAAAACACATGGTCTACGCCACAATTTCATTAATATAAGAATTGCCGACTTAAAAGGTGTTTTTGCTACTGTTTACAGCGGCGACTTTCTTAAACTTGAAAATGACCTTCAAGTGACTGGCATCCCCGGACGCAATTTTTTCTTTTTACTATTTGAGAAGGAATTTCAGATACAGAAAACTCCTAACCTGACCAGCTTATATGCTTAGTCATTTTTTTAATAATTTACACTTCTAGGCTGAATTTAAGCTATCATACAACGAGGTTTGAACAGTGTTTGAGTATACTTATTGTTGAGACTATCTTAGAAGTTGCTTACGATATAATACGACTTCGCAGACGATGTAAACTTAGAGGACATGTATTTAAGTAGAAATAAAAAAAATATTAACCCGAATTATTTTTTTTTAATTTACAAATGTGTAAAATTTACACTTTAATGCGTAAACTTCACACTTTAATCTGTAAAATTTACATTTTAATCTGTAAGATAATACCTCATAAGAAGGCATTATTCCATTTTTTCAGTACAATTTTTTTTCAATCTTAAATAATAAAATTATATATAAGATGGTACTATCTCAATATTGTACGACGACTTGTCAAAGTGCGTCTGTAATTTTATTTAGACATATACATGTCGTCCTTGTTTATTGTTTTGCTTGAATTTCTTCAATTTCATATTGGAACCCAAATTCCAAGTACTAATATTCGAAGCAATTAAGCATTTTAATACTTTGTTTTATAACATATGTGTTATCTCTTGTACACATGTCAGATGAGGTTATTATCCCAGTGCAAAATTCCCTGTTCATTAATAACTTTATTTTGGACGTTACTTTTTAAATTCAACATCTATTTAGTATTATTTTCTCACAATTTAATTCTAAAAAAGGTACTTGTTTTCCCTCGGTCTGAAATGTCAAACTTTCATTGGTTTAAACATGACACGTGACTGCCGGATATATCTCTATGTCCGTCTGGTGAGAATTAATTTTCGGCAATATGGCCGACGCTTCGCCTACTCATCTTCATAATATTTAATACAGAAACCGCGTTCCGTAAGTTTTAAAATATTTGAAGAAGTTGCCCTTTGGAATTACTTTTAAATTAGAGTAGTTGCCCTTTGAATTGACGTCACAGCGTGGCAGCGTCGAGATTTGCTCAAACCTCTGCGGAGGAAATAGAGAAAACGTTAAAAATTGAATATCAACAAAACATTGTAAGTAAACAATGGTGCAGCGAAGATTTTCAAAGAGTATTTGAAAGATGAGAATAATAATTTTGAAGAGTTTGATTGTGTAAAATTGGACGAGATGTAAGACTTCTTTTACATGGATTTGCGTAGATCATCGCTTTTTGTGAATAACTGTCTCACTTTATAGTCCTCGAGAAAACAAAACACTTATTAGGCTTCGCCTCGCCGTCTATGAGATTGATCAACCCGATCTATTTATGTAGTCAGTCAGTAACAAACTTAATAAATAATATTATTCAGCTAGTGATTGACACTTTTCGGACTCTATTTGTATAATTTCAAAGAGACAGAATGTAATGTCTCAAGAACTGCTAAGCTGTTAAAGCAACATTGTGCAATTATCTGTTTTTCATGTTAAGGAGGCTGGATGGTCAACAATTAACCATCAGATCTACCAAAAATATTAAGATATGATTTGTTTAGCTATAAACTATTATTAAGTAATGAAACATCTATATATTTTACCATTGTACCATTGTCAATCTATAGTCCGAATATGGCAGCCAGCCTCGGCCACGTCCGACTCAACCAGGAGTCCGAGTCTGGAGGCCACAACCGGCCATATCCAACTCGTTTGTAACATGTCTGTCTGTTGAATTGTTTTAATGTTGCCATCGTTGAGACTCGTCTAATAAATTCAGAATCCTGCATCAATTGGCTTTCATTTCTCTGGAATTGTATTTTGGTGGACCTTCTGGACTACGGCACACCTAACCTTTGTTTTTACCTTACGGCCCACAGCGCGCCTCAACCTTATACCTTGTACCCTCTACGTCAACATTTCCTCACCCCGATCGTACTGCGCACAACAGATGCAGTTCCAGACGAATTCCCTAGCACCGTTAAAAATCTACGCGGTCACATAATTACCTTTAAAAAATTAAAAAATATTGTTTCCCTTAGAAAAAACAATTTTCCTACGAGATTTTTAGAATTTTTCATGGAATAAAAGAATTTACTATAGGATTTAAATTAGAAAAACTTCCTGTCTGAATCAAATTTCTGTAGGAAATACTTTTATCCTATAGGAAATTTAATTCCTGCAGGAAATTTTGAAAATCCAACAGGATTTTCAAAATATCCTGTATGAAAATCATTTTTCCTATGTGATTTATTTTTCCTTTGGATATTAATTTTTTAAGGTAAATATCTCACCTGTCAGGTGAGACATTTTTTTTAAAAAGACAATGGTTATAGATATGGATTTTTACGAAACTGCATCTTAAGCGGGTGCAAAAATGCCATCATGACACTTACATAATTATCCGGCACAATGTCAAATCTTAAGAAGCGTTATGAACTTTCCAAAATTTTTATACTTTAAAAAGCAACAATGATGTATTACACACCACTGGCGTTTGTAATGCAAATACTTTATCTGTTTATTTGAGCAAGAAAAAAAAGGAAAGCGATCGCAAAATACTTTTCAGTCAATTTGACTGAAGAAAAACCGATTTTGAATTGATCTTGCTACCCTAATTATTGACAATCCTCATTGTTAATTTACTCAATTTGAGTCATCAAGCCTTCATTAGTATCTTAAACCAAGTTATAATGCTAGCAATCAAATATATTGAACGTTTTAATAATTACTATGTTAGTTTTTCATTATTTATTTTATAGGTCAAAATATCATTCGATTGAAAAATACCTGTTGCACTCTCTACACTTTGTACTTCTGTATAATTCCATTTAATTGGAAACAAGAAACAAAAATTGAAGCGAGCGTCAAATGAATGGCCGCAAACCATTTGGGGTTTTTTTAACAAAAATATATATATATGAAATGAAAAAGATCGAATTTTTGCAGTACATGAACAATCCACTTACAGACATATGGACAAAGCCTGATTTATGAAATATGGTTAAAATGTAAAGAAACAATATATCATTTTTTTTAACTAAATAAGTACATTTTACATTGCATCGTTATCTTTTCTTAACAATTGGTCTTGGTCAACCACGCTCTCGCTCTCTCTCTCTCTCTCTCTCTCTCTCTCTCTCTCTCTCTCTCTCTCTCTCTGCGCAAAGCTGCGTTGCACAACAAAGCGTCTTGTTAAACTAAACTCTCATGATAGCTCAGCAGATACGCACGGCTACTTTCTACGTTTGTATCACATAACCGACCGTCTTCTGGCGACCGGTAATGAAAGAATACATTTTTTGTATTATTAACAATGTATTTATACATGTATAATAATATTTATTTTGATCATTACACCCATTTCTATTACTCGGACAAAAAATAATCATCGGAGATATATTTTACATTATAATGTTTTATTACATGTACCTCTCTATATATTATAGTAAAATGTATTCTTTTATTACCGGTCGCCAGAAGACGTACATGTAATAAAACAATTTCATGAACAACTCGGCAATAACCTATTAATCAAGAAATTGCTCATACAACCTATATGCAATCGGTTCTTTTTTATAATTCTCGATGCCTCACAGTGATGAACTGTCTGCATGGTATCTTAGAATCAATAAGTACAGAATAAGATCGTTCTCACTTTTACGATTTGCATCTTATAACTGCTGTCACTTCTTTAGTTCTATTGAAAGACGAACAATACCTTACCTTTTGTTTTGTGATGAAATTCAGATATCTCACGGAAATTCGCTTGCAATGATGTTCTGATGCGCACTGATTAACAGCGTGTATTGCAGCATAGTTGTCTGGGTCATAGATGTACACACTGATAGAGTGTAGATGATATATCACGAAACATGATCAATACTTGAGTATTAGTGCAGTAACGTTTTGAACTTGCTAATCTTTTGTCATATTTTGTTTTATTAATTATAATTTACCTCTGAGTTATTTACCAACATGTATCTATCTTATTAATTTTCTCTTTTTTCTTTCTTACTTTGGTTCGTCTTTTTTATTTTTGCTTTTTTATTCAGATAATTATTTTTTGTAGAAAACTTTGATATAAGCAGCCACTTTCAATATATAGTTGAATATGACTAAAAAAAATGTGAACGAAATGATATTGAAAATTTTGTTTTATTTAATAAATATGTTTTTTGCAGTAAATTTAAAAAAATTGATTTTTGTATTTCTTCAATAATTCAAAACTTGGCATTCCAGATTTATTTTCGGTTAAAAAACACTACAAAATTAAATTGTAGACTGTCAATATGTAGAATTTTCCCCTTTTTTTCTTATGCGCATCTAACCTAGTGTCATTTTTCAAAAGGGCGATTTTGTTTTGTTTGGATAACAAGAAATGTAAATTGTAATTTTGTAATGTAATCGGTACCTCTTGTTCCATAAGTTTGGGGAGAATAAATGAAATGTAATTTATTTTATTGCAAAAGTACCTGGCTTTATTATTTAAAATAATCTATGTTTTATTTCATATTTGTGGATTAAATATTGATTATTGATACCTTTTTATCACCAAGATAAGCTAATGAGTAGGTCACAGAAGACACTATTTCCAGTAAGTTTTGGGTCGGTTCAGGAGTGTAGGATTCAATAGTTATTCAGACCATTTCAATTGTTTCTTTTTAATGTAACAACCCTCTCCCTATCCTCGATATGAAAGGTTTACAAGGAGTGTCTGAATCAGAGCAACACATATAATGTTACACTTAAAATCTCGTATTTTTTATTTCCATATCAGTCATTGAGAACGTGAATGATTCATGCCAACGTTAACGTGACCAAAGAATGTCTTTTCTCAGAGTGTCTCCTGTTGTTTGTAAATTTCACAGAGAATTAAACTTTGGAGATGTATTTCTGTCCTATCCAGTTAGTGAATTTAAAGATATTCATAATTAATTACAGGCATACTAACCTCCGTCATGTGAGATTTAAATGTTTAAAGCAACAGTGTTTACATTTTCTAATTCAACTTGTAAACTCCAAATCACAGTACTTTTAAGATAATTTCCCAGTCGATACATCTCTGCACTGAGAATACTACAGAATTTGAATGAACTGTGTGTTTAATTTGTTTTCTATTGAATGAAACCATCGCATCAAAGGTAACCAATCTGTCCATCAATTCATTGAAGTTGGTGGGCAAATTGGTACCCTTTGATAATAAGTTCTTTAAAAAAGACGGATGTTTATGAATGATGTTATTGCCTTTTCTAGAATCGTGATAGTGTCATATTATCTTTGGTCTCGACCAAGAGCTGCTGCTAATTGTTTTCAGAGTACTGGAATCCTGGCGCTAACTCAGGCTATCGAGTATTCAGAGCTTGTGGGGATTGAAATTAATGTCACCCGTCATACAAACAAACAACTGGTACTTTGTTTTTGTAAAAAAAAAAAAAAATCCATTAATATCATACTTGGACTTTTTCAAAAAGCAGCATGTACAAAATCAATGACCTTTTCTGTGTTTTTCTCTTTCTCAAATTAAAATAATTTACGTTTGAAGCTATAAAAGGAATTGATTCGTTTACAAATGTAAAAATAAGAAAAGAAAACATTTGATTCTAGTTTTTGCAGGAGTTGGTTTGTTCGATTTGTGAAAAATCTTGCGTTTTCCTTTTTTGCATTATGATAGATAATCATTGACCGGTATACATGAATTTCCGGCCATATAACTTATCAAAAAACGTTTAAACTAATTTAAAATTTAAGAATGTGTCATAAAACAATAGTACAAAGAAATCTTTGAAAAGTTAAAGAAAACAATTGAATTTAACATTCGTAATTACATTTCATTTGATGAGACTAATTGATTGATCGACTTAATGTTTCTATCAATATAACGAGACAAGGCTAATTGGTGTCTCTGGTGCGAGTTTTTCCTGCTCTCTTTACTTGGATTTATTTGTTTGTTCGTTTGTCTGTTTCTTTGTTTATTTGAATTGGAGCTAGGGTTGAGTTTGGGATTTTAGTGAATAGATGAAAACATACGATTTGAAATCTCCAAAATGTGATCGGATATCGGTCAACTTTAACAATGGTTTTACATTTTTTGACTTGAAAGGTATTTTTTTGAAAAGAGATTAATCGTTACTATAAAAACTGGATTTCGTTTTCAATCTTGTAAAATTTTCTATAAATTGTGTGTGTGTTTCACTCAAATTCAACTTTTGAAGCAACTTTTAATCAATACATACATTGAGAGTGTAGTAAGAGGAAGGAAAATTCGATATTGTTTGATTTTATTTTAATTTGTTTTATCCAACGAGAAGTCGCGTTGATTGAAGTTTTGCTGAACATGCCGAAAGTGAAAACTCAAAGAAAATTGCAGAACGGAGGGTTGAAAATGCTGAGAAATTACAGGTAATTGTAATCTAAGAACAACCTAAAAAACAGACTGTAAATGTAAAATTTCAAACCACAGTTAAACTAAGAAAGAAATGATGCCGATCAATCGACAAATCCTTAAATCTTCTAAGTAAACATATATGTAAATGCCCATCCAACCAATGGCATTATGTCTTTTGGAATATATAAATGACATTCACATAGCAGCAGCAAGGTAAAGGTAGGTTTAAAGGAGTTGATCAAACTTAGGAAACTTTAAAAAAAAATCAGTAGAGGTCCTGGTGAGTAGTCGACTATGAACGAAATACGTTCTGACTGGAGATACACAAAACAAAAGTCCGAATAAGAAATATTATTTTAACAGTTGCCAAGATACGTTCCCACACGTAAGAATGCTTTGACAATTTTCTATGGGTGACTAATTATTACATCTGCAGATCAGAGCTACTACAGGGGCACCAGCAGACCTAGGAATGCAGTGATGAATGAAGTTGAAAATATTATTGATTTTCAACAAGATTTGTAAAGATAGAAACGTGTTAAAACACATTGCTACATAAAGTTATCATTTCAAAATTTAAATTATCTTAAATAAAAATTTGTGATGCAAACTGTATTAAAAAAATCTACTTTTGAAAGTCTCTCTCTCTCTCTCTCTCTCTCTCTCTCATATATATATATATATATATATATATATATATATATATATAAATTCATTTTAATTCTATCTCAATCCATTTAATCTCAATATTTGAAGTAAATACATCAGTACATGTATGGTGTTTTTTTTAACTAAGGTTACTTGTTAAATAAAAAAGTACACCACCTACCCGCCTGTTAGGATCAAGTCTATGAGCTACCAGTAGGTGCAAGGATCAAGTCTATGAACTACAAATAGGTGCTAAAAATCCGCCCAGTTTGATATCAGTGTATGTTGAGCTGTTGGTTCAAATAACAAAAAGGAATGAAACGCAACCAATAAAGAAGTGTTCTTTAGAAACGAAAACCATTTTTTTAAAAAGATGACATAGGTTATATTTGATACAAGAATTGATTTGAATTTCAATGTGAATGTATTTTTGCTTTAAGAACAAGTAAATTATAACATAAATAAGTTATCACCTGTTGATAGAGGTACATGAACGTTACGATTTTAAGTTTCAAAGAAAATAAAAAGATAATATATGCAGTTTTTCTTTTATATTATAGTACCGAATCTGATATGCAGCACTTTTGCGGTCAATACACTGTTTTATAAATTAACAAATACAGTTCATATCTTTACCGTTAACAAACATTTCTGTTTCGTTCTCTAAAATACCAACACTCGCTTAAACATTGGTACTTTATAGGCCTTTCATTTTTTTTTTTCACGTATGCTAGAAAGTGTGCAAGAATGATTTATAAAAGTAATATTGACAGATATAAAATAAAACATTTTTTTTTTTTAAGAAATACTTGAAATTTTTGATGATTCGATTTTTCTGGTCATGTGTTTTGAGAACATAATTAGGTGTAAGAGATAGTTTGTCTACAAATGTCATATATTCTGTTTTCAATTATTATGATCTAACCACTGGGATGTTAATCAGGATAGCTAATCGATAACAGTCACTTTTTGCAAAAAAATAAAAAATAATAATAAAGATTTTGCATATACTGCATTTTATCATCATTAATAAAAACAGATTGTAAAATATTATTAAAATAAATTAAAACCACAAGCATAAGAAAATCATATTTTTAGAATCAAACTGACACAAACAAGTTTACCATTTGTGATTTTAAATGCAAAAAAATAATTTTATTTGAATGAATAAAAACATCATATATAGAAATGATTAGATATCCTTTTTTTTTTTATTTAAACAATATTTTATTATGTAAAAATATTACATAAAAAGGATTAGGCAGCAGGCAATCTGCCTATTTGAGCCCTCTCCTTTTCGCTTTTCTGTTCATTGTATTGATTGTAAAATCGCACAACGCTCACAGTATAAGGAAAGACAATGAAATGCATTTTTTAATGCCTTATTATGTGTTGCAAAAAAATTATATGGGTTACTGCTCTTAGAAAATCTGATAATAGACGAAACGGTATCTCACGTGCGTAGATTGCAAAGAACAGTGTAATTTTTATACACTTATGACATAGAGAGGATTTGGTTGTTTAACTACTTTTATTTCATCAAATTTATGCTGGTCTTCTAACTAACAACTTTTATTACGTAAATGTTAAACTGATTAAAAAATATGAAATATAGCATTTTTTATCTACCAAACATTATGACGTTAATTGGCTCGTTGTTTTCTTTTCGGGTGGTTTTTGTTTTTGTTTGTTTGTTTTGTTTGGTTTTTTTTTTTTTTTTTTGGGGGGGGGGGGGGGGGGGGGTCTTCACATGTCGTTACAGCGTTATCATATACATGTACTAATGTACATAATTTTAAGAAGTTAAATAAATGATTGATATCCATCAGCAGATGTTAAATCAGTTAAAATGTCAACCAAATAGGACAAATTCATTTGGATACAGGCACGTAGCATCGGGGTAAGACCTGACCAAACATAAAAAAAAATCAAAGGAAAAAAGTTACCCCACCATTCCTCGACATCCTAACCCGCAGGGAAGGGGGCACATCTATTGCTCGTATCTTTAAATTTTATCTTTTTGTGAACTTTCCCAATAATTCTAATACTAACCATAAAAAAAAGTAGAAGGGACAGTTGGTTATGAAAAATAATTTTACTACATGTAAGTTAAGTTAAAAAGAAGTTGCTTTTCAACCCCCCTCCCCCTCCCCGTTGATACGTGACTGACACGGATTAGATTTGACCATGTTAAAGTAATTAAAATAAGTAAACTTAAAAAGCACATGTGATTTGTTATTACTTTCTTTCCACTGCAAATTTTTCTTAGAAAACAATGGTATCTATGTTGAAATCGAACTAGATAAACTCAATTTGTATATCTTTATGATATTTGATGTTTTTAAGGCCAAATAACCTTAACTTTTTTTAGTACTGCATAGAAAGAAAAAATATACGAATTTTGCGTCTGCTACCTAAATGTTTTAGCTAAAACCTCATACTGTCATAATGTCATCTAAAGTTTAAACAATCTACTGTATTTGGATACTGAAACCACCGGTTTATTTGTACGTTGTTAACTAATAATTTGCAGCATACAAATTAAAGCCTTACTTAAGTTTAACCGATATCATAGTACATGAATGCAATAATATTATTCCTGAAATTTAGACTAATTACAGTTTATGATGCTAAGACAATTAATTTAAAATGGTTTGATAGAAATTAATTCGAAGACAGTATTTATTTTGGCTCTCAATTGTTGCTCAGGATTCAGTTCCAATGGTAGTATGTTTAAATGCTTCAAATTGGTATTCCAAGTACATTATTTTAACAATATTGCTGAGAATCGTTATTGTGTAACAATACAGAGGAACGAAGTGGCAACTGTCATGACTTATAAATAGATAAACATTTATTATCTTCAAATTATGTGTAATAATTTTTTTTCAAAACACTTGAGCATGTACATGTAGGGCACAGAAAACAAACCTAAAAAAAATTAGGCAGCACTCTATTAACATGTCTGATAAATGATTTCTATGAAGTGAGAAATACAGACGGAAACATCGAAATATTTTGATTGACAACCAATCTATATCGCTCGGGGCCTGTGATTCGGAGAAGAACGACGATCGATTCGACAAATAAAGGTGAGATGACTACTATTATTCGGAATAACGAGACTTTTTTAGTTCTTTTCTATAAAGTAATGTAAATTTCTTGGGGAGTGTCAGAAACCTTGCGAACAAAAAGATGCATTTGATTTGATTTAGAATATATTGGTAAGATACCTTCAAAATACTTTCTAAGATATGGTCAAGTCATATTGTTTAAAGACATGGCATAAGCAAACTTAAGCATTCTCATATTAAAATCAGGAATCATGTACGTTTTTACATATAAAGCTGTAAGAAGTTAGCAAACTATATATATTTTGTAAAATTTATAATTTGTAGAGTAGTTCAGGAGATGCAGAGAAATATTTAAACTCACAATAATCTCCACCCTAAAAAT
>WFKH01010931.1:61815631-61851318 GCA_016163765.1 Magallana hongkongensis
CTTACCCGTTGTCTTTTTTATTACACATTCGAAAAGAAATATTACGCATATCTTTGTATGCACTGGTTTAAATAAAGCCCTACCCGAAGATTTATGTTGATTTCTAAATATACCCGGTGTTAAAAAGGGTTTTTTTCCAATCAAAACCCCATCTTGCTGCAAACTTTTGACCTTCTACGCCAAGAAATGAAAACTTTATCTTGGTGGAAATGTCTTTTTTAATTTTTTTATATATATTTTATTTTTTTCCCCCGAATATTTTAGGTTGGATAGGTTATCGTTTACAACAGTACAAACGACTTCTGAGGCAAGTTTTTTTTTTACTTTGTTTTTAAATCCTATGCTATTTTTAAATTCTTTGCTATTTTCGATTCTTCCCTTGGGTTTTTATTATACGTGTAATAAAACAGAGCGGATAAGATGCCCCTGTGCAGACAAAAGCAATATGATCTCTCGATCTTCGATCTCGGGGAAATTAAAAACCTTCACAGTATCTCAACCCCAATGTTCTTTAACTTATCTTATTTATTCTCCCTCACCTCGTTTGTCCGAATAGAAAACAAAGTACTTTATGAGAAAATAAAAAAGAACACGTATTAAATCGGAAGGATCTAACATCTTCGGTCAAGAAAAAAAAATCAACTTCAGACGACAAACTCAATAGTTTGGAATTGAAATTATTGAGAGAGGCCTTACATTTAGAAGTTTTCCTTTGACGAGTGCTTTTAGCACTGTGAGCAAAAGCAAAGCCATTGTGAATCAGATTAAATCAATTTAGTTAAAAGTAAACTCTAAATGCATGAAAGAGTACATGTCTTTATCTACAAAAGCATAAGCAACATTTAGTACTAGTATATGCATTTAGAGAAATGAGTAGGAGTCGCTTTGTTACCATGTTGTAAGCATATATCGGGTGACATGGAACGGCCTGTATTAAACATACAGAACACCTGCTGTGTAGATGTTGTACAGCTGTATTAGGTCACAACGGTTGATGATCATTGATGTTGTTCATCATAAATTGTACCTTTACAGTCTTTGGGAGATTCCTCCGTCTATTCCCTTTTTCCCACTGTTATTAGGGGATCTCCCCATTCACGTATTTCATCATGCAGGTTTTTTTAGAGCATAGAATTGACGTATATGAATAACAAACTGTTACATTCTTCAAAGATCCGAATAGTGATATTTTTCTGTAATTCAATGTTGTTTGCAAAGTTACACATGGTTATTAAGCTTATAGATACAGACAGACACTAACAACTGGAGCCATGTTAGTTACCAGTAAGAACCGTCAAGTGGGAGTGATAATTTTTTCAAAACCACAAGAGAAAATGTCTGAAAAACAATGAACATTGTATTTAAAAAGCCAAGCTAAAAGAAAAACACAATGATTTACGAATAAAGATCATATTGTATCAAAACAAACGAACATTTCGCAATCAGAGAGTTGTATTTTTTAGAGTACAATATCAATATGCATTAATGTCAATTAATTAAAGTGCAAAAAACCTTATTCATCTTCCTTATCTAGTGCGATTTTTTATGAGAGCTGTCATGAAAGAGGTATTTGAATATACACCATCCTTGAATCACGGAACAGTCCCTCGTAAGTTCGATCGCGTGATGATAAGAAAATCAGAATACTGAAGTCTCCGCAGCTTAAGTCTAAAGCTCGAGCGTTCTTCTGATTGTCTATTACATTCAACTATTCAATTATATCTTTTATTCCAGTAACGCAATAATCTGTTTAAAAAACTGATATAAAAATAATCTTCCAATCAATTTATTCATTTATTCATCCATCCATTCTCAGAATACTCGGTATCGTGGAGAAATCAAGTTAGACTCATTTTCGCTGATCTTGTATTATGCTTTATAATTGTTCCTTCTTACCGATAGCGTCATCTAGGCATGATGACGTGCACACCAAGAATCATACACAGTTATTTAATGGAAAAACCCAACAATTTTGAGGTTTTATTTCTTTCCCAAAAATTTGTTGGATTTCAAATATTTAAAAACGCCTCGATGCAATGATGCCATGCAAATAATACTTTTGTAATTTAAATATAGTAAACTACGTTTGCTGCTAACATCATCATTGTGAAAAAAGATATATTTAGCGAATGAAAGTTTTCAGAAAAACCCAGTTTTAATAATTAGTCTGATAATTAGGTACGTCAATAACGCTTTAGAATCTTACTTGCAAATGTATAATCATTAATAGCATATGCAAATAAAATCAGGGCGTAAAAATAACTATGAACCGTGTCTCTTTCTCATTTTCTTATCAGATTTTCTTACATATTTTTAACTTTGACAAACAGGATCTGAATTATGATGCACGGTATTGATGGATTACATTTCATTCTGTTTTTCGTCATATGTGCGTCAGGTTTCACAATACACGGTGACAGTTATTTTTACAAGTGATTTTCAAGCCAAAAGAAATCGGGGGAATTCCGAAACGTCCTAATCTGCATGCTACAAATTGCACGTAATAATAACATTTAATAACAATGAAACATTTGTGAGTCTTGTCGTTATCATATCTGTACTAAAGTATACGAATGTATTATGTATAATGTATATGAAAAAAACAACAACAAAAAACACATTTTATAGTCACTCATAAAATCAAACATAAAGTAAGTCTTCATTGCCATCAATACACAATTCGCTCGACATGCATACTAACAAATCACTGTAGGTACTCCAGATAAAACAATGTTTGAAAGATTATGCAAGCTTGCACGTCCTGCTGACAATGAAAGGTCTGCTAGCATGCGCAGATCCAGGATTTATTTCCAGAGGAAGGGAGGGAGGGGGTGCGAGGAATAAAATTGTTTGCCAGGGGGTCCGAGTCCGAGGTCTACATACGGTAATTTTCTGAGTGAATTAATAAGGTTTGAATTTTCAGTTTGAATTGAACCCACCTTCTAGATCTATGCCTTGCTAAAAAAAACATGCATACTGTACAAATCATATCAAATTCGATTGTTAAAAATAAGCCCTATTATTTTGACAGAATTTTACAGTATCATAAGTTAATAAGGGACAATTTATATATTATGAATAATACAAAGTTCTTACAATTTCACATACGTATATCAATTTAATATCATAGCAAATTTTTCATTTTACACTCTACTCAAATGGTAGGTTTATTAAATATATGAATTCAAGATTTTGGAGGGGTAGAGTTGATACAAATACATCAAAATGAATTTAAAATAATGTTGTAGATATTGTTCAAATTTTACCAAACCGATGGGTTTTTAACTGTATAACATTGTAGGGGATTCGTCAACTAAGGTTACACGAATTTATTTACTTGATGTTTTTCAAAAAAATCTTATATGAAAAAAGACTAATTACCTTTTTGTGATGACATTGAGATCTGCAAGTTTTTGTGAGAGTTCATAAAATCTTTGATTAATCATTTTATTTTGAATTCGCAATAACTGATTTTTAACCCTTACACCAATTTTTCAGTCTCTGTCCAGTGTAAGATACATTTAAAAAGATAAAGAAAATGATTCTATTTTACCTTAATTACCCCGTGTTATCTCCTTGTTTCCCGTATATTTTCTAAAAGGAAAGAAAATGTTAGTTAGTAAGCAGAGAAAAAAAAAAGGGGGGGGGGGGTTAGTGCATTCAGATTGTTCAAGGATGACTTTGTAGATTAGGATATTATGTTGATGAACACCTGCAGGCATGTTCACGAAGCTATCTTAGGACTATGGTGCGTCCTAAGTACATCTTAGGATACGTCTTAGTCTTATGTCTGTTTCTCGAAGCTCTCCTAAATTTAGGAACCGCCATAACTATGTCCTAACTTTAGGACATCACTTACCTTGTCCTTAAACCATCCTAAGGCTGTAAAATCACGTTTTGGGGGATATTGGGACTGTTGTGTAGCTTTTTTTAAGAACGGTAAAATAAAACAATATTTTCTTCAGTTCCAGCATTTCCGACAAACCTCAAATTCATACCCCGGGAGAAGGGGGGCATAGTCATTTATTCTATTATGTACGTTCATTTTAACAAAATTATGTGGAGAAGGACCCCGAACTCTCCCTCACCCCCTTCCCAGTTGTTGTCTTTCATTTTTTAAATTTTCTTTATATAAAACCGGACACTGTGATATTTTTTGGATTTAACTCACTCTCTCTCTCTCTCTCTCTCTCTCTCTCTCTCTCTCTCTCTATATATATATATATATATATATATACACACACACACACACACACACACACACACACACACACACACACATGTCCGCTACACGTTTACAATGTTAACAATGATATTTACACCTTTTGATATAAATATTTTGATTTGAGAGAATACAATAAACAATAGAAACGGAAATAGACCAAAACATATTAACCAATTAGAAGAAACTATTACCAAAAACATGGTAACTTTCATATATTATTATTTATTTATTTATTTTATTTCGAAAAACAAAAAATGAAAACACAAATTTAAAAAAATGAATCGTCTGAGTAAACAAAAGGTACGTTTTTTAAGCAAAAAAATCATGGGAAATAATTCAAAATTTCAGTACTTTAATTGAATATATTATTGAATACTTAACAATGTTTTATGTTATCATGTGATGTAAGGAATCGTTGTTTCGACTGTTTACAAGTTTAATTAGGGATTGCCCGGGGCATACTATCTATGCCACTAAATGCATTTTGAAAGATAGGGTCGTTACGCACGAACGCCTTCCTAACAATGAGAGACAATTTGATGCAAATTGTGCAGCACGTCATGATAGGTTAAAATATCTTGGAATAATTGGACGCCTTTCTGTGAAAAATTATTTCGGTTGGCAAATCAATCACTGTTAAAGAAGTTAATAAAATGTGTTAAACACCAAAAGTGCAAAAAATGATCTCTAAAACAATAAAGTTAACATTAAAAGAGTATAAAGGAATTTATTATTTCAAAATAGTTTAAGTAAATATAAGCAAAGTTAATTTGCAACCACCTACTCACTTAAAATGGATTAATGATTAATTGTTCTAAATACAATTTAATTTTTTAAATTGTATTATTTTACTAAAAAGCTTTCACCATTATTACTGTACATTGTATATACTTGGTATTATGACGGCTTTATAATTCCCCTACTTCCTTCTCACCTTCTTCCCACCCTTAATCCATTCCCAGCTGAATAATGTTAATTAATCGATGTCATATTCATGACTATTAAGTGTCCTTGTAAACATTAAATGAAACAGTATATGTTTTCATAATACCAGTGTGTGTAAAACATAAAAATAGAAGATAACAATAAAAAAAAATGACCATTAAACATGTGGAAAAGATCTTGGCTGAAATTAGCATTAAGTAGTATTGTAGTAATCACTCCATTCACAAAATGAGTCGTTGCCATGGATACGAGACCATCGGTAGCCACTTCCCCTGAGTGAGGATTTGGCACTGGGCCGCGCTCGGTTTGATTGGTGGGGACGTCCCGTCTTACGTTTACTGCTTCATTAATGATGTCCGTGTTGTCAAGGAGTTGACAGCAGACGTAAGAACACAATGCTGTCACTCACGTGACGAATTACTCTTCATTTAGAAGACAGAGGACTTCCCCCCCAAAGCTCATTCCGTATAAAACACGACTCTCGGCATGGTAAAAATCATTTCCAACTTGTTAAAAAACGATAAAACTTTATAAAACCGGGAATATATATGTTAAAAAGCTCTATAGGACTATAAATTATATTTATCAAAACCGTGAGTATTGTAGATTTTTTAAGAATATGTTTCACTAGTTTCTTGTGTTGAAGTTTTTGTAGATTTCATAACTTGATTTATATCATGAATGATATGAATTATTTTTTGTTTGTTTACAGATTTAGGATGGCAGTTCCTAAGTGTTTAATTAGTGTCTTGTTTCTTGGACTACTTCCCGTCACGTTAGCTTTGATAGAAAACCTGGATTATCCCACTCCGTATGCTCAGTGTCTCTACAGCATGTGGAAAAAGTCACGAGGCATCAAAGAAGAAGTTGCTTTAAGTATTTATCATCAATGTATTTCAAACTATCGATGGAAGACATCGCGATTTAGAAACTTTGCCGCCAAAAACGTTACCGGGGCAACCGTCCAATACACGGGTAGCCTGATTAGAAGTGCTTTAGATAGAGTTACTCATGGTCAGCGCAGAAGGAGGCAGGGTTTGGACCCTCGCCGTGAAAGGATGGAGTACCGTATGATGACTGACGATCAAAGAAACCGCTACCACACGGCCATCAACAGACTCAAATATGAGGAAAAAGTAAGTCCATAACATAAAGTTTGCATTTGTTAAACCTCATTACCAACGAGACTTTAACTTTTTTTAAGAATATGAAATATGATTTCTTTTTATTATGTTTTGTTTATATTTTTTATTTATTTTTTTTTTTCATGATTATTTTTTTTTTGGGGGGGGGGGGGGGGGGGTCATAATTCTTTAATGCAATTTTTTTTTTAATGTTTGAATATTCAAGAATGGTTTCATGTTATAATTGTAGATTGAAGGGGAGTCTAAATTCGACGTCCTTGCCTCCTTCCATTCCGGAGCCACGCAATATACCGCGCATGGTGGTTGTAACTTTCTGGGGTTTCACCGATTGTACACCTTAATGTAAGTTCTTCTTGTCACTTAGTATACTTACTGTGTTTAATGAACTGTGTGTGATTGTGTGTGATTGTCAATCGTGCGTCACGATTTACGTAAGCAGAACCACAGACTTCAATAAAGATATATCAATGTACATGGTCAACAGAAACATATCCTGTTCAATATCCAAACAATGAATTATTGTTTAATGGTATTTACTGTCTGACATTTAAGGCCGCTTCCTTATTATGATAAAAATACTAGACAAATAAACACTTTTAAAGATAAACTATTGCAGCTAATAAATCCCATATTCAAATAGGTACGAAGAAGCTCTAATACAAGTGGACCCTGAAGTTACATTACCGTACCTCGACTCTACAATGGATTTTAATATGGGACTGGAAAACAGTGCAAACTCCATGATTTGGCATGATGACTTTTTGGGAACAAAAGAAGGATTTGTAACTTCTGGACCATTCGCAAATTGGAACACAACAGTAGGACAACTCTTTAGAAATGTTGGAATTTCTGGACGGCCTTTGGATGATGAAGAAATAAAAAATGTCACTTCACGCACGCGAATGAGTGAAATTTGCGGAGACGATGCTAGCACTTGGCACGACTTGGAGTTTGTCCATGGCCCATTTCATCTGTTTGTTGATGGCGTTATGGGCATCATTGAGATTGCGTCTGAAGAACCCGTGTTTTGGATGCACCATGCTTTCATTGATTACATATGGGAGATGCAAAGAGAAAATGCAAAAAACAATGGTGTTGACATTACAACTGACTACCCAGAGCAGTTTGGCGATGTTTTTCATGGCCCAAATGAACCTTTAGGTGAAATGATGGAAGGACTTACAGTATTGGATGGTTTGAGTGAAGTTTACCTGCGCGACATCTACAAATACGCTCCACGACCAACATGCTCCGCAGAAAAACCATATTGTGGCTCGCCGTATCTCTTGTGTGTCCAAAATGAAAAAGCCGAGTACAAATGTCGTTCAATGAGTGTAGAGGAATACGAAGACTTCAAGGCTAACGGTGGAGGCCACACGGGCATTACAACAACAACAACAACAACCACAACAACAACCACAACAACAACAACGACGCCGCAACCGACCACTACCCCTAAACCTTGCCCCACCCTCAGCCCACCATATCCACCACCTCCCAAAAACAAAGGAGGCGACCTCCACAAACCAATCCAAAACTCCTTCTGTGTTAACGGCGAAAAGAATGTAAACGAGTGGATTTATATTCCTGTCAGAGTTACGATTCGCCGACCAGTGGACTTTGGTAAATACCAATCGTATCCAGTTGTTAACGGCAAGCCTATGAAAAACACAGATATCTACGCCTCCTCTGGATACAGTAACTTGAATAGATACATGCGTGGTTCACCCAAGCCAGCAGATTATGGAAGTTGTAAGAGCACGTACAGCGGGGCTGGAGAAATCTATATCCAAACAGATGGTCTAAACTACGACGGGTCGTACAAAGAATTTGCTATCGTAGATCACAGATTGGCAGTTTCTGTGTCAATTGCTTACGTTGCCATTAAAAATCCGGGATCAGGACAGGCTGATGTCTTGATATCAGCCTACGATTCCTGTGGAAGAGTCTGTCGTCCATCCTGCCTTGTCCCGGGTACCACCAATCTCTACCGTCCGTGTTCAGGTGCCCTCCGAGTCAACACGAAACAACCCTTAATGTTTGGTAACAACTTCGGAGACGCCGTCCTTGGAGTCTGGGACTTTAACTCTGAAAAATCGTGTCCCCAGTTTTCCACAGATCAAATCTACGTCTCGTTCTACTGTGACTACAGCGACCGATGGCCTTGGCCTACTGTATTTAATCAACCAGGGGCCAAAGACCCACCAACGCCCCCTGCTGGAGTCCAGATGAGTAGAAATACAATGAAGCCTAGTCCTTTGCAGAACCTCATGTCTCCCCCTGTCGAAGCGTACAAGCCGATACCTCCTATCATAGAGGCGACAACTGAACCCGCTACTCAATTAAAAAGTAAGTTATGTCAACTTTTAAAATTAATCTCAGTATTTAATCTCACTTTGTACATTGCGTTTAATTCCAAATGTTGAAATATGTATTAACTATTCTTTATTTCAACTTTCAGAATGTCCAATTACCAATAAAGATTGTACAATCCTTATGAGTGACTGCAACGCACCGTGTGAAACGGGGAAGTCATACCAATGTGTGGATTCCTGCAATCGGTTTGCCAAATGCTGGGCGGGTTACTACTTTGTTCAATTGTGCTACAAATCTCATTATGACCCCGTTTCTGGGAAGTGTCAACAAGGAAAAGGACATTGTACGAACGAAGAATGGAATGGCTTACCACAAAGTCCTAATGCGCGCCAAAAGTTTTCCGGTGTTCGCGGGTTCGGCATTGGTAAATAAAGTTTACCTTCTTTCCTCGGAACTGCGAGCGTACAGTACTTTTGATTAAAACACTTGTGGTCTTCAACAGAAAATAATGCATATGCTTTATTCTGATAATACAAATCTTTAATCCAAAGAAATATTGAGTGCGCATTATTTTCTCTGAAAATGACAAGTTCAGTTCTTCAGCAAATCCGATATATATATAAACAACATGAGAGATCTCTGTTAGCTATGAAATGTGCAGTGATTTTTGTTAGCGAAAAATCATACCAAGTGCAATATTTTGTTGTGATCGTATGTGCCATATTTATTTTGTATTGATGTCTCGAACGAAACCATGTCAAGTCCCAAACACCACTGAAAATGACCTTGTCAAATTGAATGTACATTTCAAATCTACAAATCGTCTTGACGCCTGTTGTTTATATATTGCTATATTTAGATCAAGAGCTAGATTTGTAGAGATTAACATCAATCAAATCCTCTCTCAAGCATGTGCCAAACTTTTTTGTTGTCAAATTATTCAGTGTAGTTTGGATATGGTTTCAATCTATCTTCATA
The DNA here is from genome assembly GCA_016163765.1 of Magallana hongkongensis. Classification (NCBI taxonomy): domain Eukaryota; kingdom Metazoa; phylum Mollusca; class Bivalvia; order Ostreida; family Ostreidae; genus Magallana; species Magallana hongkongensis. The sequence continues at coordinate 61,825,241 of WFKH01010931.1, forward strand.
TACTTTCCTTGGTTCTTGGTTTCTTGATCCATGGAAATAGATGTGATGAATTATATTGCACAGAAAAGTGCTTCATCATACATTTTGTAATTTATTTTTTATCATTCATCTCTGTAATTCATCATATACAGACTTTTGTCTTTTACATATTTGAATTGTATGGTTCAAATAAAGTGATTTTTTATGAATTATATAGTTTTATTTTTTGAAATGTATTAATACACTGAAACAAATAGTGCTGAGTTGAATGAGAATGTTGGTTATGACCATGGTTCAAGAACAGGAGAAGGCTGTGGGTGTAGAACTAGTTCTATTGGTATTTGTTATTCTGCATGCTGGACAAAGTTTGGGTTTTCTCTTTCTTACAATATGTCCGATTATATTAAAAAGTAGAAGTAGGAAATATCATTATTGACCTATTAGAATACCATTGTTTCCCTGATAAGATCTTTAGATGAATTATCGTTTACCTTGGAATTAAAAAAGGATAGTTTTGAGTGACTTTTTCCATAATATGAAGTTTAAACAGGCCATGTCATAGATTAAACATCCTGTTAATTAGAAACGCAGTAAATAGTAACGTTACAAAATTAAAAAAAAAAAACAACATCGATACCTAAAGAGCATTCGGAGTTATGTGCATAAATTTACATTTAGTGTATATTTCCCCTTATATTTTGCATTGGAAATCTGCAACGTTCAATTTCCTGTAAACACACTTGGCCTTTTCACTGCGCATGAGTACAAATATAAACGTCATCACGCGTTTTAAATATATTTATTATTGTAAGATTAAATGAAGTGTTCAAACTTACATAACCAATTTGATATGTTCTTGTAAAAAATAATCGTTAAATCATATCTATTCGTTAATAAAAAAGATTTTCTCGAAAAAGTTTCTGACACTATATCTCTAGTCGCGGAAGCGAACTAAATACCATGTTAGTATGGCTGTTCCATGTATGTTTCATATCCCTGACTAAGAGCCGTATATGAAAGATACACAAATAATTCATACAAAATGAATATAAATATAAGCATTGAATGCTTATTTTTGGATGTTGCCGGTCCTATATAACACACCAAGGCTGTGCAGACAAATGCTAACGCGCGGTATTCAATTTGTCTGCACAGCCTTGGTGTGTTATAGGACCGACGACATCCAAATATAAGCAATCAATGCTTAAATGAAAAACTTAATATGTCATGATATAGAAGCTCTTTTCTAAATATTTAATCCTTCGCATTTAGAGAGATGACTCAATCTGTTATCTCTAACAAATGTACCTTATTCTTTATATAGAATTCCTAATTTAAGTTGAGTTGTTGTTTATACCTTGACATTTTAGCTAATGGTATACGCTGCGCAATTCGAGATTTGACACAGCCTCACTCAGAAAAAGAGAAAAATCAATTGGTCGATATTTGATATGGCCTTATATGACCGGTAACCATAAATTCTCCTGTTTTTATAAACGTCCGACTTTTCAACAATATTAATAATGCCGTCACATGAAAAGTGTATACAAAACTAACAAAAATACAACCAGGACAGATGTTTAGCATTATGTACATAATTTTATTTTTTAAACGAAGGTTGGTAAAACCAGTATCATTGGAAATTCAAAAAACAAGAAGTTTTGGATGTTTATGATACATGTATTCTTTAATTAGAACTGCATCATGTCTTGCGGTAAAGAAAGTTCATAAAACCTGTAAATTTGTAGACCGAACTTTTTTCAGTTTACAATCGTTTTAGACGCCCACTTTAGAACTTCTGCCATTGGATGCTTTCTCTTTTTGAACTGACTAATATGTCTAAAAAAATCAATCATAGAGCATAAAAACCTCGTGTAGAGATATCCTCGAATTTCAATAGAAGCTCATTGTAATAAGATCGGTATGCGTGGCAGCCTTGTTCATGCATCAACACACAACATTCCGTATGCCGTGAATAAAATAGGATATAGAGTAAATTAAACGGAATGTTTGGGGTTTTTTTTAAAATACACTTGACAGTTAACTAAAACAATTAATACCTTCTTTTTTTCCTGTGGATGAAACACGGGCTATACTAAGTATAAAATTAACACTCCTCAAATTTGTTCTTATCCTAAAATACAATACAAGGGTTGATCCAAAAGTTAGGAACAAACACACAATGCATCTGATGGGCGCTGTGTTACAGAAAATGATATATCAAAATATGCACAATTATAATTCTAATATAAATTAAAATTTTTATTATATTTGATTTAAATTTTTATTTAAAAGATGCCAATGCTTAGTTTACATATGTGATATCGCCGCGTCACAAATTAGAGTCTAGTTTGACGTTTTTATTCTGGAAAAAATTTTTATAAGCTCCAAACGTTAACTATTTTAAAACAGATTTAGATTTTCATCTCTCTAACAAAGAATAGAAAGGCCGTACATGCGAAAATAAATGAAACGCATTTCTGCTTTGACTAATACAAATCACCAGAAAAAGCTATATGCTTGCTACGATCATGACTTTTAAAAAATGTGTGAAAAACCCTCGATTTAACTGATCGCGAAGTAAAAAACACCAATAGATCACTACAGTGTATATCACCCACGAATAAAGTAATATTTATTCAATGGAAAAAATTACAAGAACGTGTGATCAAAGCATCCCGGCCGTTTCACTGGAAGAATTATGGATTTAAAACAAAGCGCAGTCTAGCAGCGACTGGCCTTTCCTCACGCTTTACATAATATGTTATCTTAAGAAGTTGTTATCATTATGCTTTGAAAATTTCAGATCTAAATGAAAATATGTAGATATTTCAAATGCGAAATATTTTCGTTCTTTTATTCAGATTATATGATTTTATCGAATCTGTGACATTACTTTTGGACCAACCCTCGTACTTTAAATGTTGTCTTCTATATACCGTACTAACTTGAGGGGTACGGTTTTTTTAGGTTTAATTTCAACATGAATACATTACATATATTTTTGCAACTGATTAATTGCGATTTTTGAATTGATTGCGGAAATTTCATAAAACGTTCACTTTAATTTCTTGCTTTTGAAACGATAACGCAAATAGGTATATAGATGAGACTTAAAAGACTGCATTTGGCATCAACATTTTTGAATTATCTAAATGTAATCGGTTATCATATTCACTAGTTGTATATAGATTATCAAAAAGTACATTTCGTACAGACGAATTAAAAGAACAAAATGTCATTGTTTCCGCGAACAAAACAATTAAAGGAATGGTCTCGTGTCGTTGACTTATTAGCTATCAAATTAGTCTCTCTAATTCATCATTTCAGATTGTAATTACCTGACCTGTGAATTAATATATTGTTGTGCAGAACACCACAAGAGTTAAGGTTAAGGTTATATTTTGATCCTTTTTCAGTGCTTTTGCTCATCAGATTATAACAAGATTTTTTGAAGGGTTGAAGGCAACAGAATTTTACGACAAAGATGTCCACATTATGAAAATTTTTGGATAAAAATACCAACTCTAAAAATAAAACGCCACAACAATAAATGCAATTTAGAACTATCATTGAAGTTTCAGTAAACGAACTGAAACTTTTTTATTGGTACATAGTAGTTGCATACATCAATGACCAATGACTGTCATCACACAAGTGAATGACACGTACCTGCCGTTATGACGTGACCTTGTGCTATAAATAGTGACCGTTACATGGCCGTTATTGTTACAGAGGTCCTTGTCTTGACGTCAGAACAGCTCGTCCTAGTTCCCGTCAATGCCTATAATTTCTTGAAACTTTTGCTTATTCACAAAACCGGATATATCTGATATACAGAAGGCTGCACTGCACGTGTACCCACATTATTCTAAACACGGTGATTAATCAGACCTGGTTTTTCAAACATGCCAAGTAAACACATGCAAATCAGTGTAACTTCAGAACTCAAATTTTAGTGGTTTCACGGGAATTTCCCTTGCTTTACAAGATCCTCTTCATCTTTGCGTTTCATTAGTAAATTTTAAGTTTGATTATTATCTTATTTCAGTCTCAGACTAGCTTTTCATATTTAATTTGTTCATTACATTGTACACCGTTGTAACAATCAGCAAATAGAACAATTAACGCGAGCTTCAGCAGATCATTGGAATAACGATGACTTCAAACTTATTCTAGGTTTATTCCTTTCTCTGAATATTTCAATTTAAAATTTTACATAAAAGGAAAACTTTTCCTACATTCCTAATAATTTTTTGATTATCTAAATAATCTCTAACAGTCGAACGTGTCTGTTTCATTTTAAGATGACCAAAATGTTGTAAAAATCATTGTGAGTGTGTGTTTAGTTTTATTGTAGTGTTTCTGTTTTGTTTTTATCTTTTTGCAGATTGACCAATCGTTGGTTTATACTCCGATTCAGAAATTAGTTATGTTCACACAAGTACATCTATTTTTACTACTTTGACGTGGTTCAGAGGTGACGCTTGGGCAACTAGTAAAAAATCAATCATTCACTAATTTATGATCATCGAACATTGTCACCTATGTCGCTTGTTCGGTCCAATTCTCCCAGCCCGCAAATAAAAATCCCGCGATATCAATGGTTGACGACGCGTGACGTCACTCAAAACGTGGTTATTTCCTCGAGAACCATTGAATATAAGAAGAGATTCAGCCAAAATGAAACAGCAATAGACTCGAGACTGCAAGACAACACCAATACAAGGGAACCAGTTGGATGCAACAAAATATTCTATAAGAAAAGGTATATATTTTTTTTCTTTTTTAAAGCCTTCCTAAAAATCCTATAAATACTTTTTTCTACATTTGGAAACATTTTGAAATATGAAACCTAACAAAATTGTTCTAATTTTTTTTAGATGACCTACATTCATGTTTGCCTGCTGGCATTATGTGTGCTATTTATGAAGACAGACGGCCTTCTGCAATCTCGAGACCTACCTATAGAAATGGCAAAATGCTTGAACAAGTTTTACAGATCCTGTACCATAGAAGAAGAGGTCGGTCTCTCTATTTTACACAACTGTATACAGGAATACAAATGGAAGCCTAACAGAGAACGACAATATCCAGAGAGACGATTGAGTCCGGAGGGTCAGAGGTACTTGGAGGGGCTGACAAGAAAAGTTCGCTCTCTCCACACCTCTCGGGGCAAACGACAGGCCGCCGTGAACAGAAGGAAAGAATACCGGATGTTGTCCGCCAACGAAAGGGCCAGATACCACAACGCCGTCCGGAGACTCAAACAAAGCACGGTAAATACGAATTTTGAATCTTGCCATCACTTTAAAATATTAAGCGATCTTTTATCATAAAGAGTTACATGTATGATAATTGTTTTACTTTAGGGTGGGGAACCAAGCCGTTATGATATGTTAGCCTCTATTCATACGGGTGATATTGAACAAACTGCTCACTTCGGATGTCATTTTGCTGGATTCCATAGAGAATATTTAAAAATGTAAGTCTCTCTCTCTCTCTCTCTCTCTCTCTCTCTCTCTCTCTCTCTCTGCATTTTCCTTTAGAATTTTTTTTCTTCTTCATCGTGTACTAATGCCTAATGAATTTTCGTAATTAAGGTATGAAATGGCACTGCAAGAGATTGACCCTACCGTAACTTTACCTTACTGGAATTCATTACTGGACCAGTATATGGACGACAGTGCAGCTTCGCTCATGTTCTCCCCTCAGTTTATGGGAAATGGTAATGGTGAAGTGACATCGGGACCCGCAGCTAATTGGCAAACGGAAACTGGTCCATTAAGAAGAAACGTCGGTGTGGAAGGAGAACTGTACTTGTATGAAGAAATTCAAAACATCACTACCAGATCACGTTTTGTAGAAATATGTGGAATGTCCAGAGACTTGGAGAGTCATGGTTTGGAATTTCATCATGGCGATATTCATCTTTGGGTTGGAGGGAACATGGCTGAACTCAACACTGCAGCAGACGATCCCCTTTTCTGGATGCACCACGCTAATGTCGACAGAATATGGGAAATTCAGCGACAAAATGCATTACGAGCTGGAATTGACATCGATAGCGACTATCCAACGAATCCAGAGGATTACGGGAACGAGTTTCATGCCCCTGACGCAGAGTTCGGGTTGTTGAGAACCGATTTAACAGTCCGAGACGGCGTCCGTCGTAACACGATGGAGGGCATTTATATGTATGAACCATCTCCAACTTGCAGTGCCAGGTCGATGGACTGTGGATCAAACCAACTGCGGTGCGTGCAGCTCAGCGGGAACTACATTTGTATATCTAAAACTATCCAACAATACCAGAGGGACTTAGAAGAGGAGAGAAATGGCCAAAGACCTGAAACCACCAACAACAACAATGGGGGTGTTAGCAGGCGACCGACTTTCCCATGGGTCAATACACGTTGGTTTAACGGAAACAATAGAAACCCATCGCCACCACAACTAGTTAATCCCGAAGATCCTGAACAACTTACATATCCACTTATTGACCAATGTTCCGCATTTGAATATAAACCAATTCAAAACAGTTTCTGCGCAAACGGCAGAAAAGACATCAAAGAATGGGTGTACATTCCAGTTCGGGTGATAACACAGAGAGATCCATCGTTCACAAAGTACGATTCCTATCCAGTCAGAAGTGGCAACATCCGGTCCGGAAGTGACATTTATTCCCTCAATACATACACTAAACTTAAGTCGGCTTTAAATCCAGGTCGTCCAGATTGTTACCAAAAATGTAAGTCTTCCCAAACCGGGGCAGGAGAGGTATTCGTCCGCACGGACGGAATTTCTTATTCCGGAACTTATCAAGAGTACGCCATTGTTGATCAACGACTGCCCGTCTCCGTGTCTGTAGCTTATGTTGCCGTGAAAACTCCGATCCGGGGAAAGACCAGCGCTGTTGTTTCAGCCTATGACTCTTGTGGTAGAGTGTGTCGCCCATCATGTTTAAATCTCCGAACCAAGAAATACGAGCCTTGCTCTGGGGCCATCGACATTACCACACAATTGCCACATCTGTATGCATATTCGCTTGGAGACTCCATAATGAAGCTGTACGAGTTAGATGGTTTTCCGCAGTTCAACGAAAACGAAATCTTTCTCTCTTTCTTCTGTGACTATAGCAACAAGTGGCCTTGGGAGACCGTCATTAACCAACACATTCCCCAACAATCCTTTAGTTGGACCAGGCCTACCTACCCCGGGATAGAGGGATCGAGGCAGACCGCTCCACAAACCAGCCCTGTTCGCACGAAATTCAATGGGGCAACTTCTTTTGCTGGCACACTGAACAGTAAGTTATAGAATTATTGTTATCAATACCTTTTCTGTCGAACTGAAGTTTTATTCCTAGAATTTAACATTTCTTATTACATACATTGCAAATTATACTTTTCATAACGTGTCTTATTACACATGCATTGAATATTATAAGTTTTTAAAACGTGACTTTTGGTTTTTAATTGCAGAATGTGATCTTGGTAATGGATGTATCATACAAAAGACAGGTCCGTGCACCAGCCCATGCTCTGAGCATCAGATCTACGAGTGTACCAATTCCTGCAACAAATTCGCCAGGTGCACCATGGGAAAATACTTCGTTAACCGGTGTTACGGGGGCCATTTTGACTCGTCAAGCATGAAGTGTAGACCCGGAATGGGAAAATGTTCGATGCACGAGTTCACGTTATAAACGGTTTATCTGTGATACACGAATATGTGCCAATAATGAAATCATCTGTGATAGAATAAGCTTTGTATTGTAGGGAACTTTTTATCGTTTCTATTTTGATACCAAAGAATACCGGCTGAAACGGTTCTTGAGGTTTTTTTTATATCTTGTATAAATATTTTATATTTTCTGATATCATTTGCCAAGATTGATGTAAGTTTTGTGTAACTCATATTTAACAAATGAGTTTACTTGTAAGTAAGGGAATGTAAGCACTGATCAATAACAGTGTGACAACGCAGAAATCCATTAAAACAACTTATATATAACAATATATACCTTTGTTGGTGTCTTTGTGGTATCTATGATATAAATGAGTGTATGTACGTAAGAAACTATCAGCTTTCAAGGAAAGAGAATCGACCTAATGAGCGGCATAGTCTGTATAAATACGTCAGTAAGAGTCCACATTTATCTTGTGGGAAACCGCTCGCGCACCCCTCGGGCACACGTCCGTTGTCTGATTGACAAAATACAAGTAGATCACTGTTTTAAAACCACAGAATGAGGAATTTGATTTAATTCTCGTTTGTTTTAGCCCACCGTCCTTTAATGTTGATTTTATTACCGTTGTGTCATAATGAAGTCATCATGTGGCCCACATAATGCATGCAATAGTGTGTCACTTTCCTTAAGAGGGACGAAAAGTTGTGGGGTTTTTTTTTTTTTAGAGAAAGTCCTTCCTCTAATCTTTTGATTTACAATGAAGTTTAGTGCATGCTAGTACAGAGTATATGGTTGGAAATTCTGTTTAACGTTTTCATGTTTTTTTAAAAATCTAATTATCTCTCTGCAACCATTGTGTGTAAATTCGTGTTGAACGTAAAATCAAATTATCTGTATACATCAGCATAAGTGTTGAATTTGAAAAAAATGAACGGAGGTGCAAGCTAAAAACAATTTTGCATTTTGATTCAGTAAAACATATATTGGGCTAAATGATAAATAAGGAAAAATAAGCCTGCCTCGCACACTCATCAATTTCGTCTTCTTTTTGCGCACTAGTATTTAAATAATAAGTGTTTCGGAGAATTACTTAAATAATATAAAAATAACTTTCACATGTCTTATTTAATTGGTCTTCGTAAGGCGTTCATCGATCTATTTTCTTAAATTTTTTAATTAGTTATGTCGGGATTTTCTTCTTCTTTTTGAGAACTGTTATCGGTCCATCAAACATCACTAGAATTATCAATCATTTTGACATGACAAATGGGTTTGTTTTAGTTTTTATCTTATTTCTATTTCATTTCCATTTCTAAATGTCATGCATTGACCTTGATAACAAAGTCATCGGTGATTGAACGCAGAACTGAACTAACACAATGTACCTTTAAAAGATTTCAAGAACAAATAAGTGTGCTACCATGGTATTACAACATCATTAATCAGGATCTCTTTTTACTTGGTTTATACTGTACTTTACAAACTAAATTATTTGTTTAAAACATTGAAGGAATTAGTAATTTTGGATAATTCCCACGATCCTCCTAGTTTCATTTTACCATTTTACCCATTTTTAACAGTATATTGTAAAGAGATGTCGATTTTTAATGAAATCGATTATTGACACTAAATTGCGTTAAAGAGTTGTTCATCCAACCAAAATATTAATACTTTTAAAACACTTTTAAACAACAACTAAGAATATTTACATACATTGGATTATTATAAAATTTTAATGCACGGCAATTTTGAAGAACTATGAAATTTTAGACGAGGAACTTGATAACAACTTACAGAAATAAATTGTGGACATGTTTTGTTAGTATTTGGGAAGAGCCTGTAATTGTTACTTATAACCCTCCCATTTGAAAATTTCTATACCAGAGTATGCATGTAGTGTAAATTAGTGTCGGTATAAAAAATTCTATCAAGAAAAAATATGACGTATTTTCTCATCTGTTATTTTTCTGAAAATTGATTTACTGGTTACCTATTGCTTTAATTCATGTATGTATATATAGTAAAGTAGTTGTTTATCAAATTGACATTGTGCATTTGTTTAATTTATACCAATTTACAAAAAGTACCATATATCATAAAACTGACAAGAATATATTATTTTGATTTTAAATTACACCTGTTCCATTGATTCTAATCTCTTTTTCCAATCTTCTGAAGGTGGAAGAAGCGGTCGGCGTGGAATGACCAGAAATCTACAATGGCGTTCAGGGGGTCACCAGAGGTGGGGGAACCACCGTGGTGCATTCATGGGGTAAATAGGGACACGCCCCCTGGTTGCTTCGGTGTCTGGGTCGGTGACCAGGGGGTGGTAGTTTGATGGTTGAGTGGTTGTGATGTGACGTACTTCATCCGTCCGTTGTTCAATACGATCTCCAGCTTTATAAATCTGTTAGAAACATGAATTTGTTTGTGTGACTGTTAGAATAAAAATTATGTTGTTACCAGAGTTTTTCTTGTGATGTCTTTGATTAGAGGGAAAGGGAGCAAAGTCCGTATGAATACAAGCAAATTATTAAATTTTCCTATATATTTCTTCTCTGTTCTCAAAATTCACTCTACATAATGGAACACAAGAGATTACATAAATAGGAATTGAATTGAGCATATTTTATTGGATTAGACACAAGTTGTTTAACTTTGATTTAATTTCATTTTAACCTAGATATTTAACTTAAATTGATACATATTTAAACACTATAAACAGTATAAATGCAGAAGATGTTTGTTTTAATTAGTGTTTAAATGTAAAGAGAAATAATGTGTATGTATGCTGATTCTTTTAACTTGGTAATGTTTTGATTTCAACAATATATATCAACCAAACACTTTTTCCTGTAATTTAAGTGTGCACATATTAGTTCATTTGAAGGAATTCTCTACAATGTTACCGGTACGTCATTCTTGGATAAATTGACATTTTAGTATTTTGTATTTTTAAAATTTTCAGTATAATTTTTCATTATCCTCTCTTTTTTTCTTTTTTTTTTTTTTTGGGGGGGGGGGGGGGGGGGGTAGGGACAAATATAAGACCATCTATTTAATACTCTGAGTAGCTTAGTACAAAACAATACAAAAATGACGTATGTATTGATCTTCAAAAATGTTTTGACTTTGTTAATAGAGATATGATGTTATATTAACTTTTGATACACAATAAATATGGTAAGTTATATAACTCGATAAAAATATATACCATCAGAATCATGTGTAAGATTTAATGGGCAACTCACAAATCGGTTATCGATTGTTAAACTGGCGTGAAACAGGTGGATAATTTATCTCCTACATATACCTTATTTCCATTAATGACCAGGTACATGCTATTAATCAACAATCTAGATTTTGGAAAAGAGCTTGTAAACCTCAAGCTTTCCATCTTGTTATATTAAGATATATCACTTTCATAGCGAAGTCTCCAAAAAATTTACAAAAAAGTGTTTTAAATAATCCTTACATGGCTGGTGCAGATGATGGAGAGTACTAATAAACACAAACAAACAAATCCAGATGTATACAAGTACATTTTCGTAAAAGTAGGTCAAAAGCAGTTCTAATCAATTTTGATTTTACTTTTTACTATCAAATAAGCTAGAAGCAGTTAATAGCTATAGGTCTCTGGGACTAACATTTACTTATAAATGTACTGGTAATTTTTTTGGAGAAAATCTTTCGCGTTACTTGATAAAGCAGGGCAATGTGCTCTTGGGAAAATATTATCTACAATTCATAGTAATAAAGGCTTTAGGTTTAACTGAACGAGAAACTATTTTACTATTGTGTAAAACCAATGTTGGGCTATTAGTCCAATGTCCTGAAGTTCAAAAAATGGGCTGCCCGCACTTTTTTGTCACTCGACGTCTTTCTTATTTTTACATGGATGTAGAATTTTTTTAACCAACTGCATGGTTCCTCCACTTTTTGATATACATGTATATAGTATCAAAATGTTATTGAAAGTTCATATGTAAGAAGCTTCCTGCTTACCCCTTTTACCTGCTTTTTTTTTAGCTATATACACTGTACATGTATACTGGTAATGATCTGCACAGATTTAAAAAAATATTTCATTGTTCATGGATCTGAAGGTAAAATATTCTTTTGAGTTTGAAAGATTAAATTTAATTAAAAAACCCCCACTAATCTAAGTTTCTTTAATTAATACAAATACACATTATTCCATCAAGTTTTTTACAACATCTATCAAGACACACAATTTTTATAACAAATAGGAACCTTTAATCAGTTTATACATGTTTAGTTGTGTAGTGTGTGATCAGAATGCAATTTTCTTCTTCTTCTTCTTTGGTTCATTCTTCTTCCTCTCTTCATCCTCCAACTTCCTCTCCAGGGCCTGTCTCCTCATCAGCTCGGTGTCCTTGACTGGTGATGATTCAGAAGAACTTCTGCCTTTGGCTGGACTCTTCTGAGGTGAGCTGCTGGGTGATGATTTCACAGGACTCTTGTCAGTGAGTGAAGCTGGTAATCTGCTGGTCTCCCAAGAGTTGATGGATGGAGTTTTCTTCTCATCAAGAAAGTCATCATCTGCTTCATCTGCTACGACTGGTCTGGTTAAATATGCATAACGAGTCATTATTTGTCTGTATAGATCCTGGTTATCTTCAGAAAACCCTGAGGATCCAAGTTTCTTCACTTCTTCCTCAAATTCTTTTGACATGATCATGTTATTTTCAAAGGCTGTGCTCACAAACACGGCAGTTTCAATGTGCTTTCTGGATGTTTTAGCTCCCTGGGATTTGTAGTCGTCAATCTCTTTGTCTTTAGCTCCTATGATTTTAACCAACTCTTCATTTCTACGGGCCAATTCTGCAACCATAGCTAGAAGAGGTACATTGAAATTTTCTGAAATCAACTGACTGTCGGCCTCCGTACACTGAAACTTCCACACAAAGGCCATTCCTGCCAGTTGTGAATCAACATGAATGTCTAGTTTTTTCTTATTCTCTGTAACAGTGACCGACATTTTCTTGGATGAATTCTCAAGGCAGTTTTGGATTTCATCTAGTATCCTTGTAGCTGTAGCCTTCACGCTAGGATTCAGTGAAACTGTTCTTTTTTCCAATTCAACACCTTCTAGACGCTCAAACCAAAAGTTACAGTTGTCTGTGAAAAGAAGCTCGTAAGAATCGTGCGTGTATTTGCACTTGAATAGATACTGTTGTTTGTCAATCGTTATTGGCTGCCATGGACATGCCTTTAAGTCAGGCTTCCACTTTCTTCTCCACTCGACTTCTGACATGTTTTCACCAAAATAAACCTACTTTCGGTTTATGCAAAGCTAGCAACGTTGTTTTCGTAAACGCATGTACGATTAAAAATAATAGTCAGTAGTTTCTTAAAAAACGACAACTGTTGTTTTTAATAATATACCAACACTTATGTACTTGGGGCTTAAAACATACGGATTATATTTTTTATCAAATATACAAGGTCATTAGCCATACTTTCAGATTTGCATATTGGCGGGAGATGAAGGAAGTTGCTGAGGTGACAGAAGATGCATGATGCTTATAGATGTTAAGAAAGGTAACAAGACAAATTCTTTTTAAGAGAAGGCTAGAAAGTTGAATTGTTTGGAAACATATGGTTTATCTATTTCTATTATAATACTCTATTTATACTCTCGGTCATCACGTTTTCTGCGTAATCGTATAACACAGTAATTAAAGTGCTTGCCTTAACGTTATTTTTCTGAAACGAAATAAGTTCATGCGAAATAGTAGGTCCCAATATCAAATTTATCTTAATGTATATAAGCTTTAGTCGGAAAAAATTAGAAAAATGAAGAAAACATGAAAAACGTTGCTTTCCATGAAAAACAATTGAAAGTGAAAGTAAAGTTTTTTAAAGGGATAAAAACTTGTTATAGGCCTAAATGTTATATATATTGTTGTAGCAGGTATGACACTTATACTGCCAGAAGTTGACCGACATCAAGCTGTTCATTAACAAGCTTTCTGTTTCTTGATTGCTGTTATTTACAACAAGTTTTAATTTATAATGTAATTCAAACACTTGAGAATTCGAACCCTGAAGAGTAGGGTTCAAATTCTTTAAGAGAACTTGATCATACTTAGCATGCTCAAGGTCCATAAGAACTCATACTCACAGAGATCAACATTGATGTCACAGATTATGGCACGCCAAATTCACAAAAATGAGCTAATCATAGTTTCTCAGTCGATAAACTAGGTTTAACGGTTGTAAACTATAGTTTACGGACAGAAAACTACAGTTAACGACGATAATCTATATTTTACATCTGTAAACCATAGTTAACGCGATCATCTATGTTTCAGAAGTGTAAAACTATAATTAACTCTGAAAACAACCATTTGCGACTGCAAAACATAGTTTATCTGATGAATATAGTTTCACGAGTGTGAAACTATGATTGACAACTCTTAACCATAGTTAAAGAATGCAAATTATAGTTTACAGATGTGAATCTATATTTATCAGCAAAATCTATCGTTAACGTTATTTGCAGACAGATAAACTTAGATTATCATTCGTAAACTATAGTTTACAACCATTAAATATGATTGTGCAGATGAAAACTATAGTTAACGAATCGTTAATTATAGTTAATGAATCTTTAACTATAGTTTACGGTTCGTAAACTATAGTTTACGGTTCTTAAACTGTAGTTAACAATAAACTATTGTTAACTATAGTTTAGCGTCCGTAAACTATAGTTAACAGTTTATAAACCTAGTTTATCATCTGTGAAACTTTATTTAACGCCGTTAATCTTAATTTTACATCTGTAAACCAAAGTTAACGCGATCATCTATGTTTCAGAAATGTAAAACTATAATTAACACTGAAAACAACCATTTGCGATTGCAAAGCATAATTTATCTGATAAATATAGTTTCACGATTGTGAAACTATATATGATTAACACCTCTTAACTATAGTTAACGAATGTAAATTATATTTACAGATGTGAATCTATATTTATCAGCAGAATTTATTGTTAATGTTTTTTGCAGACAAATAAACTTAGATTATCATCGGTTAACTATAGTTTACAACCGTTAAATATAGTTTTACAGATGAAAACTATAGTTAACGAATCGTTAACTATAGTTTGCGGTTCGTAAACTATAGTTAACAGTCGATTAACCTAATTTATCAAATGTGAAACTATGTTTAGCTCATTTTTGTGAATTTGGCGTGCCATAGGAGTTTATGGTCTGTCCCAAGATATTTATGCATCACATTTGGACGATTTTTAATAAAAATACACATACCTGTGAAAGACGTGCAATTGAAATTGATGAAAGGGAAAATATCCAAGATATCTTCATTGACACATTATCATTTTTCGCTCGGAAAAATTCACAGGAACGGAAACAGATTTCTTACGGAGATTTATAAATGGAAAATGTTGACATCTTTTCTCCATTCGGAAGTCATTTGGAATACCTCGCACAATTTTTCAACGTTATCGTCTGGGTACTTTGATTTCTTTTGAAATGCAAAATCCCTGTAGACTTTTTATTTTTAGCCGTGTATTGAAACCTGACAAGCTAGAGGGCGTTTCAAAGGAGAATCTTGTGATTTTTTCATACTATTGAATGAACATCGTTTGAACACAGAGGTATTTATAAATATTGAGTAATTTAAGAAAATGTGCTGCATAAATACCTTGGGACAGACTATAGGCAGCCTAAACCAAGAAACACAGAATTATACTTTATAAATTATTCTGCTACAGGGCTAGAAGTTATTTTTTTGGTTAAATGGACTTTCAACCACTAAGGGTGCAACGATAAACCGTGAGACGGTATATCACGGTAAAAATATGCTACGGTTCAATGTCACGATACTGTAGGCTATACCGCGGTTCGGTATTTCGATCCGGAAAATTTTTATCCGTCCGATTCGGTTTGAAAATTATATTTTCAAAATGGCTTCCGGTGTTGAAAAACGTGCTTCGCATTATTTAATTTTGCCCCCTGCTACAGTGCATTCCATAAATTTTCGATATGGTAACATTTTGGGTTTTGTAGGATAAACGAAATTGGTTAACAAAGTTCCCATATTGAGTGTTTCTACATGCAAGCACTATTTTGCAGACGTTTTCCTACAAACAAACGACATAATTATTGCACCTCATATAAAACGGCATTATCCATGCATTTGTCTTGTCGCAAGAAATTAATGCCACATTCCTAGATGCGCAAAAATGCATTGAAAATTAAAGGTCATCCTAGTCATTAAATATTTTGGTTTCAGAAAATTCATTTCATCTATAATAAGAGCATAAATAATTTAATTGTTGTCTGTGTTGAAATAACGATATTGATGTCAACATTAGATTTTTACTTTATGCAGATCATGTTGACATTCTGATATTTATACAGCTGATTAGGAAAAATATGTGGAAAAAATTATGTAACTAAAAGTTGGAGATTAAACAATATTACCAAAGTATGTGTAATTGTTTATTTGTTATTTTTTAAAAGCACATCAAAAGTATCACGATACGTATCGTATCATATTGTCTGTATCGTGATACGTATCGTATCGTGAGGCAAGTGTATCGCTGCACCCCTATCAACCACAATCTTGATTGGTCTGGCAGGGTTCGACACTAACTTTTTTATGCATTAGTCCAGTTGGACTAGTGCCTGTTTATTTTAACTAGTCCGCAGGCAATTTTATTTGCCCGTCAAAATAAATTAAAATGCATAACCGTATTTGCCTTATATAATATATGCACTTTTTAAATAGAATTTGTAAGAGAGGGGTGCGTAATATACACCATAACGTTTTTCTTACAGATGTTGCACTTGTTTAGTTGTATTGTGCTATGCAGTACATAGCAATGAGCTGCGTATTCACTACCTCCGTGTACTTGGTGTATGCCGCCATTGCAGATGTTATAAATAGATCTGTGCAATAGATCCGGGCTATGAGTTACCTTGTTCTTTTCATTATATAAGTTCTTTAAAAATCTGTTTAAAATATAAGCAATTTATGACAAATGATTTAAACACATTCATTTGAATTAAACAACTCACAGAAGATTCGTTTCACCTTTATTTTTTTTAAACACGTAAGCATCCCTATCGAAGCTGTTGTGAACATGTGCGCTTGTCACCTATTTTCTCGAACATCCCCTTAGAGCAAAGAAATAATCAAGTCACCCATAACATCATGCATACCTCTGTTGTTTTCGGTAACTCTGCAATCACTGCAATGTTTCATATGCTAGATAATAAAAATCTAGTCTTGGTTTTCCAGTAAAATGTCGACAATCACACATTGTTAATTAACACATTTTTTTAAGCAAAACTTTTTGTTTAAGTCCGACCGGACTGACTAGACAGAAATTTTGTAAGTCTGAAGGAAAATCTATTAGTCTGTGACTAACGGACTAAGGTTAGTGTCGAACCCTGTCTGGTTGGAATTTTTACAGTCCCATTAAACCAACAAACTGTTTAGACTGCCATAACAACTCTCTGTCTTGTGCAACCATATTTTTGTCCAAAGAAATTTTCTTTACAAAACACTGTCAATACTGTACAGTAGTTGGGGCTATATGGTAGCTTAGTGGTAGAGTTGCAGGGTTCCCGGGTAGGATTCCTGGTCCAGCCATATACCGGGTATTTTTATTGTATTTATGTGCTCATTCCTCCTTTCCCACTGCAGGCGGTGCTGTGGCCTTCCTTGTTCAGGCAATGTATATGTAATTGTAAGTCCTGGCAAGGTGAACTTGTGTCTTTCGGGTCAAAGACTATTTAAATATGGAGGAATGTAGCAGTTAGGGGCTATAATTGTACCATGGATGTTTGTCTGGGTAGCTCAGTGGTAGAGCGCCTGACTAGAGTTGCAGGTGTCCCTTGTACGATTCCAGCTCCAGCCATTTATTTTTCATTGTATTTATATGTTCATTCCTCCTTTCCTACTACAAATAATTAATGAGACATCTAAAGCAGATTGTTAATAACAAAGAATTTTTTTATTCACTGGAATATGTAAAGGAAAACTTTAAAACTTATGCATCCATATAAAGAAATCCAATAATCAATCTGGGTGTGAAGGGGATATTGAGGGTTTGCCTCTCAAATCAATGAACACAAATTGCAGATTAAGTCACATCTCGAATGTATTTTAGATATTTTTGATGCTAGTGTAGAGTCAGAATTTTCTTGATTTATTAGTGATGAAATTGCACAATGATAACCTGATCCCAAATCCATGCAGAAAGTGGTGAAAGTTTTTGAGACATTTTTCTCCTACTTAGTCCTTTGAATGGTCATATAGGACGGTCTAGACTACATACAGAAAATACCATAAAATGAAATAGCTAAAAGTGCATTTTATCTTTTAAAAGCTCTAGCTCAAATTCCAATCTTTATGTTCCCATCATGACCTCAATTTTTTGAGCCCTATGCAAGCACTGCGGACAATTCATGTCGACTGATTATCGGTATGATGAATACATAAGAAAGAGTTTGTAATCCTGGTCTCTCAGAGATGTACTGTAAATACATGCACCTTACACCTTGGTTGTAATCACACAATTCATTTTTAGTATGGCCCATTGACAATTTTAACAGAGAGGTCATTTTCCCACTAACCTTTTTTGCCTCCTGAATCACTAGTACACCCCTGATTTACTCTGAATAACTGATAACTCTCATGCAGAAGAGAGATCATAATCAGAAGTTCACTGTAAATCACTATATTTAATACATCTTGGATCCAGATCTCTGTACATACCTCATTAAACCTGAAAGAATAATCTTCTTCTTTGAGTGAATGATAAGATGTTACTTGTACAGTAACACTCAAAAGTGAAAACTCATCTAAGGATTTGGAAAGTGGTGTTAATTCTATTAACCCATTCTCCTTTAGATACAAGCTAGTAAAAGCTCTTCTCTCAAATTCTTATCTAATTTTAAACTTTGGCATTTGCTGATATCAAGTTACTTAAACTTTCATGTGTAATACATTACTTTACAGGAAGTAGTCTTTAAAGCAGATAAAATTTGTAATGGAGAGACAGAATTGTAGTAAGCAGACTCTGTATCACCTGAAGAGGATTGGCCCCGCCCCCAACAGACCCAGAGTGGTGAATGTAATGGAGTAAGTACCACTGTGGTGTATCTCTCATCCATCAACCTAAAGCAGTTTTGAAGAAAAGTGTATTTCTTATAAGTGTAAAAATCATGATACTGAATCAGTAACTTCAACTTCCGTGACATTGATTTCACTATTGAGTTAAAGCTGTTCTTATTTTATGATTTTCATCATATCATTGCATTGATAATTTGATTTTGATGAATTTTTGTTTCAGTTTTTTTAAGGTGACAAGTCTGATTGGAAGGAATGCACTGCAAGTGGATTTTTATATTGACTCAAATGAAAGGATGCAGTCTCACATGATTTCTCGTTGCCATGCTCGAGTAGTGCGACAACAAAACAATGACCACAAGTTGTTTGACGATAGTTTAAATGGCATCTTTGTTAACCATATAAAGATCAGAGGTATCAATGATTTTTTTTAAATGAACAAATATGCAAATAATATTTGCTAAATGCATGAAAAATGGACGGTGATTTAGAGTGTTGTGTTATAACACAAGATCATCTACAGTAATATCTTGTTGCTGTTTTTATTGTGTTAACAACTACTGTATTATTACTCTGTGTTAGCTGTAATGATTGAGCAGAAATTTTTTTTCATTTATAACATTTGTAAAATCTTGTGTCAATTGTGACAGTAAGATGGTATATTTATTTGATCTCTGTGCTTTCTTTGTTCTGGTGTATATAGAGTTGTCGTTCTTTCAGGCTGTGTGATTTTGTGTGAGGGCGATCGAGTGACCTTTGGTCACCCAGGGGGGCGGGACATTCCTTTTGGGACCTGGGAGCGGCAGGTCAACAATCATCACCAATTCATTGTGAGTTCACACCAGTTAGCACCAATATTCTTAATTTTGCTTTTGCATAGTTTCTAATTAACAGAAAGTAATTAGTTTCTTAGATGGTATCCAGTGCTGAAATGAACATAATGATTTGAACATTTTTATACCCCCCGCAAACAAAGTTGGGGGGGGGTATATAGAAATCACCATGTCCGTCTTTCCGTCTGTCTGTGCAATCGTGTCCGGTCCATATTTTTCTTTTGGAGGAACCTTGGAAGTTCTTACTTCACGCAAAGATTGCTTATGACCTGAGGGTGTGTCATGATTTTGAACCAAGGTAATTTGGGCAAGTTCAAGGTCACTGGAAGGAAAAGTGCAAAACTCGTGTCCGGTCCATATCTTTCTAATGGAGAAACATTGGAAGTTCTTGCTGCATACAAAGATTGCTTATGACTTGAGGGTGTGTCATGATTTTGACCCAAGGTTATTTGGGCAAGTTCAAGGTCATTGAAAGAAAAGGTTCACAATTTGTGTCTGCTTTATACTTTTCTTATAGAAAAACATTGTAAGTTCCGACTTCACATAAAGATTGCTTATGACCTGAGGATGTGTCATGAACTTGACCCAGAGTCGGTTGTGCAAGTTCAAGGTCATTGTTTAAAAAATGCATAATTCCTGTTTAGGCCATATCTTGTAATGGAAAATAATTAGAAGCTAAAATTTGACACAAAGATTACTTGTGTCCTGTAAATATGTCTTGACCTTGAGCTTTGGTCATTTGTGCAAGTTCAAGATCACTATAAGAAAAAAGGTGCAATAATTACTTTCTAATAGAGAAATACTTTAGTTATTATATTTTCTTAGCGGGGGGGTATCATTTTAAGCTTGCTCACAGTACCTCTAGTTTTCAATGGAACAGTGATAACTCTATTCTATTTCATGTTTCTTACCAGTGATCCATCTACCCCCACCCTCAAGAATATGAAAGCAACAACCCCCCAAACAGAACATTGATAAATCTTAATTCTTTCCCTTGAATTAATTTTTAATGGATTTTCAATGTACTGTAAACATTGATATTTTTGCAATGCATTTTGTTAATACTCTGTTCTGCGAGCGCTCTATAGTGATCAGTCTGTCCGTCCATCTGTCTGTCTGACATCAATTGTCCTGAGCATATTTTCCCTACCCGTGGCCAAATCTGCCTCATGCTACATCCACATAGTGATTTTGGGTAAACGATGTGCAGTGACCTTAAAGAAAGTTTCTGGGTCAAAAGTTAAGGTCAAAGCAGACCTATGTGTAAAATCCTAGTCCAGACCTTATATTTTATCCTCTTGGCCAAATCTGTTTCATACTTAACCCACAGAGAGCTTTTAGATAAACTTAAGTTTCTAGATTGAAGGTCAAGGTCATTTTGTAATTCCTTGTGAAAAAAATCCTTGTTTGGACCATATATTCTTTACCCTTGATCCTGTCTTGCTCATATTTTTAATAAAGAGTGCTTTTGGGTAAAGGGTGTGCAGTTACCTTGAAGCAATTTTTAAGGTCAAAGGTTAAGGTCATAGCAGATCTTTTTGAAATCCAGTGTTGGACTATAATATCTCTCATTTCGACCCAATCTTGATTAGAATTTACCATAATACTGTCTGTAGGATAAAGGGGTTACAGTGAACAGTCAAGGTTAGCAGACCTTTGTTTAAAATTCTTGTTCAGGTCCTATGTTTTTTCTTCTTGGTTCCTTCTGCCTTTGTTAACACCATATAATACCTTTTGGATATAGGATGTGGAATTATCTAGAACAAAAAAGTCATCTATATTCTTTATATCTTTATCTGTTTATGTCTTCTATTTATTGGGGCACTTTGAGATGGTCACCATCTCAATGATGTCTAGTATTTACACCACTAAATTCTTTCTTTTTTTGGTAAAAGTGTGAATTACTACCAGTGGCGAGATTTTTGTTTACAGTTGTGTTCGATTCTTTTTGATAAATTAAAGTAGTACAAAACAGATACACTATAATTTTCCTATTGTTCAATTTTCCTGAAATTTTGATATTTTGTTATTTGGAATAAAATCTATAGATATATGTAAAATTTTACAAAAATTTGACCTGACAATTTTTGCCCACATCACCTCAAACCTACTATTTGAATCTCCTTTCAGTGGAGTGTAAAATGAAATAGCCATTGTTAAAATTTGCTATGCGAATAAGTTACTTTTTAAGATATTACAAGCGTTTGTACCGCTATTTATACAGGAGACCTTTTTGTCACTTACAGAAATAAATTCTTACTGGTAACTGAAGGTAATTTCTGATGTAACATAATGTAAAAATAGCACTTGTAGATCATCTTTTAAGACGAAAATTTGCAACACTTAACGGTCTCCAAAAAGAAATTGTATAGTTCAAATTTGAATAAAATTTAGCAATACGATTGTCATGACCCCATTATTAAAATATATCAAAATAATGAAAATTTGGCCATGGGTTTTTGATTGAGGTTTAAGTATATTTGACGGAGGTGAAAATTGATAAAAATCCTTAATGACGTCATCATATTTGACCTTTGACCTTTTGATATGACCTTGAAATTTAATGGGCATGAAGTCTGAACACTGGTGATGGTTGTGTCTAAATTTCAGGTCATTACAGTAACGGGAACACAAGTTACACATTTTTAAATGTTAGAAGGCTGAATTGCACAAAAATCACATGAACGCTATTCAAATGTAGGTTTCAAATTTTCAAAATAACTGCATCTCAATTTTTTTCTGCCTTGAATAATTGATGGGTTTGATTTATATTTTTTCCTTAAGATAATGAATTAAAATTATCTTTTACATAATATTCAGCAAGTATTTTGTGTATTTGAGAAAATATTTCAAATAATTAATTTCGCGGGTGTTTTGTACTACCTTAAAAACGTTTTAAAATAACTTAATTCTTTTATTTTAGTTTGAAAAATGCTGTTGTGAGCCAAAATCCCCTGTGAAAAAGGTAGGACAATGCAACCAAGTGAAACTGAGAACACTTTAAAAGTTCAGTATTCTTTATGTTTAGAGATGAAATTAGTTTTAAAATTAATTAAACTTGTTTTGCTCTCATTACATTTTTTCAGAGTCCTAAAAGGGGAAAATTTGTCATTCCAAAGAAAACTTCCCCAAAAAACCTTGCTGCCAAGAGAGAGAGAAATCAAACTAGGACATTTACACAGGCAGATATTCAGGATCTAGTAAGACTTGCAGTAATTTAAACACAGCTGCAGTAATCAAAGACTCAGGCACTTTATTAGAGTTTTGCAGAGAATAATCCATTATTGGTGTTTCTTGTTCATGTCATACCTTCCTCTGTTAGAAATCATAATGCTTTAAAAATAATATCAAAAAGATAAATCTCATTAAAATCAATAGCATTAAGAGGGCTCGGTCGTAATGGCCATTCTTTTCATCCAGCCTTCGGCATATCGGAGTATCAAGTAGCATTATTTCCTGGCTATTATGCTCGGGATCGCCCTTCAAAAAAGCTTAAAACCTACCTGGAAATGACGTCACATACCGTATAAATAGTGCGTCCATTGTGATAAACACTCATATTTTTTCTGGCGACATCGGGACATGGGCCCTTGTCGGTTATATGGTTATTGCGGTGTTTAATAAATTTTCTAAGACGTGGTCTTAGTTACAAGGTTTGTAAAACCTTTGAAAATTTTCTAAGACGTTGTCTTAGTTATAAGGTTTGTAAAACCTTTGAAAACGAATTAATTATACCAATGACGAAGTCTTGGTTTGAAAGGATTGATAATCCGTGCATTTCGTTTTACACATGGTTCATGTGGCTTTACAACACAAGTTGTACAATACACGTTGTGTATTTGTTGAATAGCACGGTTAGATCACGCTGTGTTCAGAATTTTGTTGTGAATATATTTTATACCGCAAGTTTTACAGTACACGCTGTGTATTGGTTGATACGTTTATAGAACATGTTGTGTTCAGAATTACACCGCAAGTTGAATAATATACACGCTGTGTATATATTAAATAGTACAGTACAATTAGAACACGCTGTGTTCAGATTTTTTCTTGTGGTTTTATTGGTCTCAATATCGGGGATATAAATGAGACAAGAGAAGGAATTTCTCTTCATTGCTGACTGATACTGGAGATAATTGGTTTACGACCTATAATTTACAAAATGTAGTGCTCATAGTAAAATGACCGAAGGTCTAAAGTTTAAACAAAACAACAGTCAGGTTAATAATACAACCGTACTAAGTATAGGTGAAAGAAGATGTCAATTTAGAACATGAAATAAATGTTGGGTTATTGATCATGATAAAAAAGAAGTACTCAAGGCATCAGTTTGCACATGGTTGGAAATGAGTAGAGCTGATGATATCAGTAATATTATTTGGTGTCATTGAAGACCAAACAAGAAATTGCATGAATGAACAAGAATTTATTTTGTTTCTCGGAGCAATGCATTGGCTGTGAAATGTTTTAATTCTGGGATGAGAAGCTTAATTATGTATACATATATGTTTTCTGTACTACATGATATATGGTGTTTTCAAGTTATTGTCACAGAAAAGATGATTGTCTACATTACATTTATTTATATTATATTGTACAGTCGAAGATGTGAATGTTGTGAAGTTTGGAAGAAAGAAGCTTAAAAATCTTCGAGAATCATGAATTTTTTGAAAGATGAACTCATTCATAAAATATTAGAGAATTAAACCGATTACTGTTTGGAATGGGTGCGAAAGACAATTCATGCAGTGATTTGAGTCGTATCAATTGTCTGTGCAGTTTTATTCAGATATAAAGTTTGAGTTAAGAGTTATAAAGTTTGACTGAAATGACATTGAATGTCGAAAACAGGAGTACCAGTATTGATAGAAAAATTTGAATAAAAGACATATATATTTATATGTTACTAATAGAAAGAAATCGAACAAACATTAGGATACTTGACTTGAAAAGTACTTTTAAAATAAGTACAGGTAATATACATGTATTCAGTCAAATAATTTATATGGCTTTACTATTTAATTGTTTTTTGCATCCATAATTATTACAAAAGTCATAAACCTGCACATCATTATATGATTCATGAGGGTGATTTGAAGAAAAAAGAGCCAAACATTTATTGACTTAGATGATTTGATTTCAGACACCATACATGAATCTATTTTAATTAAGCTAATTTAAATGATGACTTCATGGAATCTGAGGCAAATGACAAGTATTGCTATGGCACTGTATAATATATAGAAATGAAGTTGTTTGATACATTGCTGAACTCCTGAGATATAATGCCAAAAAGAAAGGTTCAGAGTGAAAGAGGATCGAAGTGATCAGAATGAAACTCCAGAAATAATACAATGTTCACTATAATCCTGTTTGTTTATAACATTAAAACTTATTACCAAAGTATGGTACATGTTCAATTAGATTGAAATGAAAGAATATATTAAAGAAAGAGACTATAGGTGACCATCTTTTATTTCTATCCTAAACAAAGAATTTGGTGAATTAAACTTTTACCATCTGTCATGTACTAGTCTAGAATTAGATCAAAAATAAAAGCTATACTAGCTTGTCTAGATCATGCGATGCGAGTGGTTTCTACCAAGACAAATTGTCAATGGAGATGTCACCTAACAGTTAATTGTTTTACAACCTTCCTCTTTGGGGGAAAAATCCAGTGATAAGGATTATAAATGTAAAAACTAGATCGTTCTCGTTGCGAGCAACGAGTGGGTCTTCCGTCCGATTTTTGAAGAAATGAGATAAAACTCATCGTTTTAAAGACAAAATTGTGAGTCTACGCAAAAAAAAGGAAAAAATTTTTTCGGCACTCGGGGCTTGAACCCGGGTCGCCTGGGCACTGTCCACGACCATAACGACTGAGCTACTCGGGCTCTCGCTTCAGGACTTTGACGCTTAATATCTCGAGAATGCGTTGATCGATTTTAAAACAAATGACATACTCTGAATCAGAAAAAAGGTAACTATCAACTATAAAAAATTCAAAGAAAAATATTAAAAAATAAAAAAGTCGAAAAATTAATTTTTTTTAATTTCCTTCCGGTGACGACCGGAAGTGACGGCTGACATTCTCTTGACCGAGGTGCACCAGAAGAAAGGTAGATCTATCATCTCTCAAAGTTTTAGCCCTATATCTTTACTCGTTTTTGAGAAACCTGACAGACAAAATTGACTATAAAAAAATCGTTTTACGACGATAACTTCCGACCGGAAGTGACTTTTAAAAAATTGTCACGGCGGTATAAACTTCAGATAGCTAGGCATCATCCCTGAAAATTTTATGTAAATCGCACGAGCCATCTCCGAGAAATCGCCTGCACAAAATGTGTAAGGAAAAAAAGAATAATAATAATAACTAGACACGTTTTCGAGAAGAAAACATGATCTGTAAAAAGGAGTGGAGTACTTATGCTTTTCTG
>WFKH01010931.1:61851718-61873295 GCA_016163765.1 Magallana hongkongensis
TAGGGGCCAGCCCCTTTTTCTTGATATCAAATGAAAGGTCATTTAATTCTAAACACATTTTGTTCAACAAGTGTTTAGAAAATCGTTACAGTTCTAGAGATATATGGGGAAAAACATTTTAGGGGCCGACCCCTTATCTCTTTATAGCGGCCGTTTAACAAAATTTTAAAGGTTGCATATTGTTAAGTACATCGTTTTGAGCATCTTTCCTTCTATACTGCATTTCAAAATATTTTTCTTTTCTGAGATATAGGTGATCAAAATTTTGGACTTTTGGCCCCTAAAAACCCCTAATTATGTAACACATGATAAAATCATTACATTGCTTGGATAAATAACTGTGAGATAAACATATCTGCTTCTATAACCATTCACAAAATATCTATCAGTAAAGGGCTACAGATAAAAAACTTTAGAGCCCTCTAGTCCCCTAATTTTAGGGGCCAGCCCCTTTTCCTTGATACCAAATGAAAGGTCATTTAATTCTAAACACATTTTGTTCAACAAGTGTTGAGAAAATCGTTACCGTTCTTGAGATAAATGGGAAAAAACATTTTAGGGGCCGGCCCCTTATGTCCTTATAGGGGCCGTTTAACGAAATTTTAAAGGTTGCATATTGTTAAGTACATCGTTTTGAGCATCTTCCCTTCTATACTGCATATCAAAATTTCTTTCCTTTCTGAGATATTGGTGATCAAAAGTTTGGGCTTTCGGCCCCTAAAAACCCTTAATTATGTAACGCATGATAAAATTCTTACATTGCTTGGATAAATAACTATGAGATAAACATATTTGCTTTTATAACCTTTCACAAAATATCTATCAGTAAAGGGCTGCAGATAACAAAATTTAGAGCCCTCTAGTCCCCTAATTTTAGGGGCCAGCCCCTTTTTCTTGATATCAAATGAAAGGTCATTTAATTCTAAACACATTTTGTTCAACAAGTCTTTAGAAATTCGTTACCGTTCTTGAGATATCAGAGAAAGAAGGTTTTAGGGGCCGACCCCTTATCTCCTTATAGGGGCCGTTAAACGAAATTTTTATGGTTGCATACTGTTTAGTAGATCATTTTGAGCAACTTTTCTTCTATACTGCTTATCAAAATATTTTTCCTTTTTGAAATATAGGTGATCAATGTTTTGTACTTTTGGCCCCTAAAAACCCCTAATTACGTAACACATTAGAAAATCATTATATTGTAAGGCAACATAACTGTAAGATAAACATATTTGCTTATATAACCTATTATAAAATATCTCTCAGTTAAGGGCTATAGATGAAATACTTTAGAGCCCTCTAGAACCCTAATTTTAGGGGTCAGCCCCTTTTTCTTGATATCAAACAAAAGATCTTGTAAATTTAAACATTTTTTGCATTACATGTTTTCACAAAATATTTTCCAGAAAAGAGATAAACAAAGAAAAGCACGAAAATTCACGACGCTTTTGTTATCTCAACTTTCGAGCCCTACCGAGCTTTGGCGCATTTAGAGCTAGACATATAAAACAACAACCATGCAAAACTTCAATCTTTCATCTACCAACCGTAGAAATTTGAGCTCAATATCTTTTATGGTTTAGGAGAACGACTGAAGACAAAATACCCATATAAAAATTGGAAAAATCTCAATATCTCAAAAACGGATGTGACGTCATCAATGCAAAAAATTTGCTATCAGGTTCAGATCAATATATATCATATCTGAAAATATGATGGAGATCGGCCGAGCCGATTCTGAGAAATCGCGTGCACAAAAATCGGAAGAAAAAAAATAATAATAATAATAGGGAAAAAGAAACCGAAGAATAATAGAAGGGTCTTCCGCTGAAGACGGAAGACCCTAATAATAGAATGTTGCAATTGAATGGTAAACTGACACTTATATACAGTAAGTTATTGAATAGAGTATTAAATATACAATATGAAACATATGGGATTATGTTTGATAATGTTCAGAGACACTAAAATTTGATTTTTTGAGACTCTCTTAATACAAGATGGGTTATATGAGTAAATTGAATTTGGAATTACGATACACTAGCACCGTGTTTACATTGTTCATATTAAGAAAAAGCAAAAAACAAACTGATTTTCATACATTTATTATATACTTAATGTATATGTATTAGTTGATGCATTGGAATGGTTTCTGTTATATGTGAATAATTATAGATTATCTCTTCAGAACTTATTATCAGAACTGACCTCTTCATGAAAAGACATATTTTATTTACTTGCTAATGGTGTTTATTATATATGAGTTTACAAATTTAAAACAGATTTTTAAAACATTTCTGGTAATATTCAGAATTTGAAACAGAATATAAAATAGTAACTTAGATATATGTGTTAAGACATTGTGTGAAAATTAAGGCTATGTAGTAGCTGCAACAGAAAATTAAAATGATGGGAAAAATTTAAAAAATTAAAGATGATTGAATTTCTTTTGCAAATGATTGAGAAAGTTCTCTTTCTGAATTTTCTAATTGTGTCATATTGATTGAATTATGAATTAACAAAGAAAAAGATGTTAATTTATATTTTCGCTTACTTCAGATCATGAAATTTGATTATAATACGTTATTTCAAGATAGTGATTGTGTTTAAATCATATCATGCAAAGGACAAAGATATTAAATTTACAATATTTACTGTTCAAGAAATGTTTAATCTAGCTGCTGGCATATATGTAAATAATGTTACCCTGGATATTGCATATCTGATTAATAAATTCCAAGAAAGATTACAGGGAAAACATTTGTTCCTGTTTATTTTTGCCCCTTTGTCAGTGGGTGAATTAATTAAGACTAGGCGAATTACAATGTCTTAAATTGTCTCTCTATAAACAAAGCTTTGTCTGGGCAAGTTTTAATTGCGACAAAACTGTATACAAGCTAAGAAAATAACACGGGGCAAAAATAATCCTGTATACAGTGCCCAATTGTTGGTCTTATTGTGATTACATGAATATAAATATATTGATGACCAAAAAATGACATTACAAAGAACTTAATATTATATTTCATATCTTGTCATAAATGTGTTAATACACAAAAATTAATGTCATACAATTTTCCCACCTAGGGAAAAGTTATACATTCCATGAATATACATGTATATGTAAATAATAGATTGTTTATTATAATGAGATATATATATATGTATTAAATTCATGGAAACTAAAATATGAAATTCCATATACTTTAAGAGAAAACAGTACCTAGCTAGAGGTTATAATCTTTTATTACGAGTCATAAATATTAACTTTTTTCATATTGAAGATATAAAATTTAGAAAAGATTGCAAGTTTTGAAATTAGTTTTCTGAAGACTTATTAATTCATGCAGAGTTTGGTTGTACAGTGTATTAATATATCAAAATGGATGTGTTATGAAGGATTCGTGTTTTGATTTATATATAAATACCACATACCAGGAAAGTCGTAGATATTGATTTAAGAATTTTCAAAGGAACGAATGTTAATGTTCAAAGACATCAGACAAGATTATACCTGACATCCTTCTGTACACTAATGAATTGCTTTTACTGATAATATTTAAGTTTCAAAGAGAACTGAACATATCTTAATATATAGCTATATAGCTAGACAAAATAGGACATATATATAAATATGTCTTTTAGTTTATATAAGAATGATTGACATATAGGTACTTCATTAAGAGTAAATATTTCTCTTATCAGAGGGTCATTGTATCTTAGTTATGTTGCAAAACTTAATCATACATTAATATGATACTTTATATTCAAGAAGAAAACATTTGTTTTCTACATTACATTGGAAGCTAGAAGATCATACATTTAATTACAATATAGCCGTATAGTATGTGTATGTGTACCCTACATATCAGACAGTAAAATCTGACATTTCAATGAATGCAATTCATTCTTCTTTCAATTAACATCTTACAGACAGAAAATTAGATATAGTTTTGGATTTTACAAACAGTGTATTTTACTTATATCACAGAGAAGTGAGGCAGAATGGTTTAAAAAAAAAAAAAACAAAAACAAAAAAAAACAAAAAACACCCCATTAATCATGCAACCACAATATGGACAATTATTATAGAAATTGGTGGGGAAAATGATGGGTATATTTTATGTGATATGTGGCCAAGATGATCAAGCAATTTTGCTTTTCCACATGATGAAACCAAAGTTAATTTATTAAAATGGTCTATGTTATTTAAATCATTGATTGAGAATCTTCTTTATTTGGAAGGATTTTTATTTATTGTCAAATACTTTGAAGATGCTACTTGATACTCCGATATGCCGAAGGCTGGATGAAAAGAATGTCCCCCTCATCCAAGCATTCCCCCGGATGTGATGGATGAGGGGCATTCTTGGAAGACAGCCTGAGGCTGAGGAGTATCAATGTTCCCTCCCTGTATGGGTTTTGAAAATTGTTTATCCCACCTCAAATAAAAATACATATTTGACAATAAATCGGCTTTAAAATTATGAGTGTTTATCACAATGGACGCACTATTTATACGGTATGTGACGTCATTTCCAGGTAGGTTTTAAGCTTTTTTGAAGGGCGATCCCGAGCATAATAGCCAGGAAATAATGCTACTTGATACTCCTCAGCCTCAGGCTGTCTTCCAAGAATGCCCCTCATCCATCACATCCGGGGGAATGCTTGGATGAGGGGGACATTTTTAGACTATTTTATTCTCCTTAAGAACAAGAGCTCTTTATAAAATATATGGAAATATTCAAATTTTAAAGTTTATACATTTGGATTTTTTCTTTATTAAAAATAGTTTATAGCTATAAAACTCCAATCCAAAAATTTAAGGTAGATCTGATAGGATGTGTTAACCACCTCCTTAAAAGCAATGAATAATCAAAAGAATGTTTGTGTTCTAACTCCCATCAAATTTGTTATTTAAATATCACTTACAATGCTTAAAAAGATTTGATATATGATGAAGTAATGAGTACATATAATTGTTTTGTAGAAGGAAAAGAGTGAAGCATTGTTTCCAACATGTTCCAAGGAGGACAGTTTATCAACAGCTGGAATCAATAACTCAGAAACCTCAGAAACAACAGCACCTGTTGATAAAGTTGAAGTTTCATCAAGTACAACAAATGATCAATTATCAGAAGGCCCTGATGCTTCAATTTCAGACACCCCGAAAGCAAAAGAAGATGTTGAAATCTTAGATACTGCTAGAGCTACAAGTGTTGAATTCTCAGAAATTCTCATAATAAGGACAGATGTTGAAATCTCAGAAAATCAAATAGCCACACCTGTTGTTGACATCTCAGAAAATGTCAGAACCACAGCAGATGGTGATATCTCGAATATTCCCAGATCAGATGCTGACATCACAGATATTCTCAAAACAGATACTGAAATCTCGAACATTCCAAGATCAGGTGCTGATATCTCAGATATTCCAGGATCAAATGCTGACATCTCGGACACTCCTGAATCAGTTGATGACATTTCGGACATTCCCAGATCAGATGCTGAAATCTCGGGCACTCCCAGATCAGAAGCTGACATCTCAGACATTCATAGAACAGATGCTGACATTATGGACACTCCCAGAACAGATGCTGACATCTCGGACACTCTCAGACCAGATGCTGATATCATGGACATTCATAGAACAGATACTGACAGAACAGATGCTGACATCTCGGACACTCTCAGACCAGATGCTGATATCATGGACATTCATAGAACAGATACTGACATCTCGGATATTCCCAGAACAGTTGATGACACCTTGGACAATCCCAGAACAATTGTTGACATCTCGAACATTCATAGAACAGATACTGACATCTCAGATATTCCCAGAACAGAAGCTGACATTTTGGGCTCTCCCAGAACAGTTGACGACATATTAGACACTCCAATAACTACAACTGTTGATGAAATCTCTGAGGCTCCTGATTATACAGGAGATGTTGAAGTGTCAGATAATCTTAGAAGTACTTCAGATAATGAAATTTTAGATATTCCTAGAATTACAGCTAGTGAGGAAATCTCGGACATTTCCAGACCAACAACAGATGATGTTATCCCTGACAATCTCAGAACTACTATTCATGAAAACGTGAAAAGCACAAGTGCAGTGGATACGTTTCTTAATGTTTTGAATGATGCTTCTATTACTGATGTACAGGTTCAGCAGAATAAAAGACTGGGTGATGAGAGAGAATCATTAGTTGTCAGCCAGTCCAACCCTCTCTGTGACTCTGCTAACATTGATATGTCTGAGTTAACTACTGAGAATACTAGTGGGCTTTTAGAGCAGGGAGTACATGTGGATGAACAGGTTGTTACAGATCACGAGGAGCTAGCAAGGAATTTCGACAGGTCACCCCTCTGTCCCACACATCCAATAGGAAACAACACTGCTGATGATGATGATTATCAAAAGGATTTTGAATTCAAAAGACCAGAAGTTGTGGATAACCCTGATAAAATCACCTCTGTAAGTTTGGCTGAAGAGGAGGAAAGTCATTTAGAGGAATCTAGATACATTTTATCAGACTCCATAGATTACACATTCAGTGAGCAAGAAATGGAGGAGGAAAATGAGAGTTTTGAATCCGACAGTGACAATGTAGATCCCAGAGAAAGTAACAAAAGGGAAACCTGTAGTACTTTAACTGTAAAAGAAAGGACCTCAACAGAATGTGAAGACAAGAAAGATAGTTTTCAATCTGACAGTGACAAGGTAGATCTTAGAGAAAGAAAAAATGGAGAAATTAGTAGTAACAAAACAGCAGAAGAAAGGACCTCAGTGGGATGTGAGGGAAATGTATGGGACATTGACATGGTAGATCTTGGAGAAAGTGACGATGGGGAAGGAAGAGGTGGAGAAGTAATGAATTCCACAACAAGTGAAGGGATTGAGGTCCAGACATCGGAGAACTTGTGCAGTGGTGAACTGTTGATTTGTCCAAATGCTGCACACATTTACCGCCCTGACCATGGAGAGATTACACAAACAACACAGGTCTCTAAGGGTGACACATCTCTTTGTACAAACAAAGGTAATTAATTATCATTATTTTAATGAATACATTCTTTAATCAAGTATCATTTAAGGTCTTTTTTTTATGCATTTTAGGAGACCACTTTTTGTGGGATTTCCATTATGCAATATTGCATTATTGTTACTCTTGAGCAATTGCTGTGCCTAAATAAGAAGTTTCCCACTTCTCAATTATTTTATTAACCCTATTTTCTGTTATTTCATTGTCGTTCTGATGGAACTGTTGATACACAGACATGTACCTTTATGTACCTGTATTAAATAAACATTCAAAATATATAAAAAATTGAACAAGGGTATTTACTTTTTATTCTGCAGGAAAATCCCATGTGCTGATTTGTGAAAGTGAGTCTAAGGAAAAAGAACTTGTACCTGGGATTTCACCAAAAAAAGTGATAAGATCAAGCTTCAAGTTAACTGATTCTCTGGAATATACAGTGGAAGAGAGTGTGGCAGAAGTGGAGAGTGGAATGGAAGTAAATAAGGAGAGTGTGCAGGATTCAAAGCAGAAGATGGAAAAAACTGATGTGAAGGATGATGTAGATAAAGTCGATGTTGATCTAAAGTTGGAGGAAAATGAACCAATGAAGGAAGATGAAGAGATTGTGGAAAACATTCATGAAAAAAATCAACAGATTGTGGAAGCTATAGATGTCAATGATGATGAAGTTCTTGGTAAAGATTTAGATTTAAAGAATTGTGGAAAGAAAATGGAAGAATTTAATACCATAGGTAAGGTTAAAAAGGAGGAAAGCCATGAAATCAATATGCTGAAGATGTTTATTAATAAATTTATATTCTGTAGATAACCAGAAATTAGTTTCAGAATGTTTGTTTTTTTAATTTAACTCTTTATTGGATTAAGTTTTAAATTGGCAAGTATTTTATAGAACTTTTATTTTTAGTTTATTTTTAACCCATTTAAATGGTTTTAACAGGATATGTGTGAAACTTCTACTTAATTTCTGAACTTCTCTCTTATTTTGAGTGTACTCATATATTTTGCTTCTTTTATTTTTTGCCTTTTGTATTTAAACTCACAAAGCTGCAGTTTTTCACCATTAGATTTGTACAGTATGTAAAATACCAGCATATAAGTGTTAAGATTATCATTGATATGATGTTTTTTTGAAGGACATGTCTTCAAATTTAAAGACACCATGGAAGATCTAGACCAACAAGATAGATTAATAGGAAAGGCTGCACATGAGGCATTGTTAGATAATGTGACAGTGAAGCCAACATCAGAATCTGTACCGAATAGGGAGGCAGTGGAAGGCGAGGCATTGAAAGATGAAGAGCCAATATCAGACAGCCAGAAGAATGAACCTATGCCAAAATGTGATGCAGTGGAAGACAAGGAGCAAGCTACAGGTAGCGATGCATTGGAAGACAATGGTGTATTAAAAACCACTAAGCCAAATAATAAGGCATTGATAGATAATGCGACAATGATGCCAACATCAGATAGTGTGGAATTGGTGAACCAGGTACCTGTACAGAATACAGAAGCAGTTGAAGGTGAGGCATTTGAAGACAAAAAGCCAACATTGGGCAGTGAGACAGTGGAAGGTGAAGAGCCAAAATCAAATAGAGAGGCATTGGAAGACATGAAGCCAACATCAGGCAGTAAGACAATGCAAGATGAAGAGCCAGTATCAATAAGTAGGACATTTGAAGATGAGGATTCAGGATCAAATAGAGAGGCATTGGAAGACAAGGCGCCAACATTAGGCAATACGACAATGCAAGATGAAGAGCCAATATCAAAAAGTGGGACATTGGAAGATGAGGGGCCAATATCAAATAGTGGGACATTGGAAGATGAGGGGCCAATATCAAATAGTGAGGCATTGGAAGTTGGGAAACCAATTTTGAATTGTGAAGCAATGGAAATTGGGATACCGATATCAAACATTGACGCAATAGAAAACATTGAGTTGGCACCAGAAAGTGTCGCATTGAGAGATAATGTGACACCGAAGATTAAAGAGCAAATATTGGATAGTGGGGCATTGGAAGCAGAAGAGTCCATATCAAGTAGTATCTTATTGAAAGAAGAGAAACCAACATCAAATGATGAGGTGATTGAAGATGAGAAGCAAACAACTTATACTAAGGCATTGGAAATCATTGAGCCAACATCAAATATTGAGGCATTTGAGGAAAATGAGCAGGTTTGTAATGATGCATCCGAAGTTGAGATCTTGATATTAAGGAATGAAGATTCTGAAGATGAGAAGTCAATAAACAGCAAGGCATCATGTGAAGCAGAGTCGATATCTATTAACAAGGGACTGGAGAAAGAGGAGTCAGAATCAAACAGTGAGGAAGTGCAGGAAGAGAACCCTGCATCTAATGGTGAAGAATTTGAGAGAAAGAATCCAATATCAAGTAGTGATGCTGTGAAAAATGAAACATTGGTAAATGAAAAGCCCTCATCAAAGCATGAGTCATTAGAGAATAATGTTTCGTTGCCAAAAAGTGATGCATTGGAAGGTGAAATGACATTGGAGGATGGGGAGCAAATATCAAGTAGCACAGAATTGGTTGAAAAGGACTCTTTCTCAAATATTGAAGCACAAGAGCAAACAATAGATAAACTTAACAGTGGTGACCATGTTTTCGAGAATGGGAATGTAAGATCAGAGATGGGGGTTTTAAAAGAGAATGAATCAGAACTTGACCTTATAATAGAAGTTGAGGAATTTAAACCAAGCAATGAGCAGCAAGCATTGACATATTTAAACCAAAACTCTCATGATGAATTTGAAAGTGAATCTAGAGTTAACAGTGAGGTAAATAAGGATTTAGAAATGAGCCCAGTAGCTCAGAATAATGAAGTGGCAGGTTTGAAAAACAAAGAAAGTGATCAGACATGTACATTAGAAGAATCGGACACACATTTGACTTTCTCTTCATCATCTAGTTTTACTCCAAGTGATCTGATATGCACTTTTTATATTGATGCAGATGATGTAACAGATATAGTTGGTACTAGTCAGAATGACAAACGTAGAAATCGGCAAACCTCTCTGAATGCTGGGTCTTGTGATACATCTACAGCTGACAATGTCAGTTCTGTTGCTGATGCCATTCAAACAAACTCTGAAGAGAATCTCACTGAAGAACTGGAGATTAACAATATTAATGACTTCAATGGTAGAAATACATCTGAACAGGATACTTCAAGGTTTGAACAAAGATCTATAGAACTTATCAAAATGGATTATGATACAAAGAGCCAAGGAGAAGATCCCCTACAAGACTCAGCTCCTGTTTCAGATGGTGTGAATGACTGTAAATTAGCTGATCAAGATGACGGTCCCAATCACATGGAGTCCTCTACTACATTAAGTTACTCGAATGAAATGGAATATTGCCATGCAGTTGAAATCAAAGTGCAGGCCACCACTTTGCCTTTGGAATACTTGAATGGAAAAAAGAGAAAAATAGAGGAAATGGCCTCCGCTGAAGATTGTGATCCCCCGAAGAAAAAGAAACTATCAGAGAAAGAACTTGAACCTGTGAAGAAAATTGTGTCAAATTTTTTCAAAATTCGAGAGTACTGTGAAAAACAAAAAGATGTTGATAAAAATGATTTAAGAAAACATCTGTTGGGAAATCTTGTGCGGCATTTCTTCAAAAAGCATCCAACTAAAGGTTTAGTGGAAGAAATAAAATGTAGTTCCAAATCAGTGGTAACTAAAATTGATCTGCAGGAAACTAGTCATAATAGGAACCCTGTTGTTTGTGATGGAGACTCCAATAACAACAGTCAGAACACACAGTCTGATACAGAGATTCTAACTGACACTGTAGATGGAAGCAAGTTCTCTTATGAAGCCTCTGAAAAGGGTGAATCTCAAGAAGACATCATGGAAGTGTTGAGTCTGTCACAGGAGTCCTCCTCGAGTCTCACCAGTTCTAAGCCAGACAGCATTCCTATTTATCAGGCATCTGTAAAACCTGGCTGTGGAATTGTTGTGAACATGGGTCAGTGGAAAAAAACAGAAAAAATTGCATTAGAAGAAACTAGCAAGGACACTGCAGTCTGCGATGTACAGACCCAGGCGAATAGTCTGGACATTGATGTGGAGACCACTGTTCTTGGGAGTCAGGATCATTTGATGGATGACCGACCTCTGGAAGAAGGATGTGAAGATTCCGATCAGACATGTTTGGATGAAGAAAGTGCTAACCTTGAAGATCTGGATAATGAAAGCGTAAACAGCAAAGTCAGAGAAAGATCATCCTCAAATGAGTCTGATACAAGTCAAAGAAGTGAATTACTTCTGGAGAAAGTTTCTTTTCCTGTTATAGACATGGATGATGAAGAGAGCTGTAGTACAATTCAAGAAAGAAAAAGTTTCTCTAGTGAAGAAAATCAAGAAGGAGAGGACAAACAACCTGTGGAAGATGTGATGAATCAAGAAAATGGAAATATAGGTTCACCACATAGTTTGCATTCTACAACTAGTATTGACTACACAGAGGAGTATATAGGAATTGTTGATTCATTCAATGACATACAACACTCATGTACAGACAAGCAAAGTGACAGTGACTCAACTCTGCTGCAAAGTGGGCAAGATTCAGCTCTGGAAGATACTGAGGACCAAAACCAGAAGGATCTTTCAGAAGACATGACTGAGTCTAATACAGATACGTCTATAAATCCACGAGAAAGCTCAGAAAATGTGGGTTCTCAGAGTAGTGAATTAGACTCTGAGGGGGTGGAGATCCTCAGCACCAAGTCCACAAGTGAGAGTGAGCTAGAAATACTATATGGCCCATCCTTCATTACATCCTGTTGTGTAAAAGGCTCTCTGAAAGCTGAAGATGAAATAAAGTCAGAGTTTCCCCGGAAAAAGGAATCTTTGATATTAAAAGAGGAAAAGGTAGGTGCAAAGTCAGGAAATGGTCCCTCAGATTTGAAAACAAGTTTTGACCAAAGCAGCTTATCAGAGACAGAAAAATCAGATCCGGAAACTGCTGTGGGCTGTTCTCCTGGTGAAGACAAAGATTTGACTGACGATGCCTCCACAACATTGGTCAATACACCAAGTGATACTAATAATGAAAGATCAAATACCAAGAAATACTTCAAAAGTCGTCTTCCTAAATTTGAGAGTGACAGTGATATAGAAATAGTGGACACAAAACCCAGTTTACCCCTGAAGTCTGCTGATGATTTCCACATTTCTTTGTCAGACTCTAGCAGTGATGATTTGCCTGAGGTGCTGTTTCTCAGAGAAGAGAAAGCCACTGCTGCACAGAGTGTTTTGTGCAATAAAGCTCTCGATATCAAAGAGGAACCAGTCACCCCAAGTAAGACCCCTGATCTGTCTAAAGCTGTTTCCAGGTTAGAACTGACTCCAAGCACACAGGGAGATAATTCTAGTCCAAGAAAAGTGTGTAGGAAAAGACTGTCTCTTAGAAGGACACCAGTAAAGAAGCAGAAAGAGAGTAAACCATCTCCTTTAGCAAGGCGTACAAGAACACTGAGAAAATCACCAGACAAAAGGCAGAAGTCAAAGAGTATGTTTATTGATAGCGATATTGAAATTGTGTCTGGATCAGAGAGTGAAGAGGACTTCACACCTTCCAGGATAAAGAAGATAAAACAGGAGGCTGAAACAGACAGTTACTCTGACAGTGAGGCAAGAAAGGATGGAAGAGGGGACAAGATCAAGGAGGACCTGGATGAAGACAGTGGGAACATCCCAGAGCAGAAAGACAAGCAGCTGGAAGATGATGGTAATGATAGAAAACAACATCAAGGAAAGGAGCCTGGTGACAGTGCACATCTTCCAGATAATCAAGGTGGGAACAGAGAAAACAGCCCGGAACTGGAAGACAAGGAGGAAGTGAATGGACCTTGTGAGGAAGAAAGTGGGATCAAGAGGATTTATCCACTACTTGAGCAGTCGTCTGTAGAAAGCACAGGTACCTCAATGCTTACTGAATGATTACTGCATGTATTCCTGCATGTTTGTTTTTTGTTGTTGAAGTTGCAATGTTTATCTAGTATATCAAATTTTCTTTAAGAGATTATTTGACAATATTTGTAAACCAACTTTTTATTTCTTCTGAGAAATTTCTGAAAGGTTTGCAAAAGTTTTTTTTTGCCAGCATTTATGTGTAAAGGCTCAGTCTTGAAAATTTGTTGCAGTTAACCAGATTAATGTAGTCAATCATGAAAAGGTGAAGCATCAAAAAGTTA
Source organism: Magallana hongkongensis (assembly GCA_016163765.1). NCBI lineage: Eukaryota > Metazoa > Mollusca > Bivalvia > Ostreida > Ostreidae > Magallana > Magallana hongkongensis. The sequence continues at coordinate 61,864,993 of WFKH01010931.1, forward strand.
GTGTAATGTGAATTCTTCTATTTTTGGAGGTTTTCTGTGCCTAAAGTAAATGAAGCTATGAACTTGAATTGACACCTTTTGGTACTAGTTCCATTGCATATTTTATTTAACTTGCTTGTTAATTAGTTTGTGTTTTGCTTTTTGTAGTTATTTGTTTTCAGTAACTTTTGATACAGTTGCAATCAATTGTTGTTTGCATGGTTTAACTTTAATGCAGATGCAGTTGATTAGTTTTTTGCACTTTTAGATGATGATATCAAATATCCTCAGTTAGATCTTTAATGTTTTTAATGCTGTTGGAAACCCATCCCAAAAACTTTGTCAGTGTGTTGATCTGTATAAAAGAAAACACTGTGATGAATGCGCAAGATTATTCATTGGTATTAATTGAAAATTCTGGTTATTTTATGTAAGGGGAAATGAAAATGTTCTTATGCATATTCATAAACGATTCACTTAAGTGTATATCTGCGCATGACTGCAGGAAAACTACGGTAATCGAGAGGAACAGCATGGGGGAAGAAGAATGACAGCAAGTTTGTTTACAAAATTAGATAGTGAAAATCCTTTTTTGATGTTGACAAAAAAGTTACTCCTTTATAACATTCTTTACAAAAGAATAACTATTAACAATAAACCTATTGCCCACCCTGATCAGAGAATAAATAAAACAGAACGTCAGTATTACCATTTTTGGGGACCCCTCGACTCAAAACATTTGTGTCTCTGTCTTTTTCTTTCGTCTACGAATGCGTTAGCCTGCTACCAGCATGCTCACCATGCTTTTGCATCGACGTCTTGTTTACATACTGAAGGGCTTTCGACATCACGTGATCAGGTGATAATAAATATTTCAAACTGAGGCATTTACAGACCAGGTTGGTCAGTAAAAAAATTTATTTGAAATTATATTCAATACTTTTAAATCAGTTTGAATTAAATTGTGTAATTTGCAGAAAGTTTCTAACTATGTAGATCATCACACTGACAAAGTTTGGATTGGGTTTCCAACATAGCAAAAACAGCATTTAAAATGGCATATTTAGCTTTAAAGTAAACATTTGACAACAATCTTAAATGATTTACCTGGTAAATTGCCTCTTTAATATTATTTGAATAAAATTTTTCTTACTTGGATGAGAAAAATTTGAATTATTGATTCCAAGGATAGAAAAATTACTTTTATCTTTTACATCTAAAATAAAAAAAAACAAACTTTGTTCTTTGAAAACTGGTCCTATGCTTTTGCAGTAAAACATTTAATAAGAATATTAACTTAGATTGTGAAAGTCAAATTTGTGCCGTCACAGATAAAACCAATATTTTCTTAGTTTTGATATTTACTAATATTTGGCACTCATTAATTCTTAAGGTGCTGGATCCCTATCAGACATTTTCCAGATGGAGGACAGCGAACACACGCAGCCAGGTAAAGTGTCTTATTATAGCTTATGCAACAAGTTGCGAGGAGTATAATGTTTTTTTACCCTTCTTTAAGTCCCCTTTTTTTTGTAAGCTCAACTCAACTCTTAAACTGCTCCACAGAATTTCTTTAAACTTTTTGTAAGTTTCATTATCTGTAGCATTGTAAAGTAATTAGGGAGCATTTTCTTTCATTCACTTAGGTAAAGTCTTTCATTTACCTAAGTCTCTAATCTACCTGTACATGCATAGTGAACAGAATGGGTAAACTCTTTTACCGGTATCTATCTGCACATGTATAGTGAACTAAACAGGTAAAGTCTCTGATCTACCTGTGCATGCATAGTGAACTACTAATAAACAGGTAAAATCTCTAATCTTTTGCTCGATGCACTTTAAAAAAAATATATTTTATGTAATTAAATTAATAGTTTTTGATAGAAAGACTGCCTAACGATACATTTTTCTTAGTCTTCATGTATACAAGTATTAGATCTTGCATGATACATGGCCCATTCAGGGTTGCATAGTATAAATTTCTTGTTTGCAGGATAAGGTAGTATCTTGCATATTGTTTTGTACAATCATTTGTTTACACTGAATGATGCTGTTCTTTTTGAAGGCTTGGTTGCCATTTTTTAGAGCTGCAACAAATTCATTTTTTAAATAAATTCACATTTTTGTGTAAGGAATCCTATTACAAATGTAGTAATTTGTAACAAGTTAATTTTTAGAGATTAACTTAATAATTATTAAGATCTGTTGTAATTCTCAAGCAGGTGAAAGTAGAGAGAACCAGGAGGAAAGACATGAGCAAGATGTATTCCCAGGAGAAGAAAACTCCAAACCTGCAGAAGATTCAACAGGTCAAGGTGAACAGTTATTGTACAAGGTCAACACCATGCCCAACCAAGTGAAAGATTCTGAAAGGTCAGAGGGTGACTGGAAAGATTCAGGTCAAGGTGAAATTGATTCTAACGAAAAAGGTGATAAAGATATGCCACCAGAAACAACAAAGGATGAAAGTGAACCATTGGAAGATGATCAGTGTGCGGATGATTTTGTGGCCAATACCTGCCCTGAGAATAGTGAGGATGAAGACACCTATGGATTTCCTCCTGTGTTATCTACATACTGCTCTCAAGCCTTGTCACCTTTGGTCCCAGTCACATCAGAAAATGCTGAGCCAAAAATCAATCCAGACATGACAAATAAAACTGATTCACCTAACAAAAACTTACAGACACCAACAAAACCCATTCTACAGATGGAATTTGATAGCGACAGTGATTTTTCTGCACTGGAGGTTAATTTTGATGCACTAGATTCTCCGGAGATAAATGTCAGTGGTGCAGATGGTTATGTTGAGACTGGAAATCTTGATGAAGGTTCTTACGAAGTGTTTGACGCTGAGAGTTCTGGTAATGAGATGAACCAAAATAAGGAGAAAGCTAAGGAGGATGAAGGTAGAGAAGACAGAGAAATGGAGGAGGATTTACCTGATATCAGTAGAAAGAGGAAATCACAAGATGATTCTGTAGATTTTGAATCTAAAAGACAAAAAACTTCAACAGGTAAGGATAATTCAAGTCAAATAAAAGATCTGCAAACAGAGACTAGGTCTTCAGATCAGCATTCCTCCCAGAATGCATCAGTAGCCAAGGAAAGCTCCTCCATATCCAGAGTGAGACAGTTGATGCAGAAATTGAGGGCTAAGAAATCTACAGGTTGTGTGACAGACCAGAGTCCTGACCAATCAAGTAGCTCGGGGATGGCTTCCAACAAGGAGACCCCCGGGGACGCCCCAAGAACCAGTCACATACAGCGGAGATTGCTGCCCTCCTTCAACACGCCATATCAGCGGACACAGGATTACCTACAGAGGTCAGTGGCAAAGGATTTCCCTTAATAACGTAAACATGTATACAGTTGAACTTCGATATCTCGAACACTGATATCTCGAATACAATGGATATGTCGAAGTGATTTGTAAGTCCCAACCACTTATTTTCTAAGTATTTTACCCTCGATATCTTGAATACTCGGATATCTCGAAGTTTTTAAACAGTCCCAACCAGTTCGAGATAACGAAGTTTGACTGTATATACTGGTAGTAAGATCGATGGGATGCTGTAAACATCTCCAAGTTTCTTTTGTTTAAAATTTCTACACTGCAATGTATATTCACAAATGCTCTAAAATAAATCCTTTATAGAAGACTTGGTGAAATTAACAGTAATGGTTTCCACTTTAAAAATATTGTGACTAAAAAATTTATTTTCATTCAATTTTAGATGCAAAGAGATTTTACAGACCCTGAAGACAGATTTTTCTCAGGCCGAGAGTCTTGCAGGAAATCCTAGAATTATACAATGGAAGTAAGTTTTCCACAAAAAAAAATTAACGTAAACTACCGAAAATTTCAGTTTGATAATAAATAATAAAGCTTGTATTTGGGAGAAAGGATTTTTCACACTGAGTTTGCAATATCTGGTCTTTCGAAATTTTTCACACTAAGTTAGCAATGTCTTGTCTCTCTATCTCAGAAAGGAGATGAGTGAGTTGGAGACCCGGATGAGTCTGTCTAAGACCGTGATAGCGGTGGTTGGGGACACAGGGTCAGGAAAGTCTTCCCTGATGAACGCGCTGTTGGATCAGCTGGACATCCTCCCTACGTCAGGAATGAGGGCCTGCACCGCGGTGGTGGTGGAAGTGGTCAACAACACAACCAACAATAAATACGAGGCCGACATCACATTCTTGTCCAGAGAGGTCAGTCTTATTCAAGCTCATCACCACTGTCCACTGTCCGTTCTTTTCTGCATGCACAGAGATGAAAATATTGATGGAAAACTTGTAATTTTGAAATCAGCAATATGAATTTAGGTAGCAATAGGATCCTTTAATAAAAAAAACTTGATTGGTGAAAAAATTCTATTTAATTTTGGCAATTTTAATTTTTGCTCTTTCTGTAATAATTAATGTATTAATAGTGTTTAAGTCAGTTTTTGTGATTGTGAAATGTTTGCAGTAAGATGATACCACAAAATTTAGTAAAAAAAAAAAAATACACCCAACAGAAATATACTGTAGTCAATGCTTCGTCATATTTTATGTCTAATTTGTTTTCAGGAATGGTACACAGAACTAAAGCTGTTGTTGCGGGACCTGACTGATGTCCATGGGAACATTAAGAAAGGCACACCAGATCCAAAATCAGAGGCTGGAGTGGCATTCCTTAAAATCAAGGCTGTGTATGGGAAGGTGGATAGGTTTCAGGCTCTATGTCGACAGACCAATGTCACCAAGTGGCTGGATAAGGTTAAGACCATCAGTCACTCGGAGGTAAGTGGGAGGCAAAGTAAAAGGCTCAGTATATCCACTACATAGACCTATCTCAGCTTTTCTCCAAACAGAAACCTGAAATATGCAATTTTCGGCAAGATATTATTGACTAACAAATTGATTGGAACTTGTTGATGTTGCAGCCCACACACTTTAGGAATGCTATAGATAAGTACATAGAAACAGCTGACCCAGGGGTGGGGAACCAGTACTGGCCGATCGTCAAGAAGGTGACCGTCCGACTACCAAATTGTGATGCCTGCAGTAGTGGGGCAGTGCTTGTAGACCTCCCGGGGGTTAGAGATTCGAATGCTGCCCGAGACAAAATAGCTCGAGATGTGAGTTGAGTTTGGAGTGTATGATGTTTTTGATTTATTGTCTTGTCATGAATACTTCTGAACTGAATGTCAGGTATAATTCATTATGGACTCTTTATGGATTCTGTTTTACAGCATTTAAAGAACTGTACAGCTGTGTGGGTTGTATCCTCCATCCACCGAGCCATCGATGACAAGACAGCCAAGGATCTCCTGGGAGAGAACTTCCGCAGACAGCTGTTGATGGACGGCCAGTACGGAAACATTGCCTTCATCTGCACAAAGACTGACGTCATCAAGAACTCTGAAATAATCAGGTCTCTGGTATTTCTGTAAAGCAGAAAATTTCCGTTTATATATTCTTTTAATTTGATTGTCATAAAATGGTTAAGAGAAAGGTTTTTCTGAATGCAAATCTATACATGAATTTCAGGGGCTTGCATATGGAAGAGAAAGTGAGACCAATTGAAGATGAGATAAATCGTCTTGAGATGGAGAAAAATGATCTTGAGATCAGCAAACGATCCAACAAGAAGTGTATAAAACAGATGGAGAAGGAGTCTGCAGAGCTAAGGCAGAACATAGAGGAAATGGAGGAGTGTTTGTTGACAGATGAAGGGTGTGGGGAGTCAGAGGAGGTAACAACAATATTTACATGTATAGAGGAATTTTGAAGAGTAGTTAATTCTTGTAAATGATGAAATGTTTTATATTTCATTTCATTTATTTTTTTAAGAATATTTTTGATTGTCCTTGTTTGCCTGTAAATTTTATATCAACATTTGCAAACTAAAAGAAATCAGAAGAATATTATCCAGTATTTTCAATCAAGATAGAAATTAAAGCCTTTATTGTAATCGGCAGATTAAAGAAATGCAAGTATTACTGAAAGAGAAGCAAGAAGCCCTCCGAAAGAACATCGAAAACCTGCAGACACACAGGCAGGCTGTGGATGAAGATGAGAGGAAGAGTCTTCAGCATGGGATGACCATCGCTCAGAGGAGGAAGGAGCTGTCCAGCTTGTGTGCCAAAGCCAGGAACGACTACTCCAGGAAGGAAATAAAGAGGGACTTCAAGGCCGGACTACGGGTAGGAAGCCTGATTATTATCCCCCTTAAGCAACTTGTTGTGAAGGGGATACAGCTTCGCTGCTGTGCGTGTGTGTGTATGTGAGTGTGTGTATGTGTGTCCACTTTAGCATACGGGCAAGATTCAAAGAAAACCCTCGCACCAATGTTTATCAAACTTCGTACACTTCTTTGGCATGGTAAAAGGGCAAACCCTATTAATTTTCAAGTCAATTGGTTGAATATTTATTAAAATATCATTAAAATAAAAGCATTTAAAACAGGAATTTTATGTAAGACTTGACAAAACTGACTTACGGCTCATTACTGAGAAACTAAAGTGAAAGTAAACAGTTCACATCTGCAACTTGATATTTTTTTTGGATTTGGATCTTGTAAAGGTAAGAAACAAGCATTTTGTAGTAATAAAGAGTTAGAAGGATGTCCAAAGTTTAAAGTGAAGTGGACAGGATATTAAATTCATCCCATTTTCATCAAACAAGCAGCCAAATTTAGGGCAAAATTTCCTTAATTACAAAGAGTGGAACTATAGTCCAAAATCTAGATTCAGAAGAGACTTTGTCGAATATCGCAAGCATTTCATATTTAAAGCGCATGTATATTGTTATTTTTCCATAAGGAAATGAAAAGAAAGGCAGGGAATGTGTCCAACATAGAGGAATTTGAGGATGATGATTTGTATAACAGTGATGAAGATGATGAAGATATTGGGAACTCAGCAGAAAATTTGAAGGTTTTCTGTGTCAGTGCCACTGAGTACCAGAAGATGAGGAACATTATCGTGGATGATGGACCACCAACAGTGAGTATTTTATCAAAATCATTAAAATGTGCAGTATATTATGATAGACATTGAGAACTGTGAAGGGGAGATGTGGGGGGAAGGGGGGTTGTTAAAAACAAAAACAAAATTAACCAATATCCACTACTTCAATATCTGTTGTAGGTATTTGGTACAGAAGAAGAGACACAGATTCCAGCATTACGTTCTTACATCCATCAAATGACGGAGGTTCGACATCGAAGCAGTATGGAGCGAATTCTACAGAGAGTAGCACAGTTTGTGTTTGATATCCAGAATTATCTCACCGAGGATGAAACTGTACAGGTCAGTATCCACTGATTTCATAGTTGTAGCATTGTCAATTCTGTGTTCCTGGTACATGTCTATTTTGACCTTTTATACAAAGTACATTCATGCTTTGATGTCAGTAGTTGCAAATAATAAAAATAAAAACTGTCTCAGACTAAAGGAGAACGATTAAAATCTCGGAGTGCTATTGAAGAGAGGACCTTCACTCTGAAGCAGAAATTAGAGTCTGTCATAGCACAGCTGCAGGCCGACATTGAGGGAGCATTATCCAACCAAATCAAGCCTAAACTAGGAGAGGGTATTACTGCAGCTACAGCCAGAGCCAATGAGCAAACGGCCAAGTGGAGTTCTCCGGTATTTAGTCTTTAGAATTATCCGTTTTTTATACTGCAGTAAAGAAAGTAGGCCTACATCAGACATTACAATGTGTCTTAAAAAATTCCGAAGCTCTATGATAAAAGTCTTTCTGTTGATAATTATCCTTTTCAATTGCCAAAATCAAGTATTGTTTGCGTCATTTTAACTTTAAAATGGCCAGTTGAGAAATGATTCACAAAAGTAGATTTATGAGAGCGGAGATTTCAGTTGAAGATATGTATGCTATTTGAATGTTTGGTTTACATTACCACACTTGTACTTGAAAAACAATTAGAACTTTTCCTGTATCAGATTTATTTTGAAATGGTAAAAAAATATATAAAAAATAGGTTAGGTCCCATTTTGTTTTATATTGGTAATGCCTGTTAACTATAATTGTAGTAAATACATGTATATCTATTTGTTTTGAACTGTTCTTCAGGTGGACAAAGAAAACAAACAGGCAGGGGGTCTACACTGGTGTACTTACCGCGCGACAGTCAGGAGACAGGGAGTCTTCTCCTCCCCAACGTACGGTCAGGTCAACTTTAATGAGGACCTCACCACCCCCATGTACACCAGTATCAGCATTGTCTGGGATAAAGTATTTAGGTATCAGACTACCTTTGTTTCTTAAGTTCACAAGGCAACTACTCCCCCCCCCCCCCCCCCCCCCCCCCC